>KQ988202.1:717386-1054031 GCA_001598015.1 Dorcoceras hygrometricum
CTGATTTTATACTTAGAATATTTTTGATAAGATTATATCAGCAGAGGTATAAAATCAGCTTTCCTATTGTAGATAACCATGAACTACGAAGGTTACCTTCCTCTAAAGACTTCGACATACTTTTTTTTTTAAAACTTCTGGAAAGAATCGAATAAGCTACTTGTAAGCTACTTCGATGAATGAATCACTGGAAACTCAGGAATTCATCAGAATAACATCACCAAAACATTTTCTAAATCATCCTTGAATCAAAATTTACAGTAACTCAACTTTTTCATAAAACAGAGCATGAACTTTATGGTTTTTCTTTGAAGAACAGTCGAAACCATCTTCCTTTAAAACTCATACATAACATAAAGACAGAATCGAATATATGCTTTCTATTGAGTGAGCAAGAAACAGAGTTTACTTGCCTGGTATCTTTAACACAAGAACAACAGAAATTCAATATACTTCTTGCGCACCGCCTGTTTCCTCTAAAACACTTTTGAAAGTATTTTGGTTCGGCTTCTTTGAGAGCGAGCACCGCTTAATATGATTTGATTTGAAAGTAATGATGCATGAAGCAGCTTAAGATCCTATTTATATGATTTACCATGAATAAGGAAAACAAACACGTTATGCAAAAACTCTAAAGAAAGCGTGCTCTGTTTTTCAAAACAAAAGGTGTGCATGGAAACCGAGAATTTTAGTTAAATTAGAGGATCCATTTATGACTAAGGAAAACAAACACGTTATATTAATATGCAAAACTCTTAAGAATGCGTGCTCTGTTTTTCAAAACAAAAGGTGTGCATGGAAACCGAGAATTTTAGTTAAATTAGAGGATCCATTTGGTTCGTAGAAGTTACTAAATATCTCGGTACTTGTATTCTAGCATTTGAATATCAATCCATAACAATATAAAGATTGATCATAACATAGACTGAAATATTCAAGAACTGAATTGAAATAGCAATGTAATCCCTCAATCTCATATCTTTCTAATTGTGGACTTCTAAATGAGCTGGTCGTTACATTCTACCCCCCTTAAAAGAATTTCGTCCCCGAAATTCACTTACTTGAAGAAATTTGGGTAATTGCTTTGCATATCAGCTTCTACTTCCCAGGTTGCTTCCCGTTCCGAGTGGTTTGTCCACTGAATCTGTATCATTGGAATGGTTCTGTTTCTTAACCTACGATTCTACTTTGTTAAGATCCTTTCTGGAGTTTCTTCGTAAGTCAAATCTGGTTCCAATTGCACTGGTTCATGTCTGAGAACATGCGATGGGTTCGCAATGTATCTTCTAAGTGCTGATATGTGGAACACGTTATGAACAGAAGACATTTGTGGAGGTATTCCAATAACAACAGGAGCACTACGAAGTCAAAGCATATCGACATCAAGTTCTTGGTTGTTTAAAGAAAGAATTCAGAGTGGACAGTTGTCTATTGAACATATCGGTACACTCCATGGTTGCGGATCCGCTTACTAAGGGACTCCCGCCAAACAGTTTCATGAGCATACTGCTCACATGGGCGTTGTGTCAATTGAGGATATTCAGTTTTAGTGGGAGTTTGTCATATTATATGTTTATTTGTTATAGACGATTTTTGGTTATATACTGTTTAAGGATATTTTCTGCAGAAATAAAGTTTGAATTTTCATTCACACTCTGATAATTTTAAAGTTTGATCTCAAATAAAGTTTAAGGGTGGACCAGTTGGAAATAGGCACGTGGATCACATTGCGTGAAATTTCCTTGCTACACATCTATATCACAATCTATGTCGTTCAGTTGTTTTGATACATGTGAACATTGATGGGTTGAGTTACGATGAATGTAACGAAGGCTGCTTTGATCCTGTGTTGACACAATTGATGGACGAGATTGATAGTAGATACATTTCGGTAATACAGCATTTCTGAGCTCATAAGGTTATTTTGCACAACACATAACCGTAAGATCACACATATAGCCCAAGTGGGAGATTGTTGGATCAATTTATTATATGGGCTCATATGTGAGAGGTTATATGTTGTGGGCTGTTAATAAAGTTAAGCCCGAATTAAAGTGATCAACTAAGGTTTTGGATTATTGGGCCTTAATGTATCTAATTGGATATGGACCTTTTATGTGTAGAGTCTAAAGTATAATTACTGTTTTAATGATGGGCTAAAACATCAATTACAGGAGATAATTCAATGAATTATCTATTTAATGGTATGGTCCCCAGATCTGGCGTATCACGTTCCCTATTCTAAATCCCATTACTAGAATAAGATTCTGAGAGAAACAAAAGGGCTCTCACGAAGAACGCTCAGATCTGGAAGATCAACCAATCGTTCTCAGGGAATTCAGCATTATGGCTTCAGGTACGCTTCCGCATTTGGTTACAGATTTAGTTTTCAGATCTGGTGATTTGACATGTTTATGATTCTGGATTATTATGAATCTTCAATTATTTACAACAAGACCACCTCTATACCGATTAAGATTCCAGAGACCGACGAAGCCCACTTCAGGTGAGCACACATAGTTAACTAGCACACGTTGGGATACAGAAAATTATGAAACTCTTCGTACTCAGATTATGTTGGCTGAAAAATCTCATCGTACTGCATGAGCATTTAAAAGTAAAGAACACACATCAGGACAAGACAAATAACAGCAGACAGAGATTTAACATATGATGAAAGATAAAATGATACACTTGACTCACACACCTGAATGTTTAACGATAATCCTGGTATTGGAGGACCCTTCAGTTCCACCTGTTTAACAACTTCATCCACTGTAAGAATTGTGGAAGAGCCATCAAATTGCTCGGTCCGTGAAAAATCCTTTGTGTCACTGTCCCGAACAAGATAAATAGTATCAATACTTCAAAACTCTCAACTTTCAACTTTCAACTTTCAACTATAATAACCAAGAAATCAAACTCACAATGGACAAGGACTGCTGATTCTTCAAGCTTGAAATCGATAGAGAACCATCCTGTGACAGGAGCTCCCTTCAAATCGTAGGTGCTCTTCCGATCTTTGTATTGGCAATGTCAGAAGTATTGTCGAGCCTAACGTCCGATATGCAAATTCCAGCTTCATCTTTTGTACGCTGGACACCATACATGATGATCAAGTAAGTCAGTCAAAGCTGCAAGCATATACGCACTAACACTGGAATCTTGAAATACCCCCGAAATCCACCTCTTTCTATCACTAAAGGCGCATCTCCCACAAAACGAGGTTATGATCAGCGTAGATTTCGAACAAGTATGCATGCGTTTAACCTTACCGCCAAGTGCTTGCCATTCTTCGATTGTTCCTCGAGCAGAAACTAACACCACGGATGTGCAAAGAAACAGAGCGAGAACAAGATGAATTTTAGCCATGCAAACTGCAGGGTGCCACACATCCCGTTGTTTTTCTTTGGCAGATTGTAAATAACGATTCCGCAGTACTAAATCGTGGGTTTTGTAGCTCAAAAAGGATGAAGATAAGAGGGTCATTCAGCTTATGAGTTGCATGAGGTTTGTAGCGTAGTTAGCGATTAATAAATTAAAGGTTAACTAACTGTTGGAAATGAAGGCAGGTTGTAAAAATAGAAAGGGTTGCAATTTGGATGGTTTACAGCTAATGACTTGCCTGAAGTGGCCTGTGTTGGCCTTACGTTATCCTGATGTCATCAAGAAATTTTGCCTTTTCGATTACAGCGATCCTTTTTTATAGTGTTTATGTGTGTATATGTGTGTGTGTGTGATATGGACTTGTATATATTTTTGACTAAAAGTTATTACTGTGATGACAGTTGCCAACGTTGTACGTGTTTCCGAATGTTCCAAAAAAACCAAATAGGAACCACTGCAAACACATAAATTAATAATTAATTGGTATGCAAGCAGGCAGGTAAACGTCCATGATCGATATTTGTTCTGAATCCTTTTCTTTAGCATGGAAAATTTCAAGAGAGATTGTATGGTCGGTCCACTGCGAAGTTTCTCTTATCAACGTCATAGAAATTCCTTTGTTCTTTTAGAGTAATGAATGAACAGTGATCAATATTGTATGATGTGCATATAGATATGTTACATTATCATGTAAATTATAATTTTATACATGATGAGTTTTTCATGAAACATAAACATTTTAATTTTTTTTGCTACCCATTTATTATTAAGACTTTCATTTCTTTCTGTTTCACTTTATTATGAAAATATGAATCTTAAAAAATCCTGAAAATATATATATCTTGATAAAAGAATTTATCTTAAAAAGTTAGTATGATAAAATGGATGAATTATGTATTCTAAGAAAAGTTTTATAAATAATACATTCCCATCAACCACTAATCTAGATACTGCATTTTAGGAAATAATATAATTTCAAACAACTAGAATATATTAATACTTCCCTCATAATCTGTTTTTATATCTGATCTCAACTGTCAGCATATTTACAAAATGCAGAATAATATCCGTTTCACCCAATAACTTAAAACGCAATTAAACTGCAACCAGAAGAAGCTATTTAACCTTCCAAGCAGCTTTGCATTACATACTTGAGACTACGATTATGTCAGACGTCGCTGGTTAAAATCAACACCATGTATCTGCAAAACATAACCATAGTAATTCAACCTTGAATTTCATGCGTCGACAAAGAAAATTACAAAATCTTGTCACTCAGCAAAGAAAACAGTATATTCCATTTCTACGTGAAAATGATTGAGTGTTCGGTTTCTGCTTAGAGCATAGCTAATGAAGCAATCAAGAAGAACTTTTGCCCAACCAGTGAAGGAACATCTTGTGAATGAAAAGTCTACTCGCTAATTGAGACAAAATCCCCAAAAAATTGCATCAATTAGATGTTTAGGAAAACAAAATCCCCGGTATTTCTTGGACATGATATAGAGAAGAGAGCAGAAGGGAAAGAACAAAACCACTATAGCTATGCTCGGAAGCAAAGAAAAGGGCAAAAAGAGGAATTAATTGAAACCCGTGATATGGATGGAGCAAATAGAGAGTTTATGGCAAAATGTCAAATAGATAGGAGAATATGCATCACGCATGCAACTATTTTTCCAGTTTGCGATTGCTTTGTGGTTTTACATTTAATTATCTAAACGAAACACCAATTAAGTGTGACAAATGCAATCAATACCTTTTAATTAGCAGTCAGTTTAGCCATCATGATTTCTTAGATAAGTGAAGCCGAGACAAAGTCTCAGGCATCCCCAGGGCTGAAATGCTGTCACATCCAAGAAGACCTTGTAATTTCGCATCACATGTGATCACCATCGCATTTGAAGGATCCTAAAGAGTAAAGTAACAGTTTTGAAGAGTAAATTTGACAAGTACTTCTCTATTAAGGTTCTGAACAAGAAGAATGGTGAGCAACTATCAAAAGAAATCATGCGTTCAAAAGAAGGGCACAAGCTCGTAGGATTCTAGCAATTTTAAGACTCACAACAACGGTAGCCACTCTCCGAGAACAGAAGATCACTCAAACAGTTTGCCCCACTCATAATCCTTGCTTGTAAAATCATACCGAAGAAAACTAACGGGTGTTGGTGTACTCAACCAGACCACCAGACTAAAAAATATAGGAGTGCACCATAGCTCTATCTTCTAGGAATGCAGGGTAGATTAGTCTAAACAAATTGAGAAATTGCCCCAAATAGTTATTCCTCGTTATAAGAAAATTAAGTAATAGGTCAATAACTGGGATAAGAAACCAGGTTCCGTTTCTTCCAAAGCAAAAATGGTTTGGGGGGTAACTATAAAAGAAATTATAAGTGCAGAGTTCTACACATTACAAATTAGTAGCAGTAAATTCTTAACAGAAAAGGACTCTGCTAAACAACCAGTGGCTGAATCCTCACTGTCATCTGTGAACTCATACGTGTTAGAATCTATGGAACTCTCTCAAGCAAATTTCATCTTAAAAATTAAATTCAAGTATAAAATACGTATTCAAAATTTGAGATATAATTGAAAATTACTAATAAATCAATCTGAGCATCATTCTAAATTGCTTTTCAGTCACCATCACAAATAGAAATCATAATAATTAATCCCAAGATAAAGCAAAAAAGAAACTGGCAATATCACTTTATCTTGCTACGTACTTCGAGTTGGTTAAGCTTTATGTACTCCCACATCTGCCTTAAAACTTCTGCTTGTGACATCTCCCGCTCATCAGTTTCAAAGAAACCGGCAAGAGTTTCAGATATCAGCACAATAGGAACAGGGTCATCACTTTTACTCCCAGATTCCACATCAGCTTTGGGAATCTTACTATACTGTGCTTTCTGTTCTGTAAGAGTAATAATTATATATTAATGCAATATTAAAGCCGCCAAAATGAAAACGCAAAACCAATTGACAACCATACTTGTTGGCTCAAGGGGTATTATATGCTTAGCTAGCAATTTATTCATCTTAAACATGTCAGTACAATCCGTATCAAATACCAAACGGAGCTCATCATTGCAAATTATCTTCCTTTTGTTGTTGGGATCTTGAAGGCTGTGTTTCCTTATGTAAGCCCATAACTGTCTCACGATCTGCAAAATACTCTTGTTGTAGGAGCATATATGGATTTTGTAATGAAAATAACATGGGCCAGAAAGAAAACCTCAGTCCTTGGCAAGGTAGGTTGTCCAACAATGACTTGAAGCTCAGGAGAAACACCACACAGTTTGTTTAAGCCACCTGGACCACCTCTTCTTTTTCGCACAACTGGAACACTGCCAACATGTGGTACATGTAGAGCACGTAAATCCTAATGCTAAAGCTATAAAATAAATTAAAGAGCAGAAAACCAGAAATTTCAAAAGAAGATTTATATGATTATTGGGACCACATATCGAGATTGGAATGTGATCGGCTGTTTTCATGTCTCACCGTGTGCCCGAGGGCAGGTGAATAAGGTCATGCAAAGTCAAGTGTTCTCTAGGAGTGCACAAGACCATGTATTGACGTGTTTGTAAACATTAAATCATATCACTCCCTGCCTAAAGCTCAATTCTGTTCCCTATTCAATAAACCCTCGTTTAAGGAAGATCAGAACAAACAAAGACTTCACGAACTCAAGTTAAAAGCAACTCGAAGATGCAGTTTCCAATAGATAGCATTATGCTAAAAATACGGAACAAATTTTTTATGAATAATCATGAAGGTATGAAAGACTCGTCTTGAATGTAGCAGAAACCCTACAAACAAGAAAAGACGACGTAAACCTAAAAAGGAAGGGAAACATTACGAAACACCCATTTGGGTAGGTGCGAAGTAGAGGGAGCGAATTCCAACAAAGGAGAACGAAATCCGTTAGCAGAACACTTCTTCGCAAAAAAATAACATATATATTCTTTATTTTAGAGAGAAGATTTCAAAAGTTGAAAAACCCCACCTTTCTTTGGCGGAGGTGCTGACAGTTGGAATACTAGATGTCTTCACCGTCGGGGGTGCTGGAAGCAGCGTAGGAAGTGGCGTAGATGGGAGCGGCGAGCCAAAACCGTAACCCACTGTGGACTGGTTAACAATGAAATTTGGGGTAAGGGTAAAATGTGGCGATGAAACGGGGTTAAATTTAGGTGTTTGGTGGAGGGAAAAACTTTCCTGATGCTGGTTATGAGTCTGCGACTGTAGTAGAAGGAAATGGTGGATCTGGCTACGAATAAAGTCGATCTTCTGACTCAAATCCACCCCCAACTTCGACTCCAGCTGCTGAACGACACCGTTTAGAGAGGTGAAGGAGTTGGCGCCACTGAGGAGGGACGTCAGCTCCTCCGCTATTTGATGCTCCGTCACCACCATTTCCGGCGGCGTTACTTGTGGCCCTGCCTCACTCATCAATCACCAAATCACCCCTCTGGCGCTGCTACTGCTGCTCCCCGTTCACCCGAAAATATAACAGAAATTAACTGTCCTCTACACCTTTCTATGAAACGACCAAATCACCCTTCTCCTAGCATTTCATTCCAATTCTTGGCCTCTGAAGGTTTATGACATCCAATGAACAATTGACACGCAATGCTGCTCATGTGACAGAAATGCCCATACAATTTAAAGTAAATTATCCATGATCCAGTCATGTATATCTGTACTGATTCAGCAAGCAAATACTTTGTGATCCCAAGTCCTTTTGTGTTATGATTCTGTAAATTTGATTTTCTTTTCAATTAACTGGTGCTACAGCGGAGGTTTGGAGGTCTCTTTTCCATGAGTACAGACCTATACTATACATAAAGTGAAGACAATAATTTGTTGTGATTAAAGCCTGAAAACACGTGATCAAAGGTAAATAAATATTCCACTGTCCACGTTCAAATTTATTTTATTCTGTTTTTATTATAAATTGGAAGGATTTAATTATGTTCTATTGGTAATTATCTTAAAAAATCTTTTACTAAATGAAACATAACAATATTTTATGTAAAAATAACATATGTTTATTGACTAGATGGAAGATACATCACACAAAATTAAATCATAGGATGATCATATAAGAGTTTTGTTATTCCAATGCCACTTTGGAGTTGGAAAATTATAGAAATTTTGAAATATGTCAACTAAAAGAGTTTATTCAAGGAGAATTTGTTTCTATGGAAGAAATAAAATCATCTGATTTTTAAAAGGAAAAAGAAGTGAAAGGGTGATGGATAGGATTCAAATGACAGGGTGATGGATAGGGCGGCTCAAATAAGCAGCTTTGAAATTTCATTTACATCGGCTAGCCAAACAATTAAAGTGGATTTGGGCTGAGTAATTGAACTCCGAATCAGCCCAAACCTACGGCAAGCAGACCCTTAAACTATATGAAAATGATAAATATTATGCTTTATTTCTACAAAATTATAGATAGACATGCTAGTATCACAGTCAACAAAGACAATATATTTGAAAAATGCAAAGATAGACATGCTACTGTAAAAGGTCTGTAAATAGGCATGTACAAATGACAATGTATATACCAGATTGAAAGATAAACCCACAAAGGAAAAATTACATACAAATCAAAATAGATAAATTTAAGAGCCTAAAATCTGTAATTTGGTAAAACACAGAGGGAACAGAAATTTCCAACATATAATAAGCAACTAAAACCTGCAAAAATATTCCATCTAGTCAACAAAGATTGCAGTAGGATTCCCTGGAGAGGGTGGGTTAGACTTCAAAATGGGGGCATAATCCCCAGCCCTTGCAGCAGCATTAGCATCAGTTGCACACAGAACTTCCAAATGTTCGAGCCCCAGTTGCCGCTTGATCAGTTCCGAATTCTCCTTGAGAACCTCAATTTCACTGAAAGGAAGCTTCAGATCCAGTGCTTGTGCACCAACCACCTTAGCTTCATCTTTCTTGAACCTCAAGAATGGCATACACAGCTTCTGGATTTGTTTAAAGTTTCCTTCTTCACCAATCTTGCTTTTTTCTAATTCGGAAAGGATCTCTTGATCATGCGCAAAGGTGCCGGTTGCTGCATCAAACTTCTTCTGGAGTATGTTGAGACATGCCTTTTTCCAGCCCTCATACTGTTCATTCACAAAAATGAGGCCAACTGTAGGCGTGTTTTGAATGTTCGTTGCGGGTGTTTTGGTTTTCTTGGAACCAGTGATCTGCTTCTGCAAAAGCTTCCTCATAGAAACAATGGAATCTTGCAAATATTTGTTTGCCTTTTTGAGGGTAAGATCTGGTGAATCAGCTTCAGGCCATCCAGCTTTCACAGCATACCCATCCTCCTTCAAGAGCTCCTTCCACACATATTCTGCATAGTGTGGGCAGATTGGAGCAATAACTCGTGTTTGGACATCCATAAATCGCCATAATAAATCACGGTTCATACCACCTGAGGCACAAGAAAGTCTATACTCGTCCCTTGCAGCTTGAAGATCATAGAAACCACTTTTTAGAGCTTCTCGGAACATGTATTCACTATAGTTCTTCTCTGTCATCTTGGCAGCAATATTTATTTCATTGTTGAACACACGGTCTGCATATGTGGCAGCTGGACCGGTTCTCAAAGTCGACTCCGTAGCGAGAACCTCCTCCATCCATGAGATTTCTTTTGTAAGACGTAATATCGCAGCATTAGCAGTCTCGAAGACAAAGTTGGCATCATCCATCCCGTCACCAGCATCTGCAAGAGAGAATCTAGTGGCATCAGCTGAAAACTCCTCAATAGCTTGCCGAAGAGTCCTAAAATTCCCAGTTGACTTCGACATTTTCTCAGAATTCAGCATAATGTGACCGTTGCATCTGAATCCACGAGGCCAATGGTGCTTGGGCATGAGCGCGGTATGATTGTATATACAAAAGGTGAGATGATTTTGAATGAGATCCTTGCCAGATACTCTGAGATCGAATGGATACCAATAATCAAACTCTTGCTTCATTTTATTAAGAAGAGAAGAAGATATTTCTGAGGATTTGGGATACTGTCCACCAAGAAATAAGAAATCCCAAACCTCATCAGTTAGTTGTTCTGGTTTTACAGAAGACCTATCAGCCCCATACATCTCCCCCCTCTGCAAAACATGTGCTACAGTATAGTAAGCCATATAAAGAGTGGAATCAGACAAGGACTCAACTAAGAACTCTTCGTCCCAGGGGATACGAGTTCCTAGCCCAAAATTTCGAGAACATGCCCACTGATTCAACCAGCTCAAGGTGTGCTCAAAGCCATGTCTTGCCTCTTCCGAATAAAGATTCATGCTAGCCAAACACTCCTCAGCTGCTTTTTTCCATTCCTGTTCACCATAAGTGATGTACCACTGATCAGTCAAAGCCACGACACACTCATCCCCAGATCTTGAAATGACCTTTTTTTCAGGTTCACTATAAACCACGCCTAGCTCCAACTCTAAAAGCTTGCTCCTTATCAAGCTTTTAGCCTCTTGAACTTTCATTCCAGTAAACTCACCCACAAGCATGGTTCCCTCGTAGAATCCTCCCTTGTATATAATTTTCTTGACATCATCAAGCTTTTCTCTTTCATTCTGACTCTTAATTTTTTTCTCAATGCATATTCTCTCTGCTGACTTGTCACCAAATTCAGGGTGGTGAATGATGGGTATGATCTCGAACGGCACAACCCATTCATCCTTCACACCATACTTGGCTCTGAATGCTGGTTTTGCTTTCAAATCTTGGAGGGCCATGTAGTCATCTGGAGAATCACTTGGAACACTGGTAACAATTCCAGTACCCTTGTCAGTGAGAACTGACAGCATGGGCAAAGTGTATATAATTTCATTGAATGCTAAAGGAGATTTCAAAGGCAGGCCAATTAGATCTTGACCATTCAACTCTAGCAAACATGTTGGCTTCTCTGGAAAACGTGACAGCTTCTGATAAGCCAGATTCAAAGCGGCCCTTCTTGTTAAGATGAACACATGATTGTCATCAATTTCGAAAGCCCCATACCTTCCATCAGGTAATACCCAACAATTGGTTTGCCCATACATAGTCTCTGGTCTCAATGTAGCGGCCGCCAGGTAAACCTTCTTTCCCTCCAACACACTCATCTTTGAAGGGAACGGACCGATAACTTCCATTTTTATGAGGGTATACTCCTGTGGAATAACACCTTCACCAGAAGCCCGATCATGATCAGCACACGGTTGGCCATCTAAAGGTGAATATATAGTGTATCTCAAATCCTTTACAATCTTTCCCATTGCTTTCAATTTTCTCACTTGCCACCTCACAAAGGAATTGAAATATGGGTTCATATCAGTCGTGATAAATGTGCGCCTCCAATCACATCCCAGTCCAAAAGCCTTTAAATCCTCTACAGCCAATGGTGGAAAAAAGGTGAGCCAGTGATATGGATTTGTGAATTGCAGTATCTCCTCGTCACTCAAACCATAACCCTGCATAATCTCCCATTGGTACTTGACACCACCAGACTTAGCCACAGCTTTTGATTTCTTGCCTTTAAACTTACCACCTGGTTGAGCTTGATTCCCTTCACTTTCATTCTCTGCTTTTTCCTCGGGCTTGCCACTTTCTTCTTCCTTAACAACAGGAAAAACTGGTGGGTTGCCAAACATCTCGATCTCCCTTCTAAGCTTATCAGCTGAAGCCTTAATTGGCATCCCGGTACAGTGAAACGCAAACGGCAAGAGTACATTCGCTCCCCTCAATCTATGGTAGGCGGCAGCAAATTCAAGCTTCGAAAGGGAAAAGGCATGACCCAAATGGAGATATCCATTCATATATGGGAATGGGAAGTTACCAAAGAACTTCTCACCTGGTTTTGGTGGTGAGTCCTTGGATTCAGCTTGAAACACATTACCATCATCCCACATCTTTTGTACTTGTGACTCGATTTCCAAAAGTTTATCTCTTCGCGCAAAGCTTTTTCCAGTTTCTTTTGCCATTTCGTTACCAGCAAGCCCACAAAGGCTGAGAGGAGAAAATAACAAGTCAAATTGGTTGATAAATTGTGGAAGGCATAGAATATATAAGAAAAAAAGTACAATTTTGATCACACAAACATTAAAGTGCTTCAAGATCATAGAAATCTTAAACGTAATTCCTTGTGATCCCCGCAATCACTAAGTAAACAAATTTTACAGTTCTTATATGCGAGTATGCGACGAGACTGAGTATAAACTTCTTCGCCGCTGGGCGCATTTTTAACCACGAACTGCTACTGTGTATTCGGAAAAAGTGAAGTGTAGATTTGCCAAAATAGTGTAAGAGCTATATAACACGAAAATACTAACAAAACACAAATTCTATAAACAAAAAAGGTGACAAACTGACTCAAAATCAAAATTCTTCACATGTTCTGATTCACCAAGTAGAAAATTAACACAATCAGAGAAACATGGAATCTTTTAGATTCGATGGCACATTATCAGTAACATATGAATTACAAATTATACGCCACCTATAAAATAACATACATAAATTTGAAAAATAATACACAATAATTTGAAACTATGAAAGAATAACAAAACATACCCCGATTTAACGAAATTGAGGATCGGGATTGGGGACAGAAGGTTGCGCCGATGAGCGTGAACAACGCGTCTCAGTAAAATATGAGATGCCACAGCTTAGAGGTAACATAAATGTAAGCTTGGCTTAGGGTTTAAAGGTCAGAGCACTCGTGGTCGGATTTAAGGAACTCAACCTCAAAAATGTTCAAATCTATGCACTCGTTAAGAATTAGTAATTTAGTATCTTGTTATCAACGAGATTTTTAATATTGGATTGGTTAAATGAATTTTATAAATATCATTCAAATTATTTATTTAAAATTATAATATTATCCATTATATTCTTACCTTTCATATCAATTTATTATTTAAAAGATAAATACACCATTGTACTTTTATCTTAAATTTTATCAAACAAAATTAAATACACTTTAATTTTTTACATACTACTACATATCACACTCAAATTTTTAATAATCATTTCATATATATATATATATAAAGTAAGAGCATGGTCTCTATAGCACACCAAATTTGTTCCTAAAATTACTCATTCCTTGGAATATCATTTTTTGCGTGAAAAAAAAATAAAATAGAATAAAATAAAATCTCTTACATGAAATTTAATTTATGCACAAATTGCGTGCACAAAGTTTGCTAATATATATGTTTGACCAACAAAATTGTTCATTTTATTGTGTCCTAAGTTCATACTTAGAAACATCGACTTCATTTTGTTTCCTTGGATTCTGTGTATATATGTGTGTGCGCACGCGCGCGTATGGTTGACCTTTTGTTTAACTACGATACCAAATATATTTGAAAGCGGGCGTCACTAGTGAATAATTAGGAATATATATGCTACTGGTTGATGGTTAAATATTTTACTTGATTTGCTTTAAAAGTTTTCAACAGAACTTTAATAGATTCCATGCATAAAAACTTCAGATTTTAATATGAAATATGATAGTTGCATGTGATGGCAAAGGATGAAAATGCTATTTCAATTAGATTAGGTAAACAGGGAAAATTGATTTTTATTCCTTTACATATGTGTCTAGTGATTTTAGTCCATTATATAATCAAATTATAGTTTTAGTCCTATATTTTTATTATTTTATAATTTTGATCTGTTACATAATTAAGTTATAATTTTGCACGGACATGATCTAGTAATATGACACATCCCATGATATATTGGATTGGTTAAATGAATTTTATAAATATCATTCAAATGCCACCTTCAACCTTCAATTCCGGTCACCTCATTGTCGGAAATTAAAATAAATACATATTCGAAACTCTCTCGATGAGACCACATTTATATTCCAATTTTGTAACGTTTTGCTCTATAGCCGAACTATGGGAAAGTACCGTTACGACAAGTAGACTTGCTTTAGATGACCTTAAGTGGGTACATGGAACATTTCTTGTTGTATTTGGAGTATGATTTATGTTCAAATGAGTTTTGTGATATAATTGTAGATATTTTGTTTTTGTGCAGGTATTGAGAGAATATTTTCGAAACAGTGTTGGTTTCAATATGACATATGGTTGTTGGTTAACGATTGTCGTTTCAAGGAATATGATGAGTATTGACTAAATTATTTGTAAAAATAATACTAATACTATAATACTTCGATTTTGGAGAATAAATATATGTTGATGATTTTAGGAAAATTTATTGAAAAGTTTGTCGTGTGAACTCGTGTAAGTTAAAATGATTATATACGACCATAGAAAGGAGAGATAAGTTATTTTAGATATTTTAAGTGAATAATATTATTTGAGGAATTTAAAGTGTATAAGAGAACGTTGGAAATTAAGTTGAATTTAAATGATGATGTGAAATTTATACTATTTAAGGTCATTTAAATTAATATTCGGGTTATTTTTCTGATTTGAATAATCCATGTTTCTTGAAAATATAAATTACTGGTAAATTGTTGGATTGGGTTACGTTGAGATAAATTATCTTCACGATGTCTGACAGAGGCACATGATGTGATTGTGTATGATTTCTTTGCTATTTGTTGGATTACATGATATTATATGTCGACTAGCATATTATCAGTTGTTAATTGATGTGCAAAATAACTAAAATATCTATTTTTAGTCAACACACATTTTATTTTAGTCAGCCACATCAATGCTACTGTACACATTATATTGAATCTATCTCTAATTGATGACCGCGTATTTTTTGATTGAGATCAGTATATGTTATAATGTGTGTCATGAGGATTTTTAGATGCCTCGATTGGTCCATCTTAGGTAGTTGATGGCTTCGAAAGTGGAGCCATTTCCCTTGACACGATTCACTGAGGGTGGACCAGCTCGAATATATGATATGATTGCTATATCGATTCTTTGTGTAATGACCAGAATCTTTTATAGGCCACATTTAGAAAGTTATAAGATTTGAGGGATTAGATGGAAATGCTAAATTTATTCAGCTTTCAATTTGGTTGAATTCAGCTTTTGTTTTATCAAGTTGAGTTTGAGCTTTGTAGTTGCGTATCAGCTTCCATTATTACGTTGAGTTGAGATCAGATTTGAGCTTTTTGCGTTAATCAGTTCCTGCATTAGTTGAATTGATTTCAGTTATAAGGATGCAATTGCAGCAGCTGTGTGGTTGATCCTACTAGCCAACCGAATCCTTCATCTTAACTAAAATAGTTCGGTTTTTATTTATGCATTAGATTTCTCTTTGAAATGAAGTAGCGCTTTTAAAAGACTTTTTGGGCATATTGATTAAACGTGTTTCTTTCTTAGGCATTCTAATTCATGTATATATAGGGTGTTAGACACATCATGCATCATTATTTACAAACCAAAACATTTTCCAAAATCAAGCGGTGCTCTCTGTGAAGAAACCGAACAAAACCTTTCAAAGCTTTTTCGGAGGAGACAAGCGGTGTGTAGGTGATTGCCAGGCTTCATCTGTAATTGTGTTATAGAATTCAGGCAAGTAAACTATGTTTCTTGCTACACTCATGAAAGCATATATTCAGTTCTGTATGCATGTTTGTATGTGTTTTAAAGATTTGAAGATAACTACTGTTGTTCTTCAAAGAAAAGAAAAGTTTATGTTCTGTTTTTATGAAGTACGTGTTTACTGTATTTGATTCAGAAAAGATTTTAGAACGTGTTTGATGATGTTCTTCCAGTTAGTTCTTGAGTTTTCTAAGAAGATTTTCATCGAAGTAGCTTACAAGTAGCTTATTCGATCATTTCCAGAAATTTCTTGAGATATTTTGAATTCTTCAGACAAAGAAAAACCATCGTTTTTCATGTTTATTATTGCGGTTAAGTCTGAAATCTGGTTCTTAAACCAAACACTGATGTTTCTATGTTGAATAAATTCTAAAGCGTGACATTCAGATGTTGCGTTAAGTCTATGTTCAGATGCGAGTTTGTTTCACATCTGAATTGGGACAGATCCTTCACTGTTGATTATTTCACTACTGAGTTGACCATTAGACATCTGAACTTCTTTGTTCAAATTTCGTTGACATATGAGTTGACTACAGTTGATAGTTAACATCTGAATTAATCAATCCAGTCGCGTTGACATCTGAGTTGACCAACGAACAACATCTGAATTCTTTCTTCTTTGTCGAGACATTTACGTATGTTTCAGATTTTGTTCCTTATTCCTTTATGCTTCAACTCAAGAGATTAATTCATTTCATTCGAGCTGATTCGGGTGACACTATTCAGTTTTCATCTTCGCAAGCATTACAGAGAATCCTCATACAGTTCCAGAACATCATTAAACAAGGGAAAAACCATTAAACCGTACCAGAAAGAAAAGAAGAACATATTTTACGAAAGAAAGAAAGTTTTAGAAAAGTTTTACAGATTATGATTAGATAACAGTTGGATTCCCAGGGAGGGTGAGTGTCTGGATGACGATCAAGTGTGCCCCTTCAAATGTAAAGGGTCAAGATTATAGTTGAGAGAAACTGTAATCCCTTTCCCAGGAAGGATCAGAGTTCCAGACTGACGGGTCTGTAGTTCCCTTCACATAGATGAGATTTATCCCCAGCCCCTGATATCAGAAGAGAGTTTGATCAAACAGTCGGAACTTTCAGGCCTCGTGCTCATATTAGAGTAAAACCACGCAAACACAAGCGGAAGCAACTAAAAAACGGGTAAAATTATTGCTTTTGGCCTGACAGAAAGATAACATAATTTAAAATACAACAATACTCAAAATAATCCCAGTTTTATAAATCCACAACACCACAACAGTCAAGTACAATAATTGCCCCAACGGTTGAATACAACACAAGTACTAAAGACCATCAAACAGTCGGAACTTTCAGGCCTCGTGACTCATATTAGAGTAAACCACGCAAACACAAGCGGAAGCAACTAAAAACGGGTAAAATTATTGCTTTTGGCCTGACAGAAAGATAACATAATTTAAAATACAACAATACTCAAAATAATCCCAGTTTTATAAATCCACAACACCACAAACAGTCAAGTACAATAATTGCCCAACGGTTGAATACAACACAAGTACTAAAGACTGCCAGCTATATAGATCTAAGCATCACTCGGGACATCCCACCCGCGGTGATACCAGTGCATATAGTTAATATACATAACTTGGACACTCTATCTACCTCCTGGGGCACCTCCAGCTGGGTCTAAGCAATGGCCAGCGGAATAACCTGGGAAACCTGAACCACAAACAGGCAAACAACACAACAGCCCCAGAGGGACCTTGGGTTCAAACCCCAGTACGAAGAGCAACTATAAAACAGCAAATGAATAGCAAAAGATAATATGCAGATGCTATGCATGAAGAACGGTGTCGAAGGCTACAACTGAGCAAGGGGCCAAGGAATTCAAGCACAGCACCACAGCTGATAACAAATTCTGCGAAGAAAGGTTAGTGGTCACTGGTGTGTGTACAAGCATACGGGAATTACCCGCTCATCTTTACACCACACCCGAAATATCAGATGCATCAACAACTCAACATGTTGTTGCCCAAACCATGAACTGTGGTAGTTAACCACTCGGCGCATGGTGGCTAACAAATACCAGCAGGGAGATGAGAGTGCGGTATTGCCGCTCGCCCTCAAAATCTGGTAAGAATAGAACAACAATAACAACAGGACATGGCTGCAACAGCTGAATGAAATGATAATGCGTATGCAATGCAACAGTTAAACCAACACATAAACAACAATGCAATGCATACACAGCAAACATATAATATCCATGCCAATTCCAGCCGTAATACAAGCTCAGCATCCGTACCTCACCAGCTCCTGAGCTACAATTACCACACACAGCTGCTACAACGAAGTACGAGCAACACAGATCTGTCACCTGTTAAATCAACACAAGCTACTGCTCAAAAGCCAAAACACAATACAACAGCAGCTCGGAGCTACAACTCCACCAGCGCTTATCTACCTTCCTAACTCAACAGAAAGCTCTAGCAAAGCTTAAAGGTAGAATTCTCACTTACCCCAACGAACTACCAGCACGACAGGGACGCTTATGCTAACAAACTACACAAGGAAGATGTCTTAGCGATCCTGCGATCCTCTTCCAGCTCCTCCAAAGCCTTCTAAAGAGGTATAGAACGAAGCGTCTTAGCAAGAGGAGTCCAACGCTATCATTCTCACTCTCGTCGGAGTTGTCTACCACCGAAAATTAGGACGGATAAGGTTACGGTGAACAGTGCTTAGGGTTCGAGACAAAGATTTGGAAACGAAGGAAATATTTCTAATTGTCGGGGAAACAAATAATAGAGAACAGCAGCTAAGTCCCCTATTAAATACACTTCTCAACAGTCGACAGAAGCAAGAACAGATTCCACCGACAAAACAGTCGTCATCGCTGTTATATCAACCATCAGTTAAATCTCGCATCAGTTTTTGCCTATCGCTAAACAGCGAACAACTAAACAAATCGACGTCGCCCGCTAGTCACTGCTGATCGCTAACCAACAGCTGATCTTTCAAACAACGCTAAGGCTAAACGGCGTCGCACCAACTTAACCAAACGACGTCGCAGAGGGACACGTCACCTCGCTACCAACAGCTGATCAACAAACCAACAGCTGAATAAAACAATGCACCAAATCTCTCAACAGCTGATGTCTATCATACCAACAGCTGGTACAAAGTGCTCCACTCAAAACGCTGTCGTTCCAACTTATCAAAACGACGTAGTTCAATACCCACTAAGAAACACGCTAACAAAACCAACAGCTGGTTCCTGTTCACAAAACCTCGTCGCTTCAGAGTCTTTTAGCACTCTCTGCTGATCATCGCAACTAAAATGCCAACAGCTGATCTCTCGCAACCGCTAGTCTCTCGCTAATACACCAACGACTGAAATCCACGTCAGCAATGCTGCTGCTTCCTACAAAAACGCAACGACTGAAATCTAACGAAGCACTGCTGCTCCAACTGATTTCTACTACTACCGCTGATATCTTTCCAACTGCTGGTTCTAACACTTAGGCAATTTCGATGGCTACGTCAAGCACATCGACCAACAGCTGGTCCAAACCCGACCAACACCTGATTGCGAAAACACAGGTCTCACAGGAACCACTGTGCAAGTGTTTAATTCATAATCTCCAGAAAAGAAAAGAAAAGAAAGAGCCTAAGCGTGATTTTAATCACAGATTTGCAGAAAGTTTAAAGAAAACGTTTTCAGAACTTGTTTATAATTATGCTTTCAGTTCATTCAGATTTCACAGTTATTGCTTTTAGCTTATTTTACAATTAAGCTATTCAGATTCAGATTCCAGTACAGTATTAGATATCGTTTGCTTGTGTTACGTGCCTTCGATATTCCAATTTTTACCTGCTGAGCCCTATGCTCACTAGTTTTCATTGAGTGCAGGTAATGAGCAGTAGGGAGCTGAATGGTGATGAGCTGAACGAAAAGTTGTGTTTATCGTGGACACCAGATTTCGTTGTTCCTTAAGATTCAGATTTTGTTGTACAGACTCTAGTCATAATTTTGTATAATGACAGATTTCAAGTTTTTTCTTTTGTCGAAATCTGTACCAGAATTATTACTTTATGAAATTATCAGTTTCGTTATTTTTCAAAGACTAGATCTGTTTTAGTTCTGCACCTTTTAATGTTCATATCTGTCTTCCAGACTTCGTACAATGACTTGTATCGTGGACACCAGATTTCGTTGTTCCTTAAGATTCAGATTTTGTTGTACAGACTCTAGTCATAATTTTGTATAATGACAGATTTCAAGTTTTTTCTTTTGTCGAAATCTGTACCAGAATTATTACTTTATGAAATTATCAGTTTCGTTATTTTTCAAAGACTAGATCTGTTTTAGTTCTGCACCTTTTAATTGTTCATATCTGTCTTCCAGACTTCGCACAATGACTTGTGTTTATTTGCACTTTAGTCCAGAATTTAGCAGCGACTTTTATGTCATGTAAGATCGAAATTTTTATACTCTTCAATTTGAACCCCAAAGTTCCTAAAATTCCTTTAAGAAAAGTCGGGTCGCTACACTTTGGTTCCTGATATGATGAGATATTGTACTTGTACATGCATTGGATTAATGTATTTCTATATCTTATACTGAGATTTCTTGATGTATCCTACTTGGGTTTACTTACCCCGAAATGGTGTGTAGTTTTATTATTATGATGTGTGGTTTGCACTGTGTTATATTGTTATAGTTGTTGAAAAGATATATGAGTTATATGAATATTGGGTTATGCGGAAAATTTTATATACTCAAATTTGAGATTTTAACCCACTTTTCCACTTTGTTTATTAAATAATATTAATTATATATTAATAGTTTATGCTTAGGATAACATGCCTAACATTCTAAGTTACATAGTATGATAATATGATAGTTATTTATTTAGTGAGATAGACATAGATTTATCATAACTATTTGAAAATCTCTCATTCCAAGAGATCGATTTGATTACAAAATATTATTACGAGGGGATATTTGACAAACAATGGTAATATCGTCCATTTCCAGCCTATGATTCGTAACTCGTATTATATCAAAGTTGTAAGTTTGTGATGACTAGCTCTCGGCTTCGAGACCCAACTCTAATAAATATAACCCCCAAAGACAAAAACTGCATATCCCCGACATTATTCCAAATCAAACTTCGTTTGCCTTTATATGTTTAAGAAAATGAACTAAAGAGGTGAGGCTTCTGGAGGCAAAATATGAATCGGTGGCTGCTTCTTTTTCGTCTTAACTTATGTAGTAGTATCGGATAGCAACTAGTTATTTCGAACGTAAAATTGAAAACCGGCTCGTTATCCTTTTCGTGTGGGATCATCTTCACGTCGTTTTTTCAATTTTTTTAAGCTATAATTATGGATATTTAAAATATTAATGTAGAATTTTTAAAGTAAGCCAAAAATGCATGATAAAAAGAAGACGAGACAAAGCCACCAATCCAGCGGTCACAATGACGTGGGGGTAAAGGAACCCATTTCCTCATTTGAAAGCCAAATTACTGGTCGCATTTTGCCACCATTATGTACATATATGTATAGATATATATATATACACACACACAGAGGCACGCACACACGTCTCCCAGTTATCGTTTCAAACTTCGCAAGCATCACCGGCGCCATCGATCCAACTCATTGCACTCATGCAGAATTAAGACTCCGGCGATGAAGATATCAAGAAGAAGATGCATATGCTTGACAGCAACCGCTGCGATAGTGGTCGGATTGCTTCTGCTATTTGTAATTCTAGCCCTCACTGTATTCAAGCCCAAGGACCCCGCCATCAACGTCGATTCGGTGGCTCTCGCTGGCTTCAATCTCGTTATCGACATACCAAACCTCAGAGTCTACGCCAACGTCACCATTAACACCACCGTCACCGTTAAAAACCCAAACAGGGTTGGCTTCCAGCACGCTACCAGCACTGCGTACCTCCGATACCGATCCCATGACGTTGGACAGGCGCTCATCCCCGCGGGGAAAATCGGCGCACGAGATTCGAGCAATATGAATGTCACACTAACGTTATTTTCCGATCGCCTAGCCAGCGACCCTGATTTCTATGGTGATGCCATCTCCGGCAAGTTGCCTTTCCAGAGTTACGTCAGGCTTCCGGGAAAAGTTCGATTCATATTCAATATTCATGTCGTAGCCTATGCTACTTGCGATCTTGAGA
This sequence comes from Dorcoceras hygrometricum, assembly GCA_001598015.1. Taxonomy (NCBI): domain Eukaryota; kingdom Viridiplantae; phylum Streptophyta; class Magnoliopsida; order Lamiales; family Gesneriaceae; genus Dorcoceras; species Dorcoceras hygrometricum. Next base: position 739,499 of record KQ988202.1, read on the forward strand.
TAGATATAATTACTCAGGCACTTGCTAGCCAGACATGCCATTACAAAACTAAATTGTAGTCTTCTAAATTTAGATAAAGATTTGATTTTTTTTCTTCTTTTTGCTAATGACTTCAGATTCATTTGTATTATGAAAGACTGGCAATTTATTTATGTGATGAATGTGTGGTTTTTATTACCGATCTCCTTTCCAAGCCATTAATTATTATTAAAAAAAGAGTCTGTGAAGAACTGATGGCTCCACATAAAATTCGTGTTTCAAACAGTAACAGAGAAGAAGTGCACATTCGAATGGTGAAAATTGGAGGGAATGTTAGAGGTTAAAGGAAATTGCGGCAAGCGTTAGCAAATTTTTGCTGCGCTGTTACTCTTTTTTTTACAAATTTGGGCAAAATTTGTTTTTGCCCGGATGAGAGAACCTGATAGCGAACGGTATCTATAAAATAAATTTGAAAGAGAATCTTCAAGGCGAAACTGCTCATTTCGAGCGTTTTCAAGCATAGTTCGATATCTGAAAAACGCAGAAGATGGAGATTGATTTCGCCCCGATAACTCGATGTTCCAAGGAGCATCAGAAGATATATCAAGATTGGTTTTCTTTCGCTGATTCAGGTAACCACACTATATATATACACATAAATGTTGCGTTCGGGATGAATAGTTTTCTTAGGAAAGGACTGATGTCGTATTGTGATCAGATGGAGATGGGCGTCTTACGGGAGGAGATGCCACCAAATTCTTTTCCATGTCCAATTTATCTCGTGAAAATCTCAAAGTGGTGATTATATATTTTGTTCTTGTTTGAGAAAATCCGGGGAATATACAATTCACCCAAATTTAAATTCTCCGTGGATTATTTCTTTCTACAAGGTCTGGGCAATTGCAGATACAAAAAGGCAAGGATTTCTTGGATTGAAAGAGTTCATCACGGCCATGCAGGTTCCGACCTTCCCCCTACTTCGATCAATTGTAAGAGGCCTCATGCATAATATTCTGATCTGCAGTTGATCTCCTTGGCGCAAGCTGGACGAACTCTCACCAGTGATATTCTAAATGCTGAAGGCAAGTACTAGATAGTCAGGTTCTTTAATTAGTTAAGCCGGTCTGTTGCGTTTTCAGAAGATACATAACTTGCAAAGGATCACATGCAGGTGACTTTGAAAAGTTGCAACCTCCTGCCATGGAAGGTCTGGATGTATACCTTGATGTAAGTATATTCCATCCCTTTTTAGTAGAATTGGCATAATAGTAATTCTTACGCAGAGCTCTTTAATTACATGCAGAAAATGAAGCGTAAACTAGCGAAACAGAAAGGTGAGGTTCTGGAAAATGTGCTTCCATGATAATATTGGCAGTAGATCTATTTATTACGAGTTTGTGATGATTCAGGTGCTCCAAAGGTGCAGTATACTCCATCAGCTATTTTGTTTTCATCAAAATCTTCAAAGAAGGTGACTTGACATGCAATAAATGCTTAGAACTTTTGTTTGTTTAATGATATATTCATTACCCTCTAAAAATTTCTTTCAAAATTTTCCGCCATGTTATGTTTTCTCATTATGTGTAACATTTCAAGCCAAGCATCCAGGAATTTTAACTCCCTTTGCTCATTATTGCAGTTAGCTTATTGCTTTTCCACCAATCTTATACCGTCTTTCAAAATAGTCTAATTTATGCCTTTGATATGTTTCGCAAGAAAATGCTTATCTTACGCAGCTATGGCTTTAGGTACCTTCGAGCTCTGTAACTTCCATAATTGATGGCTTGAAGAAACTGTATGAAAAGAAGGTGAAGCCCCTGGAGGTAGCCTATCGGTTTAATGACTTTGTTTCTCCCTTACTGGTAAGATTTTATCTTCTATCAGTTCAATGCATTGTGAACAAATGGTGGTTTACGTCGAACCATTCAGACATTACTATAACATGACATAAACCTTTCTTGTGTTTGTTGTCTGTTGGAAGACAAGCAGCGACTTCGATGCTAAACCAATGGTGATGCTTCTTGGTCAGTATTCCACAGGGAAAACAACTTTCATTAAGCATTTGCTTCAGAGTAGCTATCCAGGTATTTAACAACCTTCTTTGGAGCATTCGTCTATCTTCTTCTTATTCTTTCTTTCTGAAAGTATTAGCGATTTAAATAACTTAATATCTCAGGATCCCACATTGGACCAGAGCCCACAACAGATAGATTTGTGGTTGTCATGGTAAGTTTTGTCTTTTTTCCTCCCTCCACTGCTAGAGATAATTTGAGCTGCCGCATTTAAATCTCACATATATATGTTATTTGGTTCGTATTTTCCTATCATTGAAGACACATATATTAGTTTCTTGTAATTGGATCTTTCCATGGTTGCTTTGGTACATCAGTTATTGATGTTTTAACATCCAGAATGGACCTGATGAGAGAAGTGTTCCAGGGAACACAGTTGCTGTTCAAGCAGATATGCCATTCAATGGCTTGACAACCTTTGGAACTGCATTTTTGTCAAAATTTGAATGTTCACAGATGCCACATCCAGTGAGTTAACATATTTTTCCTTGAGATTTCATCAATGTACTTTTCTTTTTAATTTCTATAACCTTGATGGTAACAGCTGCTGGAGAACATAACATTCGTGGACACTCCCGGAGTTCTATCAGGAGAAAAGCAACGAACACAGAGAAGTTACGATTTCACTGGTGTTACGTCTTGGTTTGCTGCAAAGTGTGATCTCATCCTGCTTCTGTTCGACCCCCACAAACTGGATATAAGTGATGAGTTCAAACGAGTCATTGGATCTTTACGTGGCCATGACGATAAAATACGTGTGGTCTTGAACAAGGCTGACCAAGTCGATACACAGCAAGTATGAAGCAGTAACGAAAATTTTCAAGGCTTTAAGTTGTTGGTAGCATGAAAGATTAAATACCATCCTACAACTGAGTCCGCTGCTGCTTCTTTTCTTGCAGCTTATGCGAGTATACGGAGCATTGATGTGGTCGCTTGGGAAAGTTCTCAATACTCCTGAAGTTATGCGTGTGTACATAGGGTGTGTTCTCTGTTTCCAAATTTCTGAACTTTGAATCTGTAATCTAAGAGGTCTTCACTCTCCACTCTCCAGTACTTATATGTCGAGGCAACTGAAAGATAACGTGCATCTCGTTTCAGTTCTTTCAATGACAAGCCTATAAACGAGGCTGCAGCTGGTCCCATTGGGAAGGTGCTTTTCGAGAGAGAGCAGGATGACCTTCTCTCTGATCTGAAAGACGTACCAAAGAAAGCTTGCGCTCGTCGTGTGAGTATGATTTGATCAAGAAAATACCAATACTAGGGGAAACTTTTTGAACTGCTCCTGGTTGGTGGATGATTCTCTGGTTTCTTTGTTCTTACATTGTACAGATAAACGAATTTGTAAAACGTGCGAGGGCTGCGAAGATACACGCCTATATTATCGGTCATCTGAAGAAAGAAATGCCTGCGATGATGGGCAAAGCCAAGACACAGCAGAAACTGATCGACAATCTGGCCGACGAATTCGCAAAGGTTCGTTCACTGCTCCCTGTACCTACCTAGGTGTGGTGCTGCACCAATGATGGCTTATGGTTTGCACTCGAAATTTCAGATTCAGAAGGAACACCATCTACCACCTGGGGACTTCCCAAATTTGGAAGAATTTAGGGAGACTTTGAGCTCCTATAACATAGATAAGTTCGAAAAGTTGAAGCCTAAAATGATTCAGGCTATTGATGACATGCTTGGATATGACGTTCCCAACCTTCTCAAGAATTTTAGCAATCCTTATGACTGAAGATGAATATATATATATATATATATATATATATATGTATAACAATAAAAAAAAAAAGGAAAAACAAAATATGTGTTGTATACCAATTTTGTAGTCGAATTCGATTAGCACGTAAAAAGTTTATTTCATGTAAGAAAGGGTGACTTGAGACATTACAAAGTTCCTTAAATTGTGAGTTGAATTATTTGATCGAAACCGAAAGTTTAAAGTTTGTTTTGAGTTATGATATTATAAGACTAATAATAAATGGTATTTGATAAGGGTATTATGTTTGGTTTGATTTACTAAATATGAGATAAAATGTTAAATTATATTTTAACCTTTGTAAATCAATAAATATAATAACAAAATGAGGTAATATTATAATTTTATATTTGATTGATGAGAAAAAAATTAATGATCTGATTGATATAAAATAATAATAAAATTGTTTGATTTATTAAGATAAATAATATGTCGATAATATAATAGAATTATAATCTGTTTAATTTTGATCTCAACATTTCATAACGAAGTTTCAGCCCAAGTCGGATGCGAACAGGGTTTATAATGGGCCTGAGAAAAGACATTTTATAGGTGGTTTGGTTCCAATTGGGCCCTGTAGTCCAGTCCAACAACGAGGAGGCCCGGTTCTACGTTTGTAAAAGTACTGCTCGGCTCAAATTCCCCTGGGAGTATCTCGAATCGGCGTCATCTTTTTCGTGTTGAAAATGTTGGTGCAGGGAATCAAGAAGGCTATTACAGACAACCCTAAGAAGGTTGCGGATTTGATTGACCTTGTAAATCTTCCATCGACACTCAGAGAATTCATGGGTCAGTCGCAGAGTTCCCAATTGAAATGCTTTAGGCATGTATGGTCCTATATTAAGCTGAACAATCTTCAGGTTAAAAGTCCACAGTGTGCTCTTTTTTATGCTACCTTTTGGTTATCAAATTTTGATTCTTGCTTTGTTTACTTTTTCCTTCAAGTAAAATGGTCATTTGTTATCCTTACTTTTAGCTCTAACTCGTACCTCTGGACTCTACAAGTCTTCCTACGCTAGAGAACCCAAGGACTTAGAAATGGGCATGGCGTCTTAGAAATTGTGTAACCTTTCCTGGTTGGGTGGGAAAAGTCGCTGTGTTTTAGAAACATTACATATATTACATTGATCCAAAGTGTAGAAAAGTTTATAATAGCTATTTGTCACTTGTGAGCTTCCTCATGTTTCTGTCATAGTTGGCAGTGATTAGAGGTGGCAAAAGTTTGCTGTATGGCATTGGTGGAGAAGCAATGGGACAGCAACAACCTTTTGGCCACTGTGCCCAGTGCTCTGCAAAACTCTCATTTGAGTTGTTTTGACTCTCCACTCACAATCTAATCAAGCTCGCATCTGTTTTCCCTTTTCCAGGACCCAAGCAATAAGAACATTGTGAATTGTGATCAAAAGCTGAAGAACATTCTCTTGGGCAAGTCTAAGGTCGAACTTACTGAACTTCCCATGTTGATCAAGTTGCATTTCCCAAAGCAGCGAAAGTGATTCTTTCATTCTAATTGTTGAGTGTGCAATGTCTACCGACAACTGCATTGAACCAATTGCCTTTGTGGCAAGATAACTATTTGTTTTTTCCAACGATGCACGTCATAAGACAAGTTCCTGCATGGAGTGCTGAGGCATTGTCATACTAATTCATCTTCCAACCGTTGTAATCAAGAAAAGAACTTGTATTTTGTTTGTTATGTTGTTCATGGTGGCTGTTCAAGTTCTTGAGAGCGATACTGTACAAGTATTATAGAGGCTTAAATTGATGCTAGCTTATTGAGAAATGGATGTGTAGCAATTGTTTATTGATTATTGATTATTGATTATTGATTAATATCGTTTTCTGTTTCACCTACTGAAAAATTAACCAGAACTAGTTCAGATTTTTGGCTACTACAGATATTGGTATTAGATGTCAGTCTATGTAAGATATTGAAATTCTGTTATCAAGTTAGATCAGAAACTCATGAATGGGGTTTAACTAGGCCAGGCTAAATCAGAAGCAGAGTACTGTCGGGGGATTTATACATGTGAGAGAGCAGATATCAAAGAATGTACTAATATTGCATACAAAGTGTAAATGATCTAAAAGCCTTCTTGTGATAATAAATGAATTCTATTGTAAGAGGAGACTTGCTAATGGAGCACTTGTTTGTCAGAGACGTTCGACCGGAATCTGCCTATGACGTTTGCTCTCTCTGTAGATCAACTAATGAAATACCGAAAGAGATGTTCGGACAGCATACTCTGCTATTATGGCGTTTGTTTTCTCAGTGGGGTGGAATGAATCCCAAAACACATATTTGTTTGCATCTTTACATGTGTAGGGATTGTGTTCATTACACAGATAGCTCATTTCAATCCTCCCAGTCCCACAACATGCAACCGCTGCACTTTCAAAACCTGCATGAAAACTTCAGTAAGTCAGAACTTCCAGTCGCGCCGACTTGATTGGGAAACAATTTTTATGGGTAGATGGAACGTAGTTTTGGTAATTGTAAGTGAACCGCGAGTTAGAAAGGACATGTCACCACATGCTAGACCAAGGAATACTGTGTTCTGCGTTTAGCTTTTATTGTGCCTTTCCTTATACACCTATCATACCATGAATTATCATGACAAAAACATGCGTCCCACATGCAATTTGATCAAGCTGATATAGTTAGGTTCAACTTACCAAAAGAATGAGGGTTTCGAATCATGTCATAAAGAATTGCATATGGATCCGTGAGCACCAGTTGAAGTCCAGAAAGCTCCTTGTTCAGTGATTCAACTAACACTTGCAACTTCTTATTAAAATTCAGGGACACGTTATTGTATTTTTCTATACAACCACCTCCGGCTGCTAAATTTGTTGTTCTTTCCAGAGGCAAACAACCCATTGGTGGAAGCCCAGTGATGGATACTTTCCGTGCTCCAAGCTGGTAAATCTGAGTGATGAAAGCTGAAGCTATGCCTATCAAAAATTTCTGGTACTCTTCAACAGAGTATTTTAATGGTCTATGCGGAAGCAAAAAATAATTCTCTAAGAAATCATTCGTTCCTATGCTGATAATGTATAGAGCTTCACTTATGATCTCGTTTGCCTTAGCTTTACCCAGATAGTCTCTTAACCACTGTTGGTACTGTTTGTAGTAATCTATCTCCTTCCATAGAGGAATCACTGACTGCAATAAGAGTCATCCAGGTTAACTTAAAGCATCAGTTCATATGTCTATATGTGTACGTGCGCGTTCTATGCATGTAAGCATCATATCACGTTCAAACCTGTGATAAGTTCTTCAAGTAAACAGATGAAAGAAGCATCTAATTATGCAGAGGGTACTTACAAGAACATCAGATGTGAGATTATCATAACCAGTTCCAGCCGAAGCAAAGCAGACACCTGTAACGAAATCCCTGATGTTGTATGCTGGATCCAAGTAAGCTGGTATGGTTTTCCTCACCCCAAAAGCCTCTGCTATAAAATCTGTTGGAATCCTACCATTGGAAAACCGACCAGTGGCTTTGCCTCCTTCGAAATCCCGACCATAAGGCTTGAAGTTGCTTCTCAGAACTGTTGGAATGTAATTGTTGTTTCCAGAGTCAACCGTAGAATCTCCAAACACGATGACTGATGAAACCTTAGCATCAAGTTGAGACAATTGTCGGAGAAACAGCAGGACTAAAAACAGCGAAACGAGTTCCATATTGCTGGCTTCTTGGTCCATTTTTGGCTACAAAACTGATTTCTATTAAATAATAGTGGTTGGTTGTGGGCTGCATTTACGAGGATTTATTGTCCATGATGAAAATCTTCCTGTCTTTTTAACTGTTCTAACAAGATTCCCACTCTTCAGTTGTGGAAGTATTGATGCGACCAAAGCATAACTTGTGGGAATTATGAATTCTCCATAGCCAAACAGTCCACTTTTGTACATATTGTCCAAATGACAGATCCGAATCGAACACATATCGTCATCAGCATGGTATGTGTTCGATTCTTGTCATATTTTTGGTAATGTGAGAATGCGAGTTCGTATGTGTTCGTCTTTGCAAATTTATTCAATCATTGCCTTTGTTATGAATAACCTGTAATAAGTTTCTTGGTTGGCGAGGGACAACTCAGCATGATAATGGTGTTGCAACTTTATATCTTGTAATGCATCTCTACCTCTCAATTCTCAACCAACCTACTTAATAACACCTATTGAGATTTCAGTTCAACCAATCAGATCCAAATAATTTTGAAATTTTAAAGTCACATTTTTCATTTTTATATGCGCAGATGTGTATTATTATCATAGACTAGCAAGTTCAATCATTTTTCCAATCCATAGTGCAGAGGGGGCCGAATTCCAATAGATATGGAAACAATGACGGTCGCAGGGATTTATTGTTATCTGACGTAGTGTTTTTTTATTGGAAAATGTTTTTGTTATTTTTACGGCCCAATCAAGCGTAAGATTTGAGGCCCCATGTAATGTTTATGGACCTAGATCTCAAAGTTGAGTCCATCATGTGAGGCCCATGTTACCAACAATTCTTGTGTGCTACGTCGTGATTGGTCTGGTCACAGGTCCACAGACCACAGCCCGCCCGGAAATGAAATTTGAAATGTTTCACTGAATTTATTTTAGTACATTAGAAACTCTTTTAGTAAACAGTAGCACAACTAGGGCTGTAAACGAATCGAACCTGTTCGCGAACTTTTCGAACCTATTCGAGTAGGTATTCGATTCGAATTCGAATTTTTCGAACTCTAGCCGAACTATTTCACGAATCGAACTTGAGTCGAAATTATTTTGTTCGATTATAATAAATAAATATATTTAAATTCTATATCGAAGTCGAGCTCGAATTATTCGAATCGAACTCGAACTCGAGCTCTCTATCGAATCGAATTCGAGCCGCAGATGACAAAAAATCGAACTTCGAATCGAGCTTCGAATAGGCGAACTCGAACTCGAACTCGAATACTAAATTTTTCATAAAGTTCGGCTCGGTTCGATTCGTTTACAACCCTAAGCACAACTCTAAGTTTTATTTTAACAATACATTAGAAATGGACTGGTTTGGACACAAAGCCCTTCGTGTAATAAAGCTTCTTCAAAATGACGCACCGGAATAGATTTGTAACGGGGAAAGCTCCGTGCCAAATCCCACTCCATCCCTTTTGTTTTTTTATTTAAATAAGTTTTGTTGAACAATATATTTATATAAATTTTAAAACAAAATTATAATAAATTAACTTAATTAGTTTTTAATAATAATAAACATTAAACTACTTCTATTTTTTAATATATCAAAATTTTTTTTATAGCTTTTATTAAATGTAAATAAGTTAATAATTTAAATAAATTAATTTTTATTTTAAATATTTACTTTACTGATAATTAAATAAATTGTGAATTTCTTAATTAATAAATTAATAATATCATATGATTGATTTATTAAAAATAATATATAAAATATAAAAAATATTAATATATAAAAATAATGGAAATATTATGAGAATATATATTTGGATATAAGAGGATTAGAAATGAATATTTTATTTGATGTAGAAATTATATTATTTTAATAAAATCACATCGAAATAGATTTATATTCAGGAATGACATTGAATAAAGCAAAATTCTTAATAGTTGTTTCGATAATTATAAAGTGTGACCAACTTATTCCACTGCCAAATATTTTGTTCTCTTCTTTTACAAGTATAATTTATACGTCGTCGTGTCGCCAATGGAATCAACAGTTTCTCGATGGTTCTAATTTTGTAAACCAATAGAGACACTCAAGTTTTCCGTAACTGCGGAGACTAATATACCCCTGCTTCTACTTGCCTCTACAGAAGGTCCTCGAATGTTTTTTGCTGTATTCGTAAGGTCAGTTGGGTCATTTAAGTTCTACAAGCGAGGCATGGTTTCCAGTTCCGCGCCTCCTACTTCCACCGCCAGCCAGCAATCTCTGCTTGAATTTGGTTTCCTATATTAGCGTTGCCACCACCGCAGCTATGTCGGCAACCAGGATAACGAATCGATTTTTGAGGATCGCTTCAGCTAAGTACCGCAACTCGCCGCTCCTGCTCTGCCGCGGTGACCATAAATACGTCTCCACCTTGTCTAATAAGTTAATCAGCCACCATGGTCAGGTACTCCTTTTTCTTTTAATATTTTTTTTCAGTTTTTTTCTTTTTTGATAAGGGACTTTCGGGTTTTGCTAGGGTTTAGGCCTTTTGCAAGTTGTATTGAAAAGTTGGTATTTTTACACGTTTTTAGTGTTACGATGTTTTGAGCTTTTATCATTACTCATGTAACCTTGAACCTTTTCTTATCAGTAAGTTGTGAAATGTGAAGCATAGTTTTCTGCTAATAATATCAGTCAATTTGTGATATGCTTATTCCAAATTTCCAGGCTTGCTGTTATTTGTGTGATCCTCGTATTAAGACTAGGTGGTCGTTCCATAGTTTAGCCATTTCGTTTTATTCATATGCTTTTCTGTTACCCTTGATTTCCCTGACTCTAATTTACTATGCATTTGAAGTGAGGTAGTTCATCATACTGGAGCTGGTTAAGTTAATTCCTTGTGGTGGTTGGAGTCTTTATTCGTTTTGTCAGAGGTTGTGGGGAAATTGAGCTTTAGCTTCCTAAGATGAGTTATAACAGTAGTATGTTCCTTTTTTAAAAAAAAAAAAAATGCATTGAGTTTCATTTCCATACCCGGTTCAGGTTATTTTGACATTTTATGGTCAGAATATTGCTGCATGATAGGAGTGAAGTTAGTTAGAATTACTTTAATTTGGAGCTTAGGTTCGGGCATTTTTTGATCTCATTGCTTCTAAATCAGCACACTATTGTCTAATTTTGTAAAGCTTGTATGTGTAGATTAGACACATCCTAGCTTCAATGTCAAGGGTGTGCTAAATCATTTGTTATGGAGCAAACTTGGGATCTTTTTCTTGTTTTTTTTGGGTTTAGGTTTTAATGCTCTCTCTGATAGTCTGGCTTTATGCAATCGATGAATTTTGTAGCAGCATTTTCCTTTTCCTTGCTGTGTTTGGTGTTGTTTGATAGTAACTGAATTTTCCAGAATTAGTCATATCGAGGAGCGACTTCCTTTTTTCTATTTTAGGAGAAATTGCACACCCGGTCAATGCTACATTTTTCAGCCGTGAAGTCCTTTCAATGGTCACGGTTCTCATCTTCAACTCCCCAAGGTACCAAGGAAACTTCTCAATCTGGAAATGGACTAGAAAACACTGAAGCCAATGCCTCTGCGAGTGATGGTCTTAATCATTCAGAAGCACCGGTCTCTGGTGGAAAAGCTGAATCAGGAGACCATCATTCAGAAGCACCGGTCTCTGATGGAAAAGCTGAATCACGTGGTCCGGTAGATTTTGGCTCCGAACTTTCTGACACTTCCAAGAGGAGGAGGAAGCATACTAGAAGAATTGCTTTCTCTGATTCTGATTCAGATATGGAGCCTGATCTTTCAAGAGATGACCTGGTGAAACTTCTGACGGAGAAGGAACAACTTTTGTTGTCAAAGCAGGAAGAGCTGGAGAAAATGAAGGATAAGGTTCTCAGGACTTTTGCAGACATGGAGAATGTGAAGGATCGTACAAGGCGTGAATCTGAAAATGCGAAGAAATTCGCCATTCAGGTTTGTCAATTGTAATTAAGTTTGTAACATGCAGGCAGGAGGAACCGTAAGCTGCTCCCAGCTATTTCAATTATAATGAATTGCGGGTTTTTATTATTATGCAGGGTTTTGCGAAAAGCCTTTTAGATGTAGCAGACAACATGGGAAGGGCTTCTTTTGCTGCAAAAGAGAGCTTTTCGAAAATTGCTGCATCTTCGGATGCATCTGGTGCTGTTCAACAACTCGAAACTCTCCTTGAAGGTGTCAAAATGACCGAGAAACAGTTATCTGAGGTATTACATATTTTTCTGAATGAAGTTTGTGGTCTTTATATTTGTGTGTGTGATTTTATGACTTCAAGACCTGCTCGAGTCTTATTTTTCTTTTGACTCATGATGTAGAATAAAGTTTGCTTAATCGAGTCAGAAAAACGCTCCGTTGATACACATCATCGACAAGGCTTCCAAATTTGCAGTCATTCCTGAAATTTTAAGATATGTTGGAAAACACTTGGAACTTGGAACCAATTATTGTCACTCTCTTTCAAAATCTTCAAATTTGTCTCACATAATCTGTTGTCTGTGCAACTCTAGTTCGTTGAACATATCTGGCTCGCACCATTTGATCGAGTCAGATTATGTTGTGCCCTCAATCACAGCAATAGCTCGATATGTAGCCAAACTGTTACAATTGGTTGATTTGTCCTTTCCAGGTGTTTAAGAAATTTGGGCTGGAGAAATACGATCCCGTAGATGAGGAATTCGACCCTAACCGACACAACGCTGTGTTTCAAGTTCCCAGTGCTTCAAAACCAGCGAACCATGTTGCAGTTGTTCTAAAGGTATTTCATGACTTCTTCCCGGAGTACTGCTATGTATTTCAGATCTTTGTTTCTGACGACGGTGATGGAGCCTGGATTTCCTTGAAAATTGTCTCTGAATGGTTCTTTGAAAGTGCTGTTTTTTTCCCACCACAGGCAGGATACATACTGCACGACAGAGTTATAAGGCCAGCCGAAGTTGGTGTTACTGTGGCGATTGACGAGGAAGCCGAAGTAGGATCCCAGCCGTGAGAAACAGCAACGCACAATCTGGACACTCTGGCATATGTTTACCTGTAGATCTTTTTGTTACCATTACTTGTGTATTACAATTCATTGTAGTTGAAATTTTGGGCACCCCAAGGCAGAGTTGAGATGTCTATTCGATTTATATCAGATGTAGTATGAGATATTCAACGATCAAGTGGTCTGATGAGCTTTGCACTGTTGTGGACTTGATAATTTCAAACTGTAAAGATTAGAAGCTCCCGACGCATATAATATTCGAAACGTTTATTGAAACACAGCAAAAGCTTCGTAAAATTTGGTGAATATTTAATAAGCGTTACATCTTCTAATTCTAAGCAAAATAGCCTAACCGGCGGAAGTTGGACGAGGATTTTATAGTACACGCATTCATCCTCCCCCAAATAACTAATGATCATTCTACTCTCTCTTTGGAGAACAAGCCGTTGCCACCAGTTTTATACGAGTCAGACTGATTTTCACTAAGTTCCTGCAAGTTGATCGACCTTCTGAGTATGAAATGGAGAGAATAAAAGACATTCCCGTTTTTTTTTTTAGAGACAGGAATCCATGGCTTAGAAGTTAGAAGTGAAGTGACGTACCTGAACTTCATTGCAGTAAGGAGAAAAAAGAAACACAAAACAAACGAAGGAACTAAAACAAAACCAAAAACTAGAGTGAAAGCGACTGACCTGAGTTTCCTCAGTTGACATATCTCCGTTGCTAGCATCACTACCATTCCTGATGCTTTGCGTTGGATTTCTTTCGCTTAAATTATTTTCATTCCTCAACTTTTCAACACTTACTGTGTCCCCCTTTTCAATCGGAACGATCTGCAGCGCCAAGGATAAAGACCTTTACTCGACTCTTAACCAAGCTCAAAATGAAAAAACGAAAGTGTGACGAAAAAACCCACATACAGGAGTGTATCGGACCCGGCGTTTCCGGGGTTCATCAGCTGCGGTGGACAGAGGGGTCCAGCGGCAGAGGAGGAGCGGAGGCCCGTCGTTACGGTTGTTCCCACTGGTGTTAGTCGGACGAGAGCTGACCCACTGCTTCTTCCACTTTCTTACAGGACCGCTGAACGCCGGCGCCGCAGGTCCGGAACCGTACCTCGACGACGCCCGGCTCTGCCTCGAACCCACTCCTTCCATTTCTTCTCTCGTTCCGATTCGGAGTTCCAATTAATGAGGTGGGTCCTTAAGCTATGCACTGGCTGAACAAGTAGGAGGTTTAAAGCAGAAGCAGATGGAGTGGTGGCAGAAAAGGAAACAACTTTCATGACACCTTACTTTAAGGTTGTTGCTTTTGAGGTTCCACTGTTTCGTACGGTTAATTGTCTTTATACCTGAGATCCATCTATTTTTGCTTGCTAATCCTCGGTTAACACCTTAAAAAAATGAATTTCTGAATCAACATCTGTCCTTATAATCCTTTGAGAACCAAAAAGCATTTGATTACGGCGACGTCGTTTAAGCTACATCGAAAATATCTTACACCTTATCTCACGTTTCATCATTTCATACCCCATTACAGTAATCATCGTGCGGCTCCAAGAATTTTGGCCACTCCAAAGATGGAGTTCTGCAGCTCTACTACTACAACAACACAGACATTCTTTCCATTAAAATCCGCTGCAGCCGCCTTCTTTTCTTCTTCTCATTCCCTTCCCAATGCTCAATATCTAAAGCCCTTAAAGGGATTTCACCAGTCCTCCTTCACAACATCGCCCCACCGATTCATTCATCCCAAGAACTTACCCTGTGAGAAAGTAATTACCCGCTTCGTAGCATCAGCAGCCGCGGCTACTGTCGATAGTGCCGTTGCTGATAAGCTTCCCGCTGATATTCAAGTTACTGAAACACCGGAACCGAATTCTAGAGTCAGTGTTTTTTCTTTATCATCACTAATAATTCGCGTGGTTAAGTTCGTACATTCAATGGTTATTATCGTTGTCCAACGATTAATTAGACTTTTTTCCTTGGCATTTTGAAGCCAAGATCACATTTTTTGTTTGAAATTGTCGAGTGTACTATTTTTCAAACCGTTTTTTTTATGGTTTTTGTGATTCTTGTCGGTGTCCAGTAAGTACGTGATAGTTTTTCGGCATTTTTAACTCCAAGCTCACATTTTTATTTGAAGAGTTTTGCTGTTCCCAATATCCGTTTCATGAGTTCATGAGGGTTCGGGAGTGCCCTACTTTGTTTTGAGTAATCAGATTTTAGTTCGTAAAACTTGTATGGATTCTTTTATGTAGGTAAGGTTGAGTGTGGAGGTTCCTGCTGCAGTATGCGACGATTGTTATAGTAAGAGTTCTCTAAAGAGTTGATGAAACGGTCCAAGGTACTCATCAATGGTCTACAACTTGACCACTCTAATAATGTCTATTCTTTACCTTCCACTTACATATCAATGAGTGATTCCATCTCAAATGTAAAATGAGGTGTGTGTTTGTTCTAACATCTGCATCGTCACTTTCCAGGTCCCAGGATTTCGCCCTGGGAAGAATGTTCCGGAGGATATCCTAATTGGTTATGTTGGAAAGGAAATTGTTAAGAAGGCTATAGTTGAATCTATCTTAGAGAGAACACTTCCACATGCGATGTCCTCGGTGCGTCTTGTTTTCAGTAATCTGGTGTTTATTCCTTGTCTCCTCAATTAATGATCATTTTTCCGTGAATCTGTTTATGCTGCACTGGATATCTCATGAATTTTTTATGCTGATCCTGTATATGCTGCATTGCTTAGTTTGTTAAGACAGCAGATAGAGCAGCCATGTTTCTTTCTGGCACGGAAGAAAAAGATTAAATGAAGATATACTTGATAGCCAAAAGCCAGTGTTATCTTTGTGCTAACTTGAGACATCTTCATTCATGTTGATTTTCTTCTGGGGAAACATTCATCATGGATTTTGAGAACATGGTAACTTGCTGAAGCTGATATTAAAATGCTAAAATTGTAATTGTTTCATGTTACTTCATAGGTGAGTGGAAGAGCTTTTGAAGATTCAATTCGCATTGCAACAAAATTTCCAGAAATGGAGAACGCTTATGCTTCTCTGAAATCTCTGAGGTATGCCCATCATTTATTATTATTATTTGAACAGACCCGCTCTATGTCTACAGTGACTTTTACTTGTTAATAAGTAATTTTTATTAAGTTTGGCTACAGAAAGTATATTAACCATTTTAGAAGGAACCATCTCGGAAAAATGCACGCAAGGTACAGGGGAAAAATAAACCCAAACCTTTGAATTTCACCGACGGATAGGTCATCAGGATGCTTCTGGATTTCCTTTCATGTTTATGATGCATGTGCCTATATAGAATTGATTCTTATTACTCATGCTAATTTTTTATTATTCAAAACTTGGCATAGATATGATGTTATTGTCGACGTGGCGCCTGAACTCAAATGGATTCCTGATGATGGATACAAGCATTTAAAGATTGTTGTTGACATTGACAAGGAAATAGATGCTGTGACTGCCGCCGAGCAGGAATTAAGACGTCGTCTTAAGGCCCTCGGTGCACTTAGAATTGTGACTGACAGAGGACTAGAGGTAAATGAATCTTGCTTCATTTCCTGATACTTGGAATTTGGGATTCTTGATTGATCTATGTGGAAATTCAATACCTGAGTTACAAGGTCTTTGGTTTTTTCTTTTTTCTAATTTACCTGTCGTCACTGTAGAGCAGAGGTAACAATGTGATTGGTTTTTTAATAGTGTCTCTATATACTATGATTCGTTTCTATCATTTTTCAAAATTCATTTCTTGATCCTTCCTAAACTGAATTTTCGAAATGGCATATCATCTCATTCATTCCCTTCTTATAGCTAGAAAGCTTCGGAAGACCTTTATTCTCCATAGGAGTAACTAAGTACAGTTATTATCCGTATCAGTCTATCTATGGATCTTAGCAGAAGCGAGATTACTGCCACTTACAAATTTGTATTAGCATGATCGAGGTTTTTATTGTTCGGTTTTCTTTTTCTTTCAAGAACACGTATATATGACTGTGAAGGAACCTCCATGCAATGGATAGATTTTTTCTAGTAATTTCCAAAAAAATTGCAAGCTAGTAGAAAAATGAAGCAAGCTTGAAAACCTTTGCAGATAGGTGATGTTGCAATTCTTGATATATCAGCCACTACAATTGAGCTAGATGAGTCAACTCCTAAAACTGTACCATCTGCAGAGAGCAAAGGTTTGCTTCAAATACTTGTGCAATTTTGTTTGTTTTGTTACATACCTGATTTCTATCTTCCAATGCAAATCATGAGTACGCCTATTGTAAGATGTTGAGTCAAGTTTTGTTGATACCTTGAGTACTACAGTTTGCATGAAACAGAAGCAGTGGAAGGATATGAACAGGAAAGAGAATAGATTTGTTTATAGCTTGGAACTTTTCAATGATAACTTCAATCTAAGTGTCTTCTACAACTTATGATTCGTTGTCATGAAATATGATTTTAACCTTGTAGATCACACATAAAAGGAAAAGTAGAGACAAGGTCTTATCCTTGGAACTTTTGAGTATATCAGTAAGCCTGATGTGTATTTGAGAATATTCGCTTGCCTTTTTTCAGATTTTCAGTTTGATACAGAAGATGGAGATAGAGTTCTTCCAGGTTTTTTAAACTCAATTACTGGGATCAAACGTGGTGAAACAAAGACATTTCCATATGTATTTCCTGATTCTTGGAAGCAGGAAGATCTTCGCGGAGTTTGTGCTCAATTCACGGTTTGTTCCTTTTTATTCTAAAAAAGAAGACTGTTTTAGGATTGTTTATTGTGCTCTGAAGCGAGATTCATATAATGTACTGACATGTGGGAAAGCATTATGAGCCATGTTCATGTTACATCTCTTTTGTGATATATTTTGTAGCTTTCCGCAAAAGAAAAGCTAATTGTTATTTTTTTTAGTGACTGTTGTGAGCGTGAGTATCTTCGTACGTGGTCCTCACATTGTCCTCTTCCATATACCAATTTAGCGATTATGTTTCTTCTTATTGTATTTGCGGCATCTTGACATCTAATTCTGGATTTGAGTTACTCTTAAATAATTTTTTCCACATTGGTAAGTTAATATGTCTATCACTCTTGCCTCTACTTAACATTCCTGATCTGAAATTTTAGACATCTCTAATTTTATTTCTAATTGAAGAACTCATGTTTGTGATGACACATATAGTTTATAGTTATGGTAGATAAACTGTTTGAGAAATTAGTGTGACCTTGATGTCTCATCTTCTTAAGGTAGAATGCAAGGAACTTTTCTACAGAGATCTACCTGAACTTAATGATTCCCTTGCTGATAAGATTCTGAATGGATGCACAACCATCGAGGAGGCAAGTTTATGCCTTAAATTAGCATAATAAATAGTAGATTTACATTATTCATTAACATACATTTTTAACGACTTAACTGGAGATTTTTCTGCAGGTGAAGAGAATTTTGTTGCAAAAATTTCTTGAATTAGAGCAAACAGCTAAGGAACAAGCAACTGATAATGCTATTCTGGACCAGCTACACAAAGTATTGTCCATGACTCCATCCACATCTGAAAATTTTATATATTTGCAGTCGTTTTGATATATTTATGTCCTTGTGCACCTTTGGATGGCATCAAAACCCTCTTCTTACTTGCACCCTGGCTTGCAGGAAAACCTTCTTTTCTTTTATTTCAAACTCATATTGATGCATTGCGTCACTTAAATTTTTCAGATGGTTGAAGTAGAAATTCCTCCATCTTTATTTGAAGAACAGGGAAGACAAATATATGGAGCTCAACTCTTACAAATTCAGGTGAAAGATTGATCTTCCGGAAGTGGGATTTTCTGTCTTCAGATAATCGATTCTCATTATGGTCTCTTGATTAGGCAAACAGAAAACTTGATGAAAAGCAGTTGGCATCTTTATCAAGTCCAAAGGCAGTGAAGAACTTCCTTGAAAACAATAGAGAAAATATAACAAGTATTATAAAGCAGAATCTAGCTGTTGGCGACATATTCAAGCGGGAAAACCTGCAGGTAGATTTTTAAAAGCTTGCATAAATATTTACATTTTTTGGAAAACCCGAATTTCCTCATGTGCAGTCTTCGGTTTTTTCTGAAGCAATATACTAGTTCTTTAAGTACTATTGTCAACGTTTAAGCCATATTCCGAATTCTATGCAGATATTAACCGATGAGCTCGTGAAGGAAGTTGAGAATTCAATTGCTGAATTCAAAAGTCATGATCAAGAATACGACGAGGAGCGTATTAAAGCCCAGGTGATAGAAGTTGAATCTTTATAACAACAAGAATCAACATTTTCTTTGCCTTGATCTTATGTGTATCTTGCTTAGGTGCAAGAGGTACTTGAGGGAGCCAAAGTGCTAGAATGGCTTAGACAACGGGCCGACATTGAGTACATAACCAAGTAACAACATTTTGCCATGCAACACAATTGTTAGCTGTTGGATCTGTATTTTCTAATCTATTCAGGAAAATGATTCCCAAATTTGACATGATCATGTTTATCTGCTGGAATCCCTTGAAGAGTCAAGTGCAACATACAACAAAAATAAACTCACAGCAATCTTTGTATTTAGTATGAAGGTCTATCGTTTTCACAATTCAAACTGTACGAACTACACGGAAGATGCTGCTTGAAGTGTTGAGCTTTAACCATCCATCTGTATGTAAGTTCTTGTCATATACTTCTATAAGAATTTTTTAATGCAAAAGCAATTGCATGTGGGGGCCAGGTCAAAGGAAACCGGGTAGCTGTTCTTTAAATAGTTGACCAAGCATATGATATAGTCTTTCCTGCTCCTCGAAGCTGAGATTTCTTGTTATCTGCCGATTGAGTGATTTGAGGAAATAGTATGATTTTGTGCTGTAGAATTAATTTAGAGAAATTTATTGACCCCCATTAAGTAGTTCGAATAACAATTACCGACCTGATCCAATATCATATCCACTGAATTAGTCTGAGTGACAATGAACGATTGAAAATAAATGTAGGCAAATATAGCCATCACCATCTGCGTAACATGCAGAATGCTCGTTAGTATTAGCAGAGGACATACAAAAAGTAGCCACACGGATACCATAACTAGTACTTGGGAAGTCTGATCAGCATACCTGGCAATCCATTCGATCAGTAAAACCACCATGCCCTGGAATGCTATCTCCAAAATCCTGGAAAACTCGGGATTTTGTTGTCAGAATCTTTACTGATAAAATACTAGTTCAGATATTGAAATATGGGCCCACCTTGATCTTGAACGCTCTCTTCAAACCACTGGCAAAAAATCCTCCGAAGGGTGCTATAATTGATGCAAACAAACCTAAGCATAAAGCATGCCACTGCACAGGCATGACCGATATGCCCTTCCAAGGGAACTGTAGATTCAATATAACCAAAACAGAAAATCCATTTTACGAATGCTCACTAGTTACCAAAACAGAAAATCCATTCACATGTGGTGTTCCAAATTTTGTTTTCAGGCATCATATCTGTTTTGCTAAGTTAAAGTAGTTGAACGTTACAATGTGGCTTCAGAAGTTCTGTTATCTCACCCATTGAGGTATCCAAACGGGAAACAAATAGTATTCTGACTTGAAAAGCGGTCCCGGATCACAATCAAGCCAACCGGTTGATAGATCCTGCAGTTATAATCGTGAAACAGAATTCCATGTTATTATATTTATTCGGAGAAGGAAAAAAGAATTCCATGTTATTATCTGGTCCTGTATATATTTCCCATATATAACAAAAGCTACCTTTCTTGGACATGTCATCCACGGAAAACTTCCCAAAATATTCGCAAGCTGTGGGGAAACATATGTTAAGATATACTAAGATATAAACCCTGTTTAGTCATATTTAAAAGTAGTCATGTTCTAAAATATTCGACCTAGCAATCTAAATTGGACTGAAATGTTTACCAGAAATGCAGAAATTATGGTCGCGACAGATGCTCCAATAAAACCCTCCCATGTCTTCTTCGGGGATAGCTTGATTAATGGTGTTCTACCAAAGAAGAAGCCAAAAAAGTACGCAGCTACATCATTGATTGCTATGAGGGATGCTGGAAGAATAAACCTGTGATTTCACAAGAATAGCAAAAATAATAATAAGGGGATAATATGGCATGCAATTCTGATGTCAAAAGGATAACATCTGATGGTTGATATTCACTTACCAGAATATTCCTTCGAAAATATTTGCAACGGTGAACGAGGATTGCGTAAAGACCACTATGAGAATCATGTGCGTCCATGCATACTGACCAAACTGATACTTGTACATCTTCTTTTTCAGAGTAAGAATGAACCACACCATTCCTGCAACTCATTTGGGTGATATATAATAGAATTTAAGGAGGGACATAATAGCATAAATCAATTTATTTTGATTCATGAAAAATGAATGCTCCAAAGTCGAACATGAAACATGTGAATGCAACTGAATAAATTGTACTGATCTTATTGAAAAGCTCCGAAATTTACGGACCTGCAATGTACAGAAAATAACAAATGACCATCTGATACTTGATTAGGCCATTCACAAGTCTATGGAAGAATTTATCTGGAGTTACAGTATTAACAAGTTGTTGACTGAGAATTCGTCCATAAACATAAAGCATTGCCGTAAAGAAAAAATACCTGCACAATACAGAGCATTTTACATCTGACAAGAAGAAATCTTTATTCATGAAAAATGCTGTGTGCTTTGTGTTGGGCCTTTCTTACCAATTGACGAGCCAAAATCCCGGAAGCCGCTTGTCTTCATGAACTCTTCTACGTAGATGAAACAGTTCTGATGCCATGAGTATTTGGACGACGACGACCATTGCACAAATATAAAGATGGCCCAAATAAAGAATAAGAATGACTCCCCCAAGCATCCATAAAGATGAATAGGTTCGAATCCACATGGCTCTATACTTGGTTTGATCATCAAGAAGCAGGTGGCTTCCATTTAATTTGCTGATATCGGAAAAACTCTGCCCAAAAGAGATTACATTTTCTTAGGCGAAAAACCACTTTAAGTTGGAAGGCCTCGTTCAGTGCTGCAAATTTACTTGCACCACATGTATGGTTATTACCTCATGAAACTATGCTAGTGATCCTAATAAAGAAATCGGTCGATATGATATCATATTCATTCCTATAAACATACTTGCAATGACTACAGAAAATGTCACAATCTGTGAGTTAATAACATCGTGTGTAGTATTCCCTTCATTCAGAATCATTTCAACCCAATTCAAGAATGGACATTGTTACTGCTACTCACCTCTTGGGATTGTGAACGTCTACGTTGACGAGCTCTACTGGTCGGTGTTGATGGTAAGGTCTGACCATGTTCCTTCTGCATCTTTTGTAAGTTACTCCACCTTTAAAAACGTTCCCCAGAACATATGAATCCCCCCTGCAGGAATACATATAAAAACTGTGACAATATGAAAAGGTAGAAAACTGGAATTCAAGAAATGGAACACAAGATTAACTAGTGCAGCAAAAGTAATTTCTATCTTCAATAAGAAAATAATGAGCAAAAATTAAAAGAAGAGCCCTGGAATACAAATCACATCGTGCATGGTGTTAGTTATAAAATGACGGAATAGAACCAAGCCTTTGCTGGAATTTTATTCGACAACCTAAATTCTCCTGCCGAAACTAATTTTAATTTAAGATTTGAAGCTTTTGGATGCTCCATACTGTGGTATTTCAAATATATGGATATGCCAATAACCCCAAAAAAGAAGCGGTTACAGGATAATAAAGGATACTGGAATAACAAATGATCAAGTGGCAATCAACGAGAAACATGTGAATTTTTGTTAAATGGTCACGTAATATATCGATTTTGTGAAAAACAAAAAAAAGAAAGAAAGAAAGGAAGATCCACCAACCAACTTAATTTAACGTCAGGAAACAAATTTACTTCTGGGTGTGAGGAAAAATATACCTGTCTCCACTCGACAGATGAATGCTCGCAGTAAGTGAATCCCGTGGAAACCAAAGGTCTACAGACTGAGATTAGAATAAGTGATTAACATAAATAAATGCAATCTAATTAAGGTTGAGATTCAGATATCTTGTGATCAATCGATATGTTTCGGAACTCAGAATGGAGAAATGAGTTTGGTTTCCTGATCAAGAAGTTGGCGGAAAAAGAGGGAACAGGATGATAATAAAGCGACACGTGGCTTCTTTTCCTTTTTCTCGTTTTTTCTCCTTAGAAAATCCCAAATGCTTGATTTGCTTAGTTTATATTTATATAATGTAACGTAGGTAAATCGGCTCAGTTCGATGGGGGCACTGCCAGCACACCAGCATCGATGGAACCAGTAAGTATGTGAATATCTCGAGAGTGTATGAAAGTGTAATGAATTTGTAAAAAACATTGAGGAACTTCATATTCAAATCGTTCTCCAATCATATTTCTATAAAAAAATAATTGAATATCACCAAATATTTATACTTCTTGAATTTTCAATCCCATGCAACAGTAACAATGAGACTCAGAAGAGATGTTCAAACAACTAAAGGTAGACGTCAAGGCTAGCAACTCCAATGAACACGAAGGGGCGATGGTGTCGACGGCCTGCCTCTTTTCGCTTCCATTACAACATGCGGTCTTCCGCTTGAGTTGTGCCACAGCATATATTTCGCCCCGTCCTAACGCAAGTTAACAAGTGCAGTTCCTAACGATTCTAATAATATGGAGTCAAGTATTTCACCGGACATGATAGCTCCTACAGGAAATAGGTACCACCACTCCCTATTCAGGCATTAGTATCAATAGGAAGCTAGCTACCTATATCTAAACGATGTCCACCTTCTCGTATCGTCAGGGGCGAAACTGGGCTCTCCTAGGAGGGGGGGCTTGATAATAAAATTTAAACTGGGCTGGGCTGGGCTGGATGCAATTTAATATACAGGGGCGAAACTGGGCTCTCCTATATATATATATATATATATAGCCATAGATAAATTCCAGTCTGGGCTGAAGCCCAAGCTAGCCCACTCATTGGGCCGCCCCTGCGTATCGTTGTTTTATGTATATAAAATAATCAATCGCCTTCTCTTACTGTTGTTTTATGTATATAAAATAATCAATCGCCTTCTCTTACTGTTGTTTTATGTATATAAAATAATCAATCGCCTTCTCTTACTGTTGTTTTATGTATATAAAATAATCAATCGCCTTCTCTTACTGTTGTTTTATGTATATAAAATAATCAATCGCCTTCTCTTACTGTTGTTTTATGTATATAAAATAATCAATCGCCTTCTCTTACTGTTGTTTTATGTATATAAAATAATCAATCGCCTTCTCTTACTGTTGTTTTATGTATATAAAATAATCAATCGCCTTCTCTTACTGTTGTTTTATGTATATAAAATAATCAATCGCCTTCTCTTACTGTTGTTTTATGTATATAAAATAATCAATCGCCTTCTCTTACTGTTGTTTTATGTATATAAAATAATCAATCGCCTTCTCTTACTGTTGTTTTATGTATATAAAATAATCAATCGCCTTCTCTTACTGTTGTTTTATGTATATAAAATAATCAATCGCCTTCTCTTACTGTTGTTTTATGTATATAAAATAATCAATCGCCTTCTCTTACTGTTGTTTTATGTAAAGATTCTATGAACAAAGCAAAATTTTCAAATTTTTGAAATGGCTAAACTTCGTCTAGTCGACTCACAATCAATACATACATATTAAACATCGTATACGTACATATATTTTCACCAAGTTGTTTATTATCTATAACCACACATTCACATCATTAGGTCGCACCAAATACAAGCTAGACGTTGTGGTTAAGACAAAGGGAGTCGTTTTTCATATCTATAAATCATATATTTATTTATTGTATGTTTCATACAAATTATCTATTAATCAAATTTATTTATTGTATGTTTCATACAAATATAATAAAGGTAATTGTGATGACTTATAGATCGTGGTTCGTCCATGTTGGTTTACGTCAACTCAAAACACTCAAGGAGATCATTTTTTTAGTAATAACAAAGAAAGAGAATTGAGAATAAAAACTTATTAATTCCTCAATAATTATATATATTTCAAGCATAAAAACTCTTTAAGAAATTAATCTCTCGCTAAATGTTGTAAATCATTTCTATAGTTTATTGTGTATAGAAGAGAGAATTTATATTTTTGGTGTGATTTTAAATAAAGAATGGATGGATATTTATAGTTGAATTTTTAGGGTTAAAAACAAATCTAATTACATCACTGCTTACATAATCAAACATATAATATTTGACTAATCTTCTCATATTTTTTAAAGTGTATATTATTAAAACAAGTAGGCTTGAATATTCATCAAGGGAGTCGTTTCACAAATCTCAAAGGGAGAAAAAACAAGAAAACGAAGAAGAAGGTTGAGTAATAATTGAAGACACTTTTTGCCACATGTAGGTACTGTAGTATGATTATGTTGTATGGGCATGTAACAGCGGCCTTTTCTTTTTCAAGCCCACCAATGGCCTATTATTAATTCACTGGCAGACAAGCAAGAAATTGAGCTACTTTTCTCATTTCTTCTTTTTCTCTGTATATTTAGTTGTACGACAACATTTTCTGTCTATATTCGAACAGAAAACAATTTAACCCATTTGATCAGACACATTAT
Organism: Dorcoceras hygrometricum; assembly: GCA_001598015.1. Classification (NCBI taxonomy): domain Eukaryota; kingdom Viridiplantae; phylum Streptophyta; class Magnoliopsida; order Lamiales; family Gesneriaceae; genus Dorcoceras; species Dorcoceras hygrometricum. Next base: position 764,678 of record KQ988202.1, read on the forward strand.
TTTTCATAGATTGGCCTATTATTTCTAGATTTTAGTATTATAGGAAATATCATTTTTTATATATACGATTAACAAGAGATAGGGTCTGAGTTAAATGATTATTTTTTACTGTCAAAGAAATTGAAAGTATCAGTACATGATAATATTAGCTGATTCATATTGCATTTACCAATTATAAAATGGAAATATTTATACTGATTAATAAAAATTAATAGGAAACTTATAAAGTGATTGTGAATATTTTATATTAATTATGGTAAATATAAAATTATTTTGATCACGCAGACGCTACAATATGTACGATATTTATTCATAAAAAGAAACAGAAAAGACATTTAATAAATAAGAAGTATATTAGTCGTCGTTAAAAAATGAGAAAATATAAATAAATCTTACAGAGATCTAAGACCATCTCCAACCCAGCATCAAAATGGTGTAAAACACCATTTTGGTGCTGAAAATGAAGTCCAACTCTCTGCACCATTTCACCAAATTTGGTGCAGTTTTTTGCACTACGTCAAATCTCTATCTTTTATTTTCTCTTTTTTTACTATATTAAATAATTATTGAAAAAAATATATTTATATGAAATAATTATAAAAAATCAAAATTAATAAATAATTCAATTAAATTTTTTTTATTGAATATAGATAAATTAATATTTAAATGAATTTATTTTTCTATTGATTAAACATATTTAATTAATTAACAGAATAATAAATCAATTAAATCAAACTACTCCAAAATCACATTGTTCAATTAAATTTTATATATTGAAGTTATTGATTTATTTTAATATTTAATTACGTGTCTTAATTTATACCAAATTATTGTAATTTATTATTAAAATAATAATTAAAATATTAATAATAATTATATTGTTACACTATTAAGAAACATTAATATATAGAAATTAATGAAATATTATGAGAATATACCTTTTGGTATAAGATTTGAAGTAAGTGAGTTGGAGATGTATATGTATTTAGTGCAGAAACTGCACTATTTTAGTTACCAAAATAGTGTTATGGGTTGGAGATGGCCTAATGGAAATTACGGTAATTTATATATATATATTTATATTATAAGGTTGTTAATTTCCTGCTCCATCGGATCTTTCCACATATTTCGTGTCTTAAATCTATTTAGTCTAAACGTAACTTTTAGAAGCTATATGACGTATTTCTTATATATAGTACTAATCCAGAATTCTAAACTTTTTTCTTTGTCTTATATATTTGTATCTTAATACTTTTTCCAGATACACTATATTTTATATATGGTAAATATCACTACTTTATTGTGTAGTTTATTTAATTATACACAAATTACTCATTTTAACCGAGTAATTTGTAAAAGTTTAGTATCTCTTCATCAAATTCTGCTACGTAAGAACATATCTTACCTTCGGGTTAATAATTCATCCATGAATAATACAACGTTCATGATATAGTAGTCGATTTAAGACGACTAAAAAAGGATTTTTTAGTTGGACAATAACTTCCAACGACATGTTGATCTCAGGTTCAATTCTCGCGGCTCGCAAGTAGTTTTTCTAGTAGTTTTTCTAATTTATTTAGATAGTATTCGTCATCCGAGATAAGCAAATTTGGGGTAACATGTCTCGTGTGGAGTACGGACAATTTTTTTTATGCCATTGTAGTCGTGAACAATTATAATACTTGTACCGTCAGAAATCCTTAATAAAAATGGTAGAGAGTACCATAATATTTTTCTTAATTAACAAGTCACTGATAACATGACAAACTAAACAGAACAAGAAAGGGTCGATAATGCAAACTAGATAATTAAACAAAAACAAATCCCCACATAATACACAACCTACTGCATGGTCTAGCTAAGCTAAAGAAAGGGATGCCACTATATGAAAGAACTGAAGCTGGTCAAGTAAGTCATTGGCATGGCCCGTGGCTCGGCTCGCAACTCGAGAGAAGAGCTCATCGCTTAGCAGATCTCCGATGTGGGCATCCACAAGGACACCGCTGACGCTACGGCAGCTGTTGGCCAGAGCACGGCCAATCTCCGCCGCGTCGTTGGGGTGGTTCACCACCAGTGGACTTCCACCTTTGAAAACTTCTAGCTTCTTGATGCTGAAAGAACCATCGGCTTCCACCACCTCCTTGAAATCCTCTAGGCTTGGCGCATACACCGGGATATTGAAGTTGTCACGTTTCTCACTACTAATTAGACCCTAGGAAACAATCACCCCAATCGCTATCACTTAAAGATAGATAAAATATATACGACGACGTGTATCATTAAAAAATAACAATAATAATAATATATACTTGTGACCTTTTAAATTCCACAGTTGGTCAAAAAAAGAAATTACAAAGTGTGACGTGGAGCGTGACATTAATGATTTTAAATGATTAAGATATAAAGCAATATTATGATGATGCATGTTGGTGAAGTTCGGAGTCATTTTGTTATGGATAAGAATACCTAACCCGGCCAATACGCCAAACTTTTGCTACCAAAAACGACAGGCTCCAATAATATCACAGTGTCAATGGGCGACATTGATTTATGACATTCGTTGTGATTTATTAGAGCTACTAAATTATGTATAATTAAGGGCATGCGTACCTCTTGAACAAGATCATCCCAGGCATCCTGGAAATGGGAGCCAAATAGAACGCCGGCGCCGCCCTGATCGGTCGGATCGGGGCAAGTCCGGCCCAAGCAAACCAAGAACATGGCCCCTCCCCTCTTCATTTCTCTGGACCTTGAGCTCAGGAAGGCTGCTAAGTCAGTCTGGAATTGTTTCTTGTATGCAAGCGCAGTGCTCTCATTTGCACCGTGGATGAATATTCTGCCTTTGTTGTACGCCGTTGATCTCTTGTCCAAAACCACATCAGGGACCTGCAACATGCATGATGCGTATGCGTCACATTTCAGGTATTCTTGTTTTATTTAAATAATTGTTAGTTTAAATATTTTTTGTACTGTGTTTGTGTGAGTCTATATGCTTCTTTTAAAAATGTAAGGTCACCTGACTTTATATATACTTACATATTAAATTTCAATTATATTATTTAGATAAATTATCACCTTAATTTATCTAAAATCCATGCATGCAATTTAATTTAGAATATTTATAATCAGTTTTTGAGTTGTTAAATAGTGACATATTAAACCCGGCCGGCAAAGAAACTTATAAATTTGGAATATCATATACAAAAAAGTCCAAAAAGTTATTTTGACATCAAGGCCATTCTCCAACCAAATTTGACATTTATCAAAAGGTTTAGGAACTTTCGTGGTGCATCTTTAGACCCATAGTAGAGAGATGATTTAATATTCGTTAATGGGTACAGAAACTTTCATATGATGTGCTTATATTGAATTGTGTATATTAAAATTAAAAAGGAAGTACTTAAAAACACTTTAAGAAAAATAAAATAAAATCATACATTAGAATTTTAAGAAATTTAATCTAAAAATGTTAATCTCTCGTTTACCTCTAAAGTGATGCTAGAAAAACTCGGACACGATCTTATTCTGCCTGTTACTTATTAACTCATTTGACGAATAATTACGAAATCCTATATATTTTTGTAGTTAGGAGAAAATGGTACCAAATTACACTCTAAAAAAATATCCAACCTTTACGTATATGTTTTCATATTATGACATACCTGAGACAGCCAGTGAAGAGAAAATGCTGAGTAGAAAATATCAACAGATTTCGCCGGGAACAGCCGCCGGTAGAACGAACCAGGCACTCCGGCCGCAAAGTAGGAGCGGCAGCTGTCAGAGGCGAGGCATTCTTCCATGCTAACGCCGCCGTAGGGAGGGAGGAGTTGGAAGAGTGTGTTGAAGTCATTGGAAGGGAGATCGGAGAAAAACGCCGAGAACTCCGGCAGCCCATCCCCCATCTCCTCGTATCGCTTACTCATGTGTTTGACGATGACGTCCACCATGTATATCGTGTTGCTTCCACACGAACACCCGAGGTCCGCCACCACGAAGGAGGAATCCGGTGACCTCAGCCGCAACCCGTCGAGGGTCTCTCTCAGAAGGTGGAGCATGGATCGAGCATGTTGCCCCTGTGATACAATATGACAACCTTATCTAATCATCTGTTTCGAAAACCTTAAAATCAAAAAAATAAAAATAATAAAAATACCATGATCATATAACTAATTAAAACCAACCTGAGCCTGAGAATTATTAACGTAGCTAGCTTCACCTTTGCCACCTTTCATGCTCAACATCTTCTCAAGCTTCATGTTAGAAACGACGACGTTATCTCTCTTCGAAGCCATATTCGATTATGTGATCACGTACAAATTCGATATTTCAATATATGTATATATAGATATATAGACGACTCGGCTGTGAAATCTGGTGAGGAATAAAAATGGCTCTGCACAGAGTGATATATATATAGGAAAGGAGGCCATCATGGCACTTAGCTTGTATATTTTATATGTTTATCTAACTTTTATTGATTATGAAGAAACTACTGTAATTTGCTATGATTACATGTAATCTTAGTTCGGGAAATATGTTTCATCGGTTCGTGATCTTACTGTCTCAATACACCTTTATACTAAGATATTTTGTCTATTCGTTCAGAAGATATTGACATAATATTGAATTGTAAACTTGACTAAACTAATAAATATAAAAGTTGATTGCATAATAATAAAGTGAAAAAGGGTGGGTATGGGCTTCACATGTAATTCAAGAAAGCAGGCCCAAGATTGACGCCGGATTTCCCTGTTTGAATCTCTACGTCGTTTGAATACGGACTTTATTTATTTATTTTCGCAATCACGTAGATAAAACAATATTACAGCCATCCAACTTAATCTACGAATAATGAAATTGCCTAAGTATCTGATACATATGTGCTAAATCGGATTGATTATGCTTTATAAATGACCGATTGATTGTTCAAAGGATGTGATCATCGGACCCGTAGAATTTGGCCTGAAGACTAGTGAAAGGGAAATAATTAGAACCACCAGAATTGTTTCAACTCTAAGCTGATCCCAATTTATAGTGAGGAGTGAACGAAGATTTCATGCATAACTACCTCAAGAAGTGGTGTAAGAAAAAATAATTTATTTTAATTAAACCTGCCGCAGTATTCATGTTGTAAATGTCAAAGAACTCGAATTAACGAAGGACAATTAGTAAGTAATTAGCGGATTCATCACTAATTGATCAGAGACAAAATATGCGAGGATTCACGTAATCTAAAACAGAATAATGGTGTGGGGGTTCTCAGGACAAAGAAAAGTAAATGTGTGGGCCCGAACTTTATGTGGTTTCGGGCCAAACCAAACAAATTAACTACCAACGGTAAACCAATTTTTTCTTGTTTATGTCATGATTAAGAGATTAATTAACAAACAATTTGTGGGACAACTTTGTTAAAAAGACTGAATCTCGATCTTAATTATAACAGTAGAAAGAACAATCAATCAATAGCTTATAATTCTAAATTATATATTGGAAGGCTAATAACTTATAGTTCAACTGACAACAACAATATCACATGTTTGGATAGGATCTCGACGTCGAGTCCTAATTATAATAATCTTTTCTAGAAAAAAACATTAGTTTTAGATGCAATCAACTGCTTTAATCCTCTTTGCATAATCGCATAATCAGTGGGATATGGTGCGGGGAATTAATTTTGAGGAGACCCTAGCTACCTAGCTAAGAATAGTCCTTGGGCACAATTAAAGAAAGATAATTAGGATATTAATTAGTAACATATTATAATAAAGGGAAATCAATCCCAGTAATCAAGGTTTAGTCTTCAACCAACTCTAGATATTTTAATTTGTATTAGACGAATGGACAGATTTAGATTGAGCAGACAATCCAGAGAAAAGAACTCTTCAAATTTGACCAGAGTAATATTATTTTCCTGGTAATATTTGTCCATTGTCGGGGTGAAAGATGGCCGGATAAGGACTAGTGAAAACATCTTTGTAAAAAATACAAACAAAATAATTATTTTCATATTTTATCTTTTCAATGTAATTTTATATTTATATATAATATGCTAGATGAATATGGACGGAATTCAAAAGTAAACTTTGGTCAAACACAACAATTATTTCTAAGTTCGCTATCATTGTGCTCAAAGTTTGTCTTCGTTTCTTTTGGTTTTGGTTGAGGGAAGTGGGGTCAATTAGAGTTCAAATAAATTATCTTTTGTTTTTCCAAATAAATTGATCTATTTGATATTTTCAAATGATAGATTCAACATATTATGCCAAATAAATTTAACAGAGGTTTTATTACAAAATATCAACAAAATTGTTTTTATGCCGATAACATGGTAAATATGGTGCTTGAATGTGCCCCAACACTTTACGCTTTCGTTTTACAAGTAAAGATAATATCCCAATGAACCAAAGAAATATTTAAGAATCCTTCCTATGTTTCTTTTTTAAGGTTGTGTTCATATAACTAATTACGTTGTACATGTACTTAAAACCAATCAATCCCTAATCAAACTTCCCAAGTCACCAGCTAATTCTGCTTTCTGTAGACTACTACGTGAAATCATCTTATCTTTAAATTTTTCTAACCTTATAAAATAATGACAAGTCCTATGCTAGCAATACCAGTTCATAAGATGATGATTTAAGTAGACAAGAGTTAGTATCCAAGATTCAACAATGTGTAGGTTATGTAAGGAACACATTTCCTCTTATCATTGATATATTTTAAGTTTTGTTGTGGGTTTCACAGGCAAAACACAGACACGTCAATTAAATGAAGCACAATAAAAAAATTCAACCTCAACGACTTATTAACTAATTCACTAATTACTATAATATTAGATCTAGCTAGGTCTCTGGCCTAGACCCCCATGTTATATATACCAATTTCAAGATTTTCTCGTACGCATCCGCAGAGAAAGTTTGATATTCCTAATTTGTTCAATTGGGCTCTGATTGAGCTAAAGGATCCCGAAGCGGTTCAACCAATGCCACACCAAATCAAAGACTTTACAAATAAGGCATATGAAAGTATGACAAATTAATACATTTAGCAAGCTACGACTTACGATACAAGTGAAATCAATCATACTGTTCCTTATCTATTTTACCCGACACTGTAATTAGAGAACCCGATTCGTTGTTCTCGAAAAGTAAGGCAAGCTTTCATTCAAGGGACTGAACAAGAAAAGAATAGTAATAATAGGAACAGCCACTGGCTCTAATATGGATAATGTGAATGAATGGCCTATATTGCTAGAGGTTGAGTAGAAAACAGAGAGATGCATGGAAATTGTGCATTCATTATATATACGCCATGATTGAACTTACATGTCAGGAAAAACCGTTTTGGTTCGGCTTGGTTTGTAGCAGGTTAAAGGTACCTTTATAACCTACTTTTTTAAAGGGGAAATTAAAAATTCTCAAACTTTTATCAATTTAAAATACATACAGATTACGTAAGTTTCTTCCGCTGGCACACATAAAAAATGATGATGTATGTGAATTGGCGAACTGGGTTGCGAAGGGAGTCCATATGAATGCATCATGACTGTTTATTTGTACCACAAGTTACAGCTTGCACCACTTCAACAGGGTGATTGAAAGATTGTCAAAAAAACATGGGAAATAAAAGTAAGATGGCCCTGAGTATTATTAACTGTGTGGGATTCAAGTACGCATTTTGCGTGAGTGGAAAAGAAAAAAGAAACACATCTATTTTTTCTTTCATCAAAAGACATGAAATTCGTGAGTAGTATGTGAAATCTTAATTATTTTACTATCCACGCTCATTTATTCAAATCGCGTAGTCAACTATAATTTAGACAATAAATTTGAAATGTGAAAAAATACCAAACACATGAAGTATGAAATGGACATTGAACAAGCCATCACTACCGATATTCATTGGTTCCAGTAATTAGTATGCTCGCCAAACTTTAAGATTTATATTCAAAATGATAAAAGTCAAAAAACTTAAGATATTCATATATATTGTGCAAATATATTCAAATAGAACAGTGTAATAAACACATATTGATTCAAACATGTACGCAGTTAAGTTCGCTAAACTGACTCTTAGAAGCCTAGGATATGTTCAAAGCTAATTTTGTTCGAGTTTTTTTCTTAAAAAAAATGACTCAAGTTATGAGATGGCTAGACGAATTCAATTCACATCTAATGTAAAATGGTTGTCATTCAATTTGATTCAGTTCACTTGCAACCCTATTTCTATCTTATCAACCTAAACTACGATAATCTCTTACAGTTTTTCAAGAGAACAATAGAATAAATACATACTACCCTAAAAGAGAAACTACTTATAGCATATACAAGTCAATTTTCTTTTGGAGTTGATAAGCTTATTCTAAAACTGCAAATAGGGCATGTAGTATTTATCTTATCCCCACGAAAACAATCATTTTTGCGGGCATCAAGGCCCCCCCTCAAAACCATAATCAATCTCTCTTCTTTATGCCCAAGTCCAAAAGTTGCTTTACGTGACACATGCCACTCCACAAGACGCAACAAGCCGAAGAAGAAGACTACTACGCAAGTGGATCTCTCTTTTCTTACTTTACAATGTGAAATTTAAATATAATCAAACTTGTGTAGTAAGATCAATACAATTAAATTGATGGGAAAACAAAGTATAGAAGATTTACTTGTCCCATTTACATCCGACGATCATATAATTTAGGTGTTGAGCACCAAACACAGGGTGTGCTGAAAATTGAAATGATACAGACTACAATTAGAGCTACCATATTCTACACAAAACTGAAGTTTAATCTATCCTCTGCTTCAATGTGATGCGATAACTACATCAATAAGCTATACCTGTTGCATACAATAAATCAAAAAGTCACGTCAAAAACCTAATCCATAGGTATTAAAAGTTGAAACCTATAGTTTGATCAAATCTTTGCGACCACCAGACAGTTTTCCTAATGAAAACGGATAACCAGGTGTGTACATGAAAACTCTAATAGAATAGCAAATAGCTGTGGAGCCAATAGATGTGAATATATTATGTACCTTATTAAATGAGCATTAAAAGGCCGCGGTGTGTATGCTGCTTGATTGACTAAGACTATGATTTGCCATATTTAACAAGAAATATCCCGGAACAGTCCTTTCGCTTCGTCATAAATCCATCTGCCAAATTAGAGGGATATATCAATGCAAGATCGATCCACAAACCATGTATCTTGAAAAAGAGACTTTTTTTGAAACTATAAAGAAAAAAAACTTGAAACGGGAGAAAATAGCAAGCAGACTCCATAACATGAGACCCGTGCTCGAGTATAAAAACAAAGATTACTTTCAACCAATCTCTATGTATCATAAATCCATAAGATCATGATATGAAAAATCAGCGTCATATAAGGAAATGCTGAGGGGCAAATTTTAAAAGTTTGCGGAGTCTTTTATCATGATAGTCTGCAATAGAGTCCATTGTTAACATATATAGAACAAATGAACCACAACTCGTCTACAGAAGCTATCTTCAAACAGGGATTACCATTTACCTATAATTCCAAGAAAGGGATATGCAAATATTATTGGGGAACAGCATGACTGGGAGGAGCAGATCATCTAGATAAAGGTTTTTGCAGTTAAATAAACCAAGCTTCAATGTATAAGAATAGAAAAGAACACACTTGCACAAATAGAGTGGAGGCAAAGTATGCTGCGTTCCTGAAGCAGTTCTTCTCTCACTCTCTTCGGCAAACTTTCTTGGAGGAAGGACTTGACATGGACTTTCTATCAATCCTGCCATCAATGCTCTACCACAGGAAGACTCGTAAACCTGCAAGTTCTTAGAATGATGGACGACCTTGATGCAATTCCTTTAACACTATTTTGAATAAACCTACAGTTCCTTCAATAATATGTCCAAACATCTCAACATTTATGAGTACTACTAAATGCACAGGTGTTGTTTCCTCTTCTAGCATGAGTTTGATGAGTAAACATATAAACAGGATCCAGACAAATTCCTGCATTTGGTGCTCAATCATGTTTAAACCTTGTGCACACTCAAAATCACACTTGAGTAAATTCATCAAATTGCAACATTGTGATTCACCTCACAACTTTCCAGGCCACATGGACGACCAACAGCCGCAGGTAAATCACCAGGAAAGTAGCACCGGTTTATAGTTACCCACTTTGTTGTAGTATTGTTATCCTCCCACATTGACTGCAGAAAAGAAGTAATATTTATTTAGCAAGAACCATAAGATACTTACCCAAACCCTTTTTTTCATATCATCAGAGCACAAAAATACAACTGAAATAAGTTTCTAGAACTTATATTAAACATTCAGGTCTGCTCGAGCAACAGCAAATCAGTGGTGGTCATTACAATGAACAAGCATTCTTAATGCAAAAATAGAAAACGTATCAGATTATGAACTGCAAATATATGACTGATCATGGTCAAAATGATGTAACATGATCATATTCCTGACAAATATTAACTAGAAACAAAAAAACCAGTCCCATAAATTCATGCACCAAAGATTGCTCACCTGAAGCCTCGAAGGTACAAGTTTTTCATTGTCGATCCGAATTAGGACATGATCCATGGCTTTATAGACATGTCCACTGATGCAGCATGATGAGTAATATATTTTCTCATCCAAAATTTGAAGTGGGTCGCCAACCCAACTGACAGCATGTAAATGAGACCTATCCTGGTTTATCACACTACTATCACCAGAAATATTCGCTGAGTTATTGACTAAAACTTCTTGCTCACTTGGCTGATTTAAACCCGTCACCAGAGGATTATTTTGTAGAGATTTCTTTAAAGGCTTTGCTTCAGTATTTGGCTGGTCCTTGTTACCATCTTGAGCATTCATTATCACCTGGAACTTATCAGATGAATGTGGAGCTATTTCAAACTTTGAAGGAGAATTTGGAATAATTTCAACAACTTTCTCCCCGCAAGTTTCAACAAATGAATTTGCAGATAAAACAGAATCAGAAGCGGAAGTTTTCATAACATTGTTAGGGTCGTTTCCATAAGATACTCTTTTTTCGTTCCTACCCACAGTCGAGCTAACATCATTCTTTTGCATTCCTCTTATATCTTCTCTCTTTGTTCCAGAACGCTGATGGTCATAGCTATTCACCTCAACTTCAGTAGAAACATTTTGCATCGAAATGCCTCCATTAACAGTTACATTCAGAGGGTCAGCCTTAACAGCTCCTGAAGTACCAATTGTTTGGCTATTGGATGGACCTGCTGCTGAGTTGGACGTAACCTTGGGAGGAGTGGCATTTCTCATGACACGGCCATATTTTGGAGGTAGAGCTTTCCCATTGCTTAGTGACAAGCACTTTCCACAATGCCACTCCCCTCTTGGAACCCCCTTTTGATTGGTTGTCTGGAGGCATTTTAAGTGATACCCTTTTTCACAACCATCACAGATAAGTACACTGTCTATTTCTGTTATGGTTGACATGCACACCTGACAAGTTAATGCCTTATTCATATAGTCCCGAGAAGGTGGAATCCAAGTCGGCCGTTCAGAACCCCGTAGCTGTAATAACTTTTGAACAATCTTACTGACTTCAGCATGAGTATTTCCCAACTGAGGAACCTGGATATTATTAGCGCCTCGTGAAAGGGGTCCAACCGTCGTCTGAGCAACTGGCGCAGCCCTTGTCAGAGGACCTGCTCCAGATTTAATATCACCAGCTCCCTCAGCTTTCAGGGACATATTAACTGGCCCCTTATTATCTCCAATTTTGGCTGATGACACAGACTGAGGTTGCATTGACCAAGCTGGAGTCCTCACAGTTGCATTAGATGCCAAATTTGCTGACAACAAAAACATGAGAGTTAATTTTATGGATGGAAGGATTGAAGAAAAATGAGATGGCAGTAGCATGCTCAAAGAACATCGTAAGAGGCAGTGGCATATAACGAATTCATATTCAAGAAGATCATATCACTTAATTTCCATGCAATAATTTTCTGCCTAGCAAATTATGCCATTTTTTTCATGAGATGTCAAAAATTCCCTGAGGTAATTTTTTTTAGCTAGAGCACGAACGTTATGTCCAAAAGTATATATGTGCGGCAAGTAATACAAATTACTGCATAAGTAAAAATAAACCAAGATGCTCATGGAATTAAGGAAGAGATCTCTACTACAACTGATAATAAAAGGAAAGAATTTGTGATACTTGGAACTTGTGAAGTGTGTGAAGAACCATTTGATCTATGATGGGGTCTGTCAACTCTTGGCAGTGCTGTTGAACCCAAATGGCTAGAGTGCAATGCACTGGAACCCACTGGCCTTATCTCACTGGTAGGAAGCTGGTACGGCAAAGATGTAGAAGTTGCGACAGTACCATATGTCAAAGGTGTGGTAGGTTGTATTCCAGATAGCATTGTCATGTGACTTGATTTATCTACCTGAGACGTTCGAGCAGGATGTAATGCAGAACGACTTTCAACTGACTGACTAGGGTTCCCTGCAGATTCTGTGCTGCATTTGGCGTAGATGATAGGGAAAAATCCTCTGCTTTTTCCATCTAATCAAATAGAGAAAGATTAGCTACCAATTTATATTAATTAGTTTCTGTTAGAAAATTAATAAGGTCCCTAGTTGTCAAAAGTGCATGAAGCATGAGACTTAAGCGTTGAGGGCACAGCTTTTCCGAGAAGCGTGCACTTTGCGCATCAGAGAAAACAGCCTTTTTGAAAAATTCTGAGGGAAAAAACACAAAGTCTTCTCTGTTGATTTAAAAGATCAGAGAAACCCTAATATCGTGTCGCCGTTTCCCTCCGTCGCCTCTGCCCTTCGCCAAAAATTTTATATTTTGGAGATGAGATGATTATCTCGATTTTTCATCTCTCATATTTCATATTTTCTTAATAATTAAACATTTTATTATTTATTGTGCTTCATTTCCGTAAAGCATTTAATTCACTTTGTGTTTAAAGTCCAAGACACCTGAGCGCATTAATGAGACTTGCACTTTTAATTACGATTACGATGATATGACTATGATACGGTGTGATTCCACTAAATAGCCAACTGTCAAGTATTGCTCTTGCTGCTTACATCAACATGGTAATTCAACACCACAGATACTACGTAAATTTATCGAGCATCACCTTGTTTTGAGAAAGCGAAAAAGAAACCAAAAGAATTCAGAGCTACTGATATGGTTTCATTCACTTGATGATTTAATAATGGCAATTTGTCAACGCCTTCAGGTAAGTTTTATAGCATTCTATCAGACATCAAAATGCTTCTGCAACGAAGTTAGCAGGTGTAATCAAGTAAAGAGCAGCATAAAAAGGATCCGATCAAAACTGCAGTTTGACGGAATAAGAAGGAAAGATTCAGTTTGAACGAGAGATTGGCATCCACACACCTTACAAAAATATCCTCAACTTGCTGTCAATCAACTACAGCAAAGTCATCACTTACGATGAAGGAAAGGAAAAAGCAAACCTTTCTTTTGGAGATCAACAACTTCTCAGCAATAGATATCTTGGGAGGGCGAAACCCTAGCTTCTGCTCTTTCAACTTATTAAGCCCCAAATCGTCAATCAAACACCCAAAAGCATCCCTGGGGAACACATCTTTGGGAGCAAAACCTTGACAAATCTTCACCAGGGTGTGGCGTGCCTCAGCCATCAACTCCTTCTCAGCCTCAGTTGGGCCCTTACCTCCCCGCATTTTCCCCATTGCAGCCAGAACCAACACCATCTCCGCAACCTTCTTCACATCCCCAACCACAACCACGCTCCCTTCCTTAAGTCTCTTAGGCGGAGAGCCCTTCTCCGTCAAAACATCCCCATCGTCCACCGGCAGCCTCTTCTCACCGACAGCCTCCGATCTCTCCTCGGGCAATTGAATATCACCCAAAGGTTCCATCCAACCCTAACAACCACTCAAAGCATAGAAACGCAGGAATCAGCGTACAGACATGCAGAGAAGAGAGAGATTCGAGACCGCAGAGGGCAGAGCGAAAACAAACCCTAGTCATTGGGGAAGAAGGGGTTTAGCGGAAAAACTTAAAAAAATACCTTTTGGCGGGTAATTGAGACACAAAGCTTTGATTAAATCGTTGCGCGAGCGAGTGTGTGCTGTGTGTGATTGGGGGTTGGGTGAAACAAAATTACAAAACAAAACAAACTTGAGCAGGGGAAGAGGCGAGGGGGCGAAAATTAAATTTTTAGAATCTTTTTTCTTTTTTTTATTCGTTTTATTTTTTACGTTCCGCCCACATACTTCCGATTTTGCCCTCCCGGTTTCTTCCCCTTGTCGCCCACAATAGAAGATTTTTTTTAATATACTTAAAAATTGAACTGAAATTTAAAATTTCCTATCTATTATTAATTTTTTTTAGTTGCTTGCTCATAGATTTCCTTTTTCATTAAAAGGGTAGGCGAAACAAAAAAAGAGGTATTTTTATCAGTATAGCTCCGTATATTGTGTAGGTTAAATTAATAAAAAAAATAGTCGATTTAATTTTTAAAAACTACTGAATTGGTCTCCTACCACGTTATTAAAACCAAATATATAATACAAATCAAAATGGGGCCGCAACAATGTTCTTTACTCGAACTTCTGTTTTCTTGATCCACAACTTAAACCTCATCATCAGATTAAACCAACTGAACTGATAAAAGTATTCAAAGCTTTAAAATTAAACGAAGAGTTTAGCTTTATTTTAGAAAGAAAATTAAAACAAAGTAGTGGTTGATCGATCAATGCAGTAGGAGTCACTTTCTATGTTCTGGAAAAACAAAAGCCATTAAGTGACATCAATTTTTTTTAAAAAAAAATCATCACAAAAGTCACACTTCTTTTTCAAATAAAACAGTCCTCATGTAATTCCAATACTTTTACATTTTTCTTTATAATAATAACAATAATATAATATAACGCCTAATACTATAATAAATTTATAAAAGCCAGTTGCATCACCTAAAGAATTTTGAGATGTTAAATATTTAATCTGTTGAAGTACAGAAACATAGGAAGAGAAGTATCCATTCTTGCAGACTTGGTGGCTGCTGCTATAATAGTGCATTCTATGATCTCGAAAGCTTTCAAACGTCAATCGAGCAATATCAATAATAACAATAAGGAAAACTGCGCCTCTAAATTATATATGTTGATTAACAACCATTTAATTCATACAGACATACAAAATACAACATACAGGCAGCGTTGCCATGTTTGCAGTTCCGACATAGCTCACATGTTCGTGCAAGGAGTTAGGAGTGAGCAGCAACTAAATTCGAGTGAACTGTTTTTGCAGTCCCGACATCGCTGCACATCACGATCCACGAGTCTGTGTAGAGGATTTCGGTGTCTTGAAGCTCGTAGCCATGGAACATTGGTAAAACATATCCTCCACGCAGTTTTGAATTTATGTAAGGCAAGACTGCAGTTTTGAGCACGGTGGACATAAACGTCTGCCAAGATATACCATCTTTTTGTCAATTCTCCAATAACACTACTTTTTTACCTTTTTTCACTTTTCGTGTCCACCAGAATGTCACAATTGCCGCAGTTCATGTTTATCATAGTTAAAAGTCATGGCTGCTCCGCTAAACGGCAACAAAACCAATCTAAAGAATTTGATATATCCAAGGTGATACCTGGATTAGATGCATGTGAAGTTCTCCAATATTGCTCCAATCCAGAGACATTGACAAATTATTCAACTTAATATTTCCAGTCACAGAGTTTCTTGAAATTTCAGCAACTGCAGAAACATCAATCATCTGTAGGAGAAAAGAAAATACCCCTAGTATCAGCATGACACAGTATCCACATCAAAGAGATGCCAGAAAAATTCACAAAGCTACAACGAGAACTAAATAGATTCCTGTTCTTTGGCATACCGTGGAAACGCCTGCAACCGGTATCAATTCCTCCGCATCCAAAACATCAATCACCAAATTTAAGGGTATTGTTGCCTTGATATGCTGCTCTCCAATTTTTACTGTAGGTGGTGACGAAATGGAAATGTTCAAATTCATGTCGTGATTTGGGTACTTCTTATACAACCGAGGAATAATAAACCTCCACTCAGCTGTGTTTAAGAGGGATTGATCCGGTAATTTATCGATCATCCAATGCATCTTACCTGCCTATTTTATAAACCTACGACCTTAGAATATATATTATTCAATAACCATATATTTCAAGTAAAGCAACAACCGAACCAATTAAAAAAACGTAAAGAAAGAAACCAACAAGCAAATTAAATAATGAAGTCCAACAAACCATTCGGGGCAGGCTTCCAGTTAAAGCAAACTAGACAAACGACACTTAGACCCATTTTAATCCAGTTGATTAACTGGAGAAATAAGAAAACTTACCTCGAAGTAAACTGACAATGCTGACTCAATAACATCTTCATGTAAAGAAATTTTGGCCATCTTATCTTCTTGAATGCGAGACAGTGAATCTTGTGATAATCTATTGTAGTGGCGCAAAAGCTCAAGTCCATCCTTGGCAGAGACCAACCCATTGATTTTCAGTTCAAGAGATGACTCACTCAATACCGGGTCATTGATAATCGTGACATTTAGAAGAGCAATATCAGTAACTGGTATTTCTTTAGGAAGAGAAAGTAATAAAGATTCAAGCTTGGCCATCGCATCTCTGATTTTGTTAGAAACAGCATCTTCAACGGCAGAACTGATTTTATCCTCGAAAGCATCTACCAACCTGGAAACAATGAGGGGAATAATTTTTTTAACATTAATAAAGTCGAAGGAAATAATATAAAAGGTTTGAAGTTTGAAGAACCCAAAACAAGAAGACAAAAGAAGTAGAAGACAGAAATATATTGCAGGAAACTGACACTGAAGCCCAGGAATCAAATTCCTAAAGGTGCAGAAAAGCACACCGTTTGAACATATTTTAGGGTAAGAAAACGGAGTATACAGAATTTTGATGTTCAAATTATACATGTAACCACCACCTGGTGGGGAAAATCAAAGAACTTCTACAAACCTCGAAGGGCAAAAGAGAAAGAACCACATGAAAAAACACACCCTTGATAAAACCATGAAGATCCCCCGTCCAAATGTATTGAAACATCATTCACATAACATCCACAATCCAGAAGAGAAAGCTTAGGAGAACCCTCTACAGTCTTCAAACTGAGAGAGAGGCCAATTTCCAGTCCTTCAACCTTTGAAGAAGCAAACTTCATCAAGCTCGGTACAAAAGTCAACTTACTGATGAATCTATGATTTCACATCTAAATGATGAATTTGCGGAAACAAAATGAGCTCATTGCAATTTTATTTTATAACACTAAGAGGACAATGCAGAACCCGACTTAGAAAAGTATTGCCTTCGAAAGGATCATTTTCACTAAGCCATCTCTGAAGCCAATGCACCAACACATTTAATCAAATTAAACAATGATCACTTCCCCTAAGTTTTAGAGATTACTGATGCTTGGAGTCAGCATCAACCTTCAGAAACAACACATACTTGAGTGTGAACAATACTTGAGTGTGAACAACGTATATACGCAAACAAATTTGTTTACATTTTTGCTTAAATATTTTAAACCTTTCGACATGCTCAAGAGTCTTTCATTCGTCTGAGAAATTGGAGCAAATATAGTGGATTTAATCATTTTGTTATTAAATGAAAATGAAGAAAACAACTATACCACCTTTGTCATCCAACCACGTGTATCAACTCAAGAGTTTATGCACATGTGCAAAACTAAGCCTGAAACTATGTATTGCATCTTCTTTTTTTGTTGAGCATCACCCCATTTGATGCCCGTGATCTTGATAAGCCACTGCACAATGTCAATGACAACCCTCACTTCAACTGATGTGGTCTGGATACGACAACCACTATAAAGGCGATCATTTTGTTATCAAATTACATTCAAAAATTCACTTTTAATTTCTCCATTCAATGTGGTAGATACAAACAAGGACTGACTGCTGACAATGTCGAAACAGAATCAGGACACAAACATAACACACCCAGCCAGGACGACCAGCAAATTCAATTGAGACTAGTTGGTGCACTGTACTTAACTAGAGTCATAGAAGTTGGACTTAATTTTATTAGTCATTCCTCGCCCCACCTGACTTCATGCATTATTCTGACACACCATTCTTGTTCTAGCCAAAAGTAAACTAACTAGATTCCAAAACTCAAATCATCCCCGCTCTGATTCTACAATAAACCGATAAAAAGCTCATGTAAGCATCTTACCTGAACAGTAGCAGTTCCCTGATCGGAGATCGAGATGGGAAGCAGCCAAGAAGTATAAGAATACTTCCAATTCATAGTCAAATTCGCAAAGGCACCAGAAACACCCATAACAATTCCCGTCTCCCCAGTTCGCAAAGTAGAATTAGTCACTTGTATTCTTTCAATTGTGATGTTGGAAAGAACCGCCTCCACATTACCCAGTATTGGGATTTTCACGAGCTTCTCGATCCTGGGCAGCTCCAGCGGAACAAACGAAGACTCGGCCTTTTCTATCAGCAAATTCTTGAGGAAATCAAGACCTTTGCTCGATATCTCTGCCTCTATACACTCTTCTTCAGACTGAACACGAATGCAAGAAAAGGTGGATAAATAGAGTAGCACAAAAGAAAAAATCAAGCGAGCCATTAATATATCTCTGGGGATGAACTAGCCCAGATAAGGAGCGGGATTGTGGAATCAACATCAATGGGTTCGACTGTAAAATTTGAGCTGTGTTTTGCCTCTCATACGGATAGAAAATAACAGCGGTTGATGCCTAATGATTATATAGTTAGTTCCCAGATAAATACAGCAGTTGATTAAACATGAAACGTCCGTAGCTGATAAGCTTATTAAATTAAACTACGAGGTAGACCTGGCCAACGGGCGGTTTACCCATGACACAAGCTGGACCCGGACCGTTAAACATATCGGCTAATCGGGTCAACGGATTGACGAAACCCAGACTCATGCAAATACAGATCGGTTATGATTATTGGAAATGGTAACTCTTCGACCCATTGGATCCGGACCCAGACCCATGTCCAGTTTTTTTAAAAACATTCGTTTTCTTTTTTTAAAAACAATTTTTTTAAATGTTTTTTAAAAAACATTCTTTTTAATAAAAACCACGCGTCCGAACCCAGCCCTCCTCCACTGGAACCGTGTATCACAATTACGACTCGAGTTTGGAAACCGGCCGGAAACGTATATCACAGCTACATCTCGAGTTCGGGATTTTTCCGAACCAACCCCGTCGAGTCGAGCACGAATCGACCCGAACCTGACCCGTGACCTTGTATAGTACGAGGCCGTCTTTTAAAAGGAAAATTCATGATACTTAAATATACTTAGTTCGGTTTCTTTATTAATTATTAATACAAATTGTAATAACTAAAAATATATCCGTGATGTTAAAAATACTAAGAAGTTGTTAAAAATCATCATTTAATAGACTCCAATTGTGAGAATTGTTATTATATTAATAGATATATTAACATACCTAAAATTTCGCGTTTATGACTATAAAATTTCGATACAAGGTCCACATAAATAAGACATATCAGAAAACTCGAATACTCAAAATAACTCACATATTCTCAACGGAACTCGATAAATACATACTACAAGTAGACAAGGTCTTCCCCGATACAAAGAAAACTTCATAATATATACATATACTATTTGGAAGATAATGATATATGCCAAAATAGATATGTAACGCCCAGATATTTTTAGATCACAATTAGAAAGTTATAAGATTTGAGATATTAAATTGAAATGCTATTTTATTCAATTTTTATTTCGGTTAAGTTCCAGATTTGAGAATGCAATTGCAGGAGTTGTTTGGTTGATCCATATAAGCCAATTGAATCCTTCTTTTTAAATAAAAAATGACTCGGTTTATTAGCATAAAATTTCATTTTAGAATGGAGTAGCACTTTTAAAAGATTTGGAATATTGATTACACGTGTTTCTTCCTTAGGCATTTCTAAGTCATATATATAGGGTTAGTCACATCATGCATCATCATTTCAACCAAAACACTTTCTAAAAAGCAAACGATGCTCTCTGTAAAAAAAACCGAGCAAAAACCTTTCAAAGTTTTTCAAAGGAAACAAGCGATGCGTACGTGATTTGCCAGATTTCATCTGTAATTGTGATACAAAATACAGGCAAGTAAACTCTATTTCTTGCTACACTCATGAAAGCATATATTCAGTTATGTTTGCATGTTTGTATGAGATTTTAAAAAGTTGAGAATTTGCTACGGCTGTTTTTCAACAAATGAAAGCTATGCACTGTTTTTACAAAGAATATATGTGTTTACTATGATTTTGATCCTGAAAAATATTCAAAAATTGTTTGATGATGTTCGTCCAATAGTTTCTTGAGTTTTTTAAGAATTTCTTCGAAATACTTATAAGTAGCTTATGTGAGACCCGCAAAATTACTTGGATTAATTGAGTTAATTAATCGGATTTAGCATAGACCAGATTTGGGCTTGAACAGATCTGGGATGAGTCGGCTTTGACTTGTAATGCTTGACTTAGTTATCGGGTACGTATAAGTCCTTGAAACAGATTTGGAGAGTTGGAGATTTCAGCGGAAACTGATCAGATGTGAGTGTTGGTCAGCGCCGGGTGATCGCGCTCAGTTGTGGTGATGAGATCTGGTATCGCATGTGTCTAGAGGTGAGCTAGCGTGTTTCTGTAGCGGATAGCTAAACTACGTCGTTTGGATTAGCTGGAACGACATCGTTTTGGTTTAGCAAGCGAGATTCAGATTGAGACGTTGGTCTTCAGATTTCGATAGGATCTGAGTGTTACAATGCTGGTTAGCATTTCAGATTTGAGTAGCGGATGAAGTGTCCAGATACGAGAGAGGACTCTGTGCAACGTCGTCTTGTTAAGTTAGGATCTATTTTGGCGTAAAACCAGATCTGTTGTGAGATTCAAAAACACTTTTTTTTTTCATTCCCTGACTTTTATTTCATCCCTTAATTTTGTTCATCACCCACTTTTTTAGAATTAAATAAAAACTCGCGAGGTACGCCATTAGAGTCGGTGCACTTTACTTGTAGAAAGCAAGGCTCCTCTCCTTCGACTGATTGTTCGCATCTCTAAGGAGGAAAATATATACTGATATTTCCAATTCGCATCAAAGTAGGTGATGTAGAAATCACGAGAGAAGATTTTATTTTATTTTTTACAAAAAAAAAAAGCAGAAAAAAGAGGGCGTACCAAACTTGTTTTGGAAGAAGGTCTAGCTACAGATTTTATCCTACAGCTCATGTAACTTCATAAACTAACAAACACTTACCTCTTTAGATAATTTATTAGTACAACGGGGGTGAGGAGAAGGTATTGGATTTGCTTGGAAATACTTCAATGAAATTGCTCCGGGTTTCTTCGAAACACTTGGAAGAGTTCTAGGAAAGTTTGCAGTGAGAAGTTAAGGACGAGGAGGATTACATGAAGTTTGGGGAGAGAATAGACAAAGGAGAAATTGCTACTCTAACGAGCTTAAAGAAATAAATCATCAGTGTACAAGGGAGTGGGAACATAAATTTCGGAAGCAGGTACTGAAAGCAACTTGTGCCTGTAGAAGGGGATTTTAGAGCAACTGCCCTCGGCAAACAGAATGATCTTACCTCAGGTAGCAGTGAATCTGCCTGGTATCTACCATTTGATTGCTAAAAAGAACACAAAGTCCAACGGTATGCAAAGTATTAAGGATCCAGCAATATTCAACAACAGCAATTGAATAGACGATTAAGAAAATTACAACCTCAGAGTCATAACAATAAGGTAAAGCAATTAAACGACCTTCCCCAATTCATAGGTGACTCTATTAGCAGATGCAAAAGCCAAGTACAAATGCCAAGTAAATATAACAGTCACCT
The DNA here is from genome assembly GCA_001598015.1 of Dorcoceras hygrometricum. Taxonomy (NCBI): domain Eukaryota; kingdom Viridiplantae; phylum Streptophyta; class Magnoliopsida; order Lamiales; family Gesneriaceae; genus Dorcoceras; species Dorcoceras hygrometricum. The sequence continues at coordinate 786,583 of KQ988202.1, forward strand.
TCGATCACAGCTAAATTGTTGGTAGATGGAAGAAATGCGATGTCAATGAAAAGATGCTGGAACCGAAAGAAATAATTATACCAATGACTTCACTCTGGGTGATGGCAAAAAAAATCAGATTCTAAATTCACTTCATATACCATGAACAAAGCTCAGACATGAAGTGAGTCAGCTGACCCGAAAAGATTGACAATGAACCCCAACCTTGAGTTGCAAAGATACCAAAATGCAGCATAGAACTACATGCAGGGAATCCAAAGAGTTCCCAACTCCCGAAAACTATGCCTTCAGTAAGAAAACATAAGTTTATACACAAAAGACACGAGCGCAGGTTTACAGACCTTGTTTAGATAAAAAGTGCGAGTAGATTCAATAAGTAAAACCTAGATGCAGTGATTCTCCAAAACATAGTTGTTAGAAGAGCAAGAAACACTAGGACTCATAAATATTATGCCACACATGATCAGCTGCGCACACCACAATCTAAAAATCTAAAGAAATTTTCAACAAGTATAATTCAACAGAAATTCTTTACACACCACGGGACAACTATAAAATTAATACCCGTTCGATAATATTTACTCTAAAATGAATAAGCATTATCTACTAGTTCATCCAGGTCAAACGCCTTAGCATGTAATAAGACACGAGCCGCAACTTGCCAAACTTGAGACAAGACTCACTCGTTAGGGGCTTTTATAACCACTTCTTAACAAAGTAAGAACTCTCACATTAGGGGCCTTTATAACCACTTCTTAACAAAGTAAGAACTCTCAAACATTACATTTCATCACGACAGACAAATTGTAAACAAAAAGGGAAAGATATCTTAAACTATGGTCAACTCAATCATTTCACACAAAGAAAGCCACATCACTTTCATCAAACAATCCTCATATAAGAACCCTAAAATGGGCCAATCCACAAAATATAAATACAAGCAAACCCTAATCTCATCATCAGACCCAAGGGAGACATAGTCAAGAAAATCAGAAACCTTCCCTAACACTACAACTTTGGTAGCTTTAACGATCCATAATAGGATATCAGTCAAGTAAAAGCAACGCAATAAAAGTTTCTATGTTTATATTGAAAATTGGAATAACAGGGATCGCAAAACCAGTACGTTCAAAGCCCCACAAATAAGCAGGAAAACAGAATGCTGAATTATTCAAACCAACTTCTCAGACACCGCAATGATCTAATACCGAGGGATTCATACAAACTCGAAGTAAGATTGTTATTAAGTTAACAACAAACTAAAGTATCCATCATTATATCCTCTATCCATAAAACATAAACAGAAGTTTCTCATCAGACAACAGACACTCGTAGAAAAATAGATCCTCAAGTGTTTCCATAGCTGCTATGACACAAACTACAGGCCTCCCCCTGTCTATGAGCACTCTTCTCGCACATTTTTCGTCATATTCTGTTGGTTTTTTGCCCTGTAATTAAAATTTTCAAAAAATGAGTAATTTAACCAAATGGGTTTCTCCCAGCTCATCATCTGAAATAATTCAGAGACGAAGGACGGTACAGGCCAGATCTTCCAGGTCAGTATCCAGGTTAGCAGAAGAGTCCACAGGTGGCGGCATATTGAGGTCGAAAGGCAAGAGTTTTTTACAAGATGAGGTGTTATCACACTCAGTATCATCAACCACAGATGAGGATGAATCACAATCGCTGTGACAGTCATCGGGTAGGACCGGAGGCGACCGAGGATGTCTCCTCTGATTCTGACTGAGAGGCGGAGGCGGCGGTTGCCGTGGCCCACTAAAGGATTCTACGGTGCTGCTCATGCCGCTAGACGTGGGTCTCTGATGGGCAAGCATCTGGTGGTCCTGGGGGTAAAACCGTGAATCTACAAACGGATCGTGAGGGCTACTGTTTATTCGAGGTTGATTAGGGCTTTGAGGGTTAAAAACTGGGAAAACAGTGCCATCCAGCGGCGAAGGGAAGTTGGTCTTGGCCTTGGGACCACGAAGGGAACGAGCCGCCGCGTCGTAGGCGCGAGCAGCATCCTCGGCCGAGTCGAAAGTACCGAGCCAGACGCGGGTCTTCTTCCAAGGGTCCCTGATCTCCGCCGCAAACCTCCCCCATGGCCTCTTCCTCACACCACGAAATCTGATCTCTTTAGATCCGTTCGCTTCTCCTCCGTCAACCGCCGCCGCTAATCTGCCTTTCCGCATGACCCAGTTCGACGATGGACCGGTCTAATCAAGCGAAAATTTATTTTAACAAAATTACAAAACAAGAACAACACATATGTACAACAACCCCATAAATGACTTAGATTTTTTCAATACAATTCATTTTTTAGAAATCCTCTCTCTTCTGCAGGTACAAGAGAAGGGTGGAGATTGATTTTAACCTAATTTAAAATTTTAACGTATATCAGTTGGTGGGTGGGGGTGGGGTGGGCCGTATGGGGAGGCGAGCTGGCGATGAATTGCCTATTTGCCTTATCGATTTCTTTTATTCTCTACCTTCTCACGCGCCCTCACAAACCGACCTCGCATCTCATAGCTCTGCCAAAGACAAAATCGCCCCTCTGATAATTCCAAATCTCCTTCATCAATGACCTTTTGTTTTTTCTTTTTGTTCTTCCATTCATTAATGGTGTCAATATTTTATTTGTGGGGGTCAGAACGCAAGCTCGGTATTGTCATTTTCTGTGCTTCCACAATTTACGTGAAAAGGCAGCAACAGTGGCGTGGCTAGATTATCAAGTAATGGTTTCTGGTTAGAGTTTTTATGAAGTCTTCTCTCACTGTGCTGGACCTGCTGGTCTCCGGTGGAAAAGTAAATTCCATGTGTATACTATTCAATACCATGTGTCATGTTTGAAAACATAGCATTCACTCACTACACATCCCATCCCTTGAAATTATATGTAAACTGATTTTTTTTTCATCCTCCTTAATGTGGGCTTGGCGAAGATTCAGCCCAATAAAGAAGACTGCTTATATTAAGTTGGATACTTATGCACACGGGCTTCAATTCAATTAAGCCCGTTAGTATTTTACCGTAGCCCATTTTGTAATGTTCTGGTACTTTACTTTACTCCTCTGACTATGCAGTGGGCCAAGGACTTATTCAAATCTTGCTTACGATTTTTCTTCTTCTTTTTTTCAAATAAATAAAAAACTAATAATAATTTGCCCACTTGTCGTGCTTTGTTTATTTTCGAATTTTTACGAAATTGTGGCCGCCACTCTATTCACCAAGTCTTCTTCACAAGTCGATATTAGTATTTTATAGCTAAGAGGCAGTAATTAGCTTTTATGTTTTTTGTCATGCGATTGCGAGATGTTTATTGAGCAATTTATGATGCACTACCTAAATTAGATTTTAAAAGTTTTTAACGAGCGGAAGAAGTTTTTCGTTAAAAATTTCGAAAACACAAAAATAATCAACTTTTTTTAAGAAGCTTTATGTTGTTCTTATAATTGCGTGACAAGTCCAAAGAATCATAATTGATAGTTAGACGATAACTATTTATACAACTCACTCATGCTCAAATGGGTAAATGTAATTTCATCACTTGCTGTATATTAGGTGTAAGGTATTGCTTTAATGAAGATGCTATAAGTTGCCATGCCTCACGATTCTTAAAAAATGCACGAGGGTGGCATACTTGTTCCACGTGGCACTTGAGACTATTTGGATTAAAATATTTTGGAATCAGCTCGTACCCATGGATTTTATTAACATGGTCGTTGGGTCAAAACAGACAATATATTTGTAGGATCTTTTTATTTCGAATGCAGACTTGTGATCATCGAGGATAGTATTGGACACTATATCTTTAAAACGATATTGCCCCGCCCAGGTACTACGGTGTGGGCAATCGTTTCTCAAGATACAACGACGAACTTCTCGTAATAGGAGCACACCAAATTACGAGAGCATCGAACTTTAGATGCTCGGACTCAGGTGATAGAGAAGTATGAAAAAATTTAGAGAGAATAGAATGCTGGATTGTTTGGTGTGGTTTGATGATTCTGGGGGGTCCTATTTATAGATTTCGAAGGGTCAGGGGGTCATTTGGTGAATAGTCACAACTCTTAGGACATGCTTGATCCGTAGCCATTGGATCTTCATCCAATGGTCCAGATTGTGTCCATTCTGAAGGATCATGACCCTTCACAATGCAACACTTTGATTGAAATCAAATCGCATCCGGAAATTACGAGAGCATCGAACTTTAGATGCTCGGACTCAGGTGATAGAGAAGTATGAAAAATTTAGAGAGAATAGAATGCTGGATTGTTTGGTGGTTTGATGATTCTGGGGGGTCCTATTTATAGATTTCGAAGGGTCAGGGGGCATTTGGTGAATAGTCACAACTCTTAGGACATGCTTGATCCGTAGCCATTGGATCTTCATCCAATGGTCCAGATTGTGTCCATTCTGAAGGATCATGACCCTTCACAATGCAACACTTTGATTGAATCAATCGCATCCGTTGATCCTATATCAGACGCTCCAGATTGCATCGTTTCACCAACGGCTTGGATCGCGTCTTTTCACAATCCATCTAACGGTTCAGATCGCAACTTTTTGCGATTCATCACACCCCTTCAATATATAACGGATCCAATGGTTGATATCATTCAGCCTTGTCACTGCCCACTCATCTGCCACTGTGGCCACATCGTAACCACGTCACTGCCTAGTCATCCCGTGTCTCACTCGAGCATAAATTTAAGAGCTCCTCAATGCTCCTCGCGACGAGGCGTACGTGCGCCTCAAAGCGCCCATTGCGACAGTGCGACGTGCGCCGGCTCGGACGCGGGCTCGTAGGTGCTTCGCACCTACTCGTCCTCGAGGAACCTTTTCGGGTCTATCACGACTTGTATTAATTATTTACACATAATACGAAGTCATATATAAGGAAGGTTTGACCAGGCTCATTTTTCGATGTGGGATAGCTGCACAATCTCAATAAATGATTTTAATTGCTTTAATTGATTTATTAATTTCTCATTCACCTAAAATCGGCTTTGAGCAAATTAATATTCCAAAAATATCTACTCGAAATGTAGATTCAAGTTTTGAAGTCAATTTTGACTTTCATCGGACGATTATAACACGATTAATTAATTTGGGTCTTACCCAATTTCCAACAATATTGTGGACGTTGATGTCCAATATAAAATACCTTAAAGAGGTTATTGAATACACAACTGGATTTAACGTTATCTTGTCCAGCATGCGGAAACGCAGTTTTCAAGGCACGAACAAAGGACATGAAACGAAGAGCCTACAGCTGTTTAATGTTAATCAATATTATAATGAATAATATAACTTATTATTGACGTAGTTAGCACTAATCCAAACAAGCTAGGAATTAATGGGCGACCAAACCGAGTATTATGGAATCATCTAGCTACTAATTTACTGTTCTCTCATCCATTCATAATTACAATTCGCACCTTTAAATACATTTTCTTCTTACAAAATACCCATTGACATCATGTTTCTTTTTTTTTAAATATAATTACGTGATCTTATAGTATCTCCACAATATTTAATAAAAGACGAGGTAATAAAATTTCTGGAACTATTGATCCCGCCTGATTTACATGTAATTACGGAGATCACATTGAATGAGACTCGATCTACTATGTGGTTCAAGTTCAAAATATTGGTTTGCCTAATTTCCGTTGGCCCAATTGGATTTAAGCGAATGGGCCAAGATGAGTATAGTTTATTGGTCTAGTTATTATCAATTAATCAATGAAATAATAGAATGTGAAAGGGCCATATAAAAATATAACCCAAATTTCGATGTTAATGATGTGAGAGAAGTCAGTGGATCGATCTGAGACATAATTAATTGTTATTTGATACAATGTTTTCAGGTCGGGCTGATGACAGAACCTGATCCTGTTTCAAATTTACAAAGCCCAACCCAAGATAACCATGCCAATAGCCCAGAATAACTAATCGACTAACTATACCCATAACCAAGCCTCTAATGGCTCTTTTGATGATGTCATCTGTCTTCTTCTTATTGTTCAAACGGTATTGATGTGTCAACATGAAAATTCTTTTCCAAGGCGGAGTGTATAATATTTGCTTTGTAAATTTGGTTTGATGTCTAAATAATTAGTTATTTGTACATGATTCCAACTTCTCACACTCTCTCTGCCTTAGAAGGTATTTTATAAAAATATTTATTTTCATATTAATTAAGATGTGTGAGCATATAGAATCACATGCAAAGGTGGCTAGACGTATTATTGTAGTAGCATAAAGGAAGATCGATAAGCAACAAAGTAGATATGATTACAGCAATACAGACAACCAATATGTATGCTTCCTTTTCATTGCAAATACATGTGCCAAATCAATAGAGATCATCGAAAGCCCCGGTATCTTCATCACCGTTGCTCGGAGGCACGCTTCCACCCGATGGGTTTGGGGAGTTTCCACCTCATTTATTATCTCAACGAGAGAAGAGATTTTATAACTACGTGAAATACCTATCATATCTATATACAAAATGATATCACGTATGTGACTTATCGCCAACGATTCCACGCACTATTATTTCATTAAATCACATGACATATATGGGGTCATAGGCATGCAACGGAGCTTTGACTATAATTCATTGGCTTATACATGTATCGCAACCGCTACTAATCTTGCACCTAATACCATCATGAAACGGATAAAGTGTGTAGAGCCTCAATGCTGTATCGAGTTATAAAAACAATAGTGCTCATAGAGTAATACAGTAAACTCATTATGAGCGTACACATACATGTTTAAACATCTTTATGTCCATATACATTTTATAAAGAAGGTTTTCTCATAGAATATTCCGAGCTGGGAGACAGAGGAGGCATTGACTAATAAGGCTCTTGGACATTCATCGTTAATATTTTGATGATTTGGAAAAGGTAATATTGATAGAGCTACTAAATTAAATGAGAATGTCACAGTTGGAGTTAAGAAGAAATAACATAATAAGCCAAAAAAAGGTCAAAAACCGAATATTTCCTACAGTTTTCTGTATTCAATATTTCACCGATTCCCCAACTTCATTTGGGTACTTCGCTTACAAATAACGCGGCATATTTATCCAGGCCCAATGTTTAGTCTGCGGAATAGGAAAAGTCCACTGCGACGACGTCGTTTTATCCGTAAGACATAGAAATCTTGACCGTCGATTTTACAGAAGCATCTGAACCGTCAAATTCATAGCCACACGCTATCTTTAATCGATTCCCGTTCTTTTAATAAATAAATAAATAAATATATGACTCCCAATTCCCAAATAAGTGGATGGACCTGGACTAAACATAGGAGAGTGTCAAAAGCTTAAAACCCTGTTTCGAAGTAGGCGAAAAATATTTAACAGATAAAAATGTCGGCCGTCGAAGATGAGAAGAAGCCCACTGATCCGGCGGGACACATCAATCTCAAAGTCAAAGGCCAGGTCTCGCTTTCTTACTTTGGTATTTTTTGTTGATGATTTGCTCGTAAGTTTGTCGAATCATGTTTCTAGTTTGTATCATTTGGCTTCAGTCAGTTGTTGAAATTCTATGGTCATGATTTATGCTATGTTCTCTTATGCCATATAAGTTATCTAGAATAAAAGTTTTGATTGAACTTTTTCGCCAATTTTGTTAATTTCATGCTTTATTAGCTTGGTGCTTTTGGAATTTGTCAAGGACTGTATTTATCTGGTTGTCTTTGAAGGATCAATTCTCAAAGTATCTCGTCCATTTACGGCCAAATTATATAAGTGTTAGTTTTGAATCCCCTTTCGCTATTATTATGATGGCCGATCAACCATATCTAAGAGTTATTGTTCGTGGTATATATGAATATATCTGTTCCTATCTTTAGTATGCTTCTGGTTCCAGTAAGCTATGCGTTGTATGGTTCTGCGAAAAGATAACAATATCAGTTATATCATGATAAACTCGCTTTTAATAACACGGTGCCTGTTTGAAGCTGCTTTTGGTGGTGTTTGTGGTTATTCTGTAGTGGACAATTGCGGTACGCCAATCCAGCTATTACCCATCCGTCTGGAGAGTTTTAATCGATCTTTAGTATCATACTCGATACTGAGATATATCAGAAGATCAATAAGTTGATTCGAGATCTCGCTGTTAAAGTCTTGGCCTAAATAGAGTAATATTTCTCGATAAAGTCTGTTGATTAGCATAAAATTGTATCCCTTTTCGTTCCCACGAAAATAAATGAACATGTGAACAAGTTTTGTTGTATATAAGTGAATTCTACCGAACAGAAATTATCAAGGACAATCGATCTGTCTTTCCCCATCTGAATGCTGTCTTATCTGCCCTTCCACATCTCATAAACCAAGTGCAATTTTTTACGGCAACGTATTAATGTTTGCATATCTTGGTTATGATGATTAATGCCATTGTTGTGCAGAGAGTAAAAGTAGTTGTCCCATTACATTTTGGTTTTTGGAGCTGAATAAGCAAGTTTCTGATCCGAGTGATCTTTTTGTAGGATGGAAACGAAGTATTTTTCAGAATTAAGAAGAATACTCAGTTGAAGAAGCTTATGAATGCCTATTGTGACCGGCAATCTGTGGATTTCAGTTCTATTGTTTTTCTATTTGATGGTCGTCGTCTCCGAGGGGACCAAACACCAGACGAGGTATCCTATTTCTCTCATTTCTGAACATCGATGTTTAGAGCATCTCCAACCCACTAACAATGCCATTTTAGCGCTGGGTTTTACAGCCTACAGGGGTATCATCCTCACCCACAGGATGGGAAAGATGCAGTAGTGTTCATTGCACCAACAGGCGATAGCTTTCCTTTATATATTTTTAATTTCCAGCGTATTATAATAAAAATAATTTAAGAAGTATTTTCTATTAATTTATAATATTTAATGGTATATAATTGTTATTATCAATACAAAATAAATATTAGATTAATCACATTTATTTGTTGAAATTAATTAAAATAAGATTGAATATACTAATGTGATTATAAACTTTGAAACTGATGAACCGGGATAAATCGTTATAATTTTCTGTATTCATTTTACACTAAATTTGAAGTAGATAATTTGAATATTTATTCTATGTTTGATGTAGAAATTGGGGTAACTTGTATTTGTACCAAAAATACACCTCTAGATACTGCCTCTCTTATAGAGATAGAAAATTAAAGAGGTAAGATCGCCAAAGCGTATCATCAGATTTGGCTACAAAGGAAGGAACTCGAAGTGAAAGGGCACCGTCTTGTGCAAGACAACGGTAGTTGGCCCTCTATCATCTTCTATCTGGTAGACTTTGAAAAGGGGCCCCGACTTCTTTCCTTTCCACACTGTGAAATATATTGAAATATTAATTTCATGTAGTGACTTTTATGGTTTTTTTTGGTTTTCCCAGGGATTTTGTAATATATTTGCCCCAAAAATCCTGTGCTAACATTGAATATACAAAATGCTTGGAAATGACCTTATAACGTTAAACCACGTTATTAATTTACACTAAATCATTTCAGCTGGAAATGGAGGATGGTGACGAGATAGATGCAATGCTGCACCAGACTGGAGGCACCCTTTGAATATCTGTGATGAAGATGGTGGAATGACTGTTAAAACTAATACAATCGGTTTGTTAAACTTTTTTAAGCACAGGTTAAGATGGCTTTGCTATAGTATTTGGGTTTGTAAGAATCCAACTTGAAACTCGTATCTTTGCTGATCATTCTTCTTCTTTCTTATGAAACTCAATATTAGCAGTGTTCGATATTTTTGTGCGATGTCACTTGTTTTCATCGGCTTTATCTTGTTCCGCTCTTTTGATTGTTGCTCCTGTATGATACTTAAGAAACAAAGAAGTGATATGGCTGAAACTGAAGTTACTTCCGTGGTGATTATGTACCATGGTTCAATGAAATTTATGGTTCTCAACATTCTTTAAATTTGTGGGGAACTTGGAGTCGCTATTTGTGGGGAAAATTTGATACAAAGCGAGTTCTAAGGTGAAAATATGATGAAAGTTGATATGAAGCAAATTATGAGGTGATAATAAATTAGCAAGAGGCATTGAGATCTTGTTAGGCCGACCCAACCAATCAAGTGGTGTAGAGTCGGTTGATGGAATTTCTGTAGACCCAGCTTTATTAAGATCCCGAGTCTAATCTGAAGACCCACCATCGAAAATGGCCCAGTTAGTTAATTTTATGTCTATCACGATCAAAGTTCACTATATTTATATATTCTCTGAAAAAGAAAGGTTCCCTGTTATATCGATTCTTTAATTTTTCGAAGCGAGGATTTTTCTTATTATGACTAGGGAATTTCAAAAAATTCAATTGTGATATCAATCGACTCTTGTAAAAATGAAAAGAGGCGCATGCACTCTCCAAAGGGAAAAACGAAATCTAAAATCACTCGAAGGAAAAAAAAAAAAAGATTTCCGTTATTTAATAGTCCCTCATTTACATTGCTGTGAAACCTATAATTCTGACAATTATATGATCATATCATGGTCACATAGTCACACTGAGTAAGGCCACGTAATCTCTCTCTGATTGTTATCATTTTTATTTGTTTGCAACTAATTAATGGTTAACGTTGAAGATTACTTAAATAATATTAAACGTGCATCTCAAATCTGAATAACAAATAATATGTCGCAAAAAAAAAAATCTAATGAGCTGAATCCCAATATGGATACAAATCAAACCAAATTTCATAGCAGTTCACTTCCGAATTGCGACTTTAAAACTCAAACTTCTGCTTCAAAGACACATGATGACATGAATGAAATCTTGCAATTGCTTACCATCGATGGCCTTATTTGCTATTTAAAGATCTATCTACTGAAAAAATCCCAAATAAGCCAAACTTTAGATGGTTAGATTAAATCTGGTGTTTCCTTTACAGTTAGCTGTGTTGAATTCACTTTATGCACATGAAACATACAGACTAGCTCCATATACGGACGGTCGGATCTTTCTCCAAATCATATACTTGTACATATATGTCTGACACGTGTATTCTGACATGTTTTACATCAGATCATATACTTAGTTATTGCTGCTCAGTTAAATTACCATAAATCCAATATATTGTGAACTGAACGTCAAGAAATGAAATATCATAGAATATTATAAACATGCAGAAAATAATCCAAATCACCAAGCACCCATACCTTATATATAGAGGACAAGATCAGGTCGTTTGAGGAAGAGGGAAGAAAGAAAACGAGATCGCTGAAAATTCCACAGAAACTTCAAGATTTCGCTCACAAGAAAACAATGGGGGAGAGGAAAAGGCAATGCCAATGCATGCCTTTTCCGCAGTTACTAGTTCAAATACTTTTCTTATTTTCCACTCTTCCTAGCTCTCGTTCCTTCGATTATGGAGATGCTCTCGCCAAGAGTCTCCTATATTTCGAAGCGCAGCGGTCCGGCCACCTGCCGTACAATCAGAGAGTGACATGGCGCCACCACTCCGGTCTCACCGACGGCCTCGAACAAGGGGTGTGTTTTGTGTTTATATGTGATGAGGCACCTCACATAAAATTTATATTTTCTGCAGCGTCACTTTCCGTTTATGGAATTTAATGAAATTTCATGTGTATGTTTGTTGGAAATAGGTGGACTTGGTGGGGGGATACTATGATGCAGGTGATAATGTGAAATTTGGTCTTCCAATGGCGTTTACCATTACAATGCTTTCATGGGCAGTCATTGAATTCTATGATGAAATCGATGCCGCAGGAGAACTCCGGCATGCGCTCGAAGCCATCAAATGGGGAACGGATTACTTCATTAAAGCACACACTAATCCTAATGTTCTTTGGGCTATGGTGAATTCCAATATTTCATTGTCAACATACTAGCTTCCCATTTTCTATGCTGTTATGTTTTGTCAGTTTAAACAATAGGGAATGCTAGAGGTTGATGATGGTTTTAAAAAATGATTTAATTAGGTGGGTGATGGTGACACCGATCACCTATGCTGGCAGCGGCCGGAGGATATGACTACGTCCCGCCGAGCGTATAAGCTGGATGAGAATAATCCAGGTTCGGAAGTGGCGGCGGAAACCGCAGCTGCTATGGCGGCAGCGGCGATTGTTTTCAGGAAAACAAACCGACGGTACTCCCACCTTCTCTTGGAGCATGCGAAACAGGTTAGTTGGTTGACATAAAAGTACCATCGAAAGTATTTTCTCCATCTATTTTAAGAGTAGTTTGTACTAAGATATGTTGCTTGTTTAACCTATCAAAATTTAGAAAATTCAAGTCATATTGTTGTTCCAGATTAAAAACCAGAACCCCATTTACAAAGTTTAATATGCATTAATGTTGAATGATATATTGGGTAATTTGTGCATGTATTTGCAGTTGTTTGAATTTGGTGACAAATTCAGAGAGAAATATGACCTCAGCATTAAAGAAGCGAAGGGATACTACCCGTCGGTAAGCGGGTACGTAGATGAGCTGTTGTGGGCAGCTCTGTGGCTGTACAAGGCTACCGACAATGAACCGCAATACTTGGATTACGCCATTCAAAATGCGCAATCTTTTCGTGGGATCACTTGGGCCATTGCTGAATTTAGCTGGGACGTCAAGTATGCAGGACTTCAAATCATTGCCGCTATGGTAAATATACATACATGCATATATATATATATATATATGAATTGCTATATTCATAGTGATGTTTTGCTGAGCATATTGTTATTGGTTAAAACAGTAACAAAATATTTTCTGTACAAGACCAAGAATTATTTATCGTGTATTATTTACTTCAGATGTAATTTCTTATTCAAAAATAGAAACTCTATTCAATCATTGAGATTCTTCTAAGCACAAAGTTACCATGTGAATCGAAGACTAATGGGCACTACAAATGGGAAAGGGTAAAAGTCTAATATTGCAATCTATGTTTAGCTAAATATAGTTTCAGATTTTAGCGTATCATCGTATGCGGCGGCCTCCAACCGTCCGACGTAGTGTATCTTGAATTGATTGCATGCAAAAATGGGAGAAGGAAATTAATAGTTACTAATCGGAATAACTTTAACATAGTGTTGCTCTGTCCCCTGTAAAGTTTTTTTTTTCAGTTGCCAATGGAAGGCAAAAGCCAAGAACAGAAGGACATCCTCAATCAGTACCGCTCAAAGGGAGAACAATATATCTGTGCCTGTCTGAACAAGAACAACTCAACCAACGTGCGACGAACCCCTGGTGGCCTACTATACACCCGGAGATGGAACAACATGCAGTATGTTTCCACCTCAGTGTTCTTGCTCACACTCTACTCCGATCATCTTCAATCCACCGACGGAAGACTCAACTGTGACAAAGACTCGGTGAGCTCCGATGAGATCCTCTCATTCGTCAAATCTCAAGTACACTACATTCTGGGCTCGAATCCTATGGGATTGAGTTACCTGGTCGGCTATGGACCGTCCTATCCCAATCGAGTACATCATCGGGGAGCATCTATCGATTCATTCAAGGATAGCAAGGCTTTTGTTGGGTGCAAGCAGGGATATGATAACTGGTTTGGAAGACAGAAACCAAACCCGAATGTTATTGTAGGAGCCTTGGTTGGTGGACCGGATGAGAAGGATAACTTCATGGATCGAAGGGGTAACTTTGCTCAGACGGAGGCTTGCACATACAATACAGCGCCTTTGGTCGGCGTTTTCGCCAAGTTGCACTCATTGGAAAAGGGTAATTCAACTTCCACTGCTTCCAAGAGTCTCTCCCTAGTTTCCTTCATCTAAACAAAAAGAAAGTTCATGATTTTTTGGTATAACACGTGAACGATGAAACTACACAGGGTGTTAATTAACATTAAATTTTGAGAAAGAATCTTTCCTTTGTGTGAGTTGTTTTCCGTTCTTGTACAAACTGTTTCTAACTGGAGAGAACTGAATGGGGTGAATCAAAGGTGTCACTTCACCCACATACTGAATTAAATGTGAGACACAACACATGCGGGGGGGTTGGCGTCCACCTAGTAAATATAATCCAACAGACAAACAGAGATTCTTGGCGTAGTCAACACGAGTAGTTTCCAAAGGTGGCCTTAAACTCACCACCGAAATCAGACAGAAGTATAGCTAAGGCTGCGAAGCAAAAACTCTTCCTTCTGTTTTGGAAAGAAACGAAATATTAACTGTATAAGTTCCCCAACTTTTGGTCAGATCAGCATAATGTCTCTGTTTTCACAGTCCCAAGTCCAACTCAGCAGGTGGCCTTGGGAGAGAGAGCTGCCAAAAAGAGCTTATACTGTCAGTCTGATCTAAAATGATATAGATATATATATGTATATCATCTGGGTACATAGATAAATTGATGTGTGACATATATGTTTTACAGGGCTTAGGTGATACATGATCAAACTAAAATTGGCTTTTGAAGGTAAACTTTAACACGTACGATTTTTCTTCTGAAACAACGTACTTTTGAAGATTTATGCAGAAAAAGTTCTATCTCACATAGGTGGCAGATATTATTCTAAAGAAATAATAGAAATTTATTCGGTAAGTTTGTACCAAAAGGATTAATATGGACAGAATGTCTTAAGAAGGGTTACGATTTGTGAAATATTATATTCTAAATTGTTTGATACATAAGACTAGTAAGAAAAAACATATGATATTAAAGTTGGCTAGAGTCCTTAAATTCTCTAAAGTGAATACTTTTTTGGTATCATTTTAGCCATCGAATATTTATTACCAATCATCATATATTTTGATTAAATGAATTACCAATTGTATAATACAACAAAAGCATCACGACAACTACTAAATAAAACAATATCATAGGCTTTGTTTAGTTGCTTGATAGGATCAATGATCCCATCGTAATACAATCTTTACAAAAATTCGTTTGGGTATTTTCAGAGAATCATCTTTTCTCTTACGGCTTTATTCTTTTTAACTAAATGTACTTGAAATTATTATGTGTCCTTAAACGAATTATTCATGTAAATCGAATTACTACTATCATCATCTTTAATGTATAATCTTTTAATATTTATTAGTTTTTGAAAAAAGGATCGAAGACCGAATCCAGCATACACACGTACGTAAATCACACCGATGGATAAAACAAAACGAGACACAGTTCCCATTACAAGGTATAAACGGACGGAAACACAACAAATCACCGACTGATTTAAGACAACTGTAACCTTAAATCTGAGCTTGTAACCAAGGAATAGTGCTCTACACAGGCACAACAGCAGGATGAGAGGTGCTTTTAAGAACCTCCTCGTCTTCAGGAGATAGAGGGGTGACGGCCGGATCTTCATTGTCGAATTTAGCCTCTAGGACACAGCAGGAAATGGATTCAAATATAAGCTCCTTCACTTCTTGGAGCCTCTCTTCAGAAAGGGAAACCTCAGCCAAGAGCCTCCAAGCATTTTCTGTAGATGCCTCCTCATAGTCCTCCTTCCGTTTCAGTACAATATGTCCACTTATCTCCCACACCGCAGGATTGACTTGTGTGTCGAGTAGCTCAGAGTTCACTTCCCCTAAAGCCTGTTTCTCTGCATAGCACTGATTTTTCACACACGACCAAAAGTTAGCCTCATTAATTTGAACATGAGATGCCTAAAACTGGCCTCGAGTTATACAAGGTTTGGGAAATTTGAAATATGATTTTACCTGTGGGAAGAGGAAAATACGCTTTCCAGAATCAGCTATTAGTACATTGAAAGGAACATTGTTCTCTTGCAAGCAAATGCATGCGTCTGAAACCACGTTGGATAAATATTCCAGTGTATTTCCACCCTCAAAAACAAGACCCCTCACAGGATAGTTGAGAATATCCGAGATCTTCACTCCATTTTCCATAGTCATTATCTTCTTTGAAGGAGCCTTTTCGATAGGGAAAGGTGCAGCTAGATAATAGGCCTGAAAATGGAGGTGATTGATGGTTGCAAATGCACCTAAGCTATTGTAACCAACTCGGAAATAGGGGTTCCCAGCCTCTACAGCAAAAGGAGTGCAAGCAAGAAGCTCTCACGGTCAATCCTCTGCGGCAAGCACTCAAGAACTCGAGGAATCAGCAATACATGTCCATATTCGATTGGACTAACCTGTTGAATGAACCAAACTAATGATGATCACCTTCACCATTCTGACGGAATAAGAAATTTAAATGAAGCAAATTAAATACATCGTACATTAATAGCCACAATGCTAGGCGACTTCTCAACATTAATAGTTGCATTCGGGAGGAACTGGATCTCACTGCTCTCACTTGCCTCAAATTGAAAAAGCACTTTCTTCTTGCCCGATCTTAGTGAAGTTTGAACTTGTTTCCGTCGAAGGGTTGACAAAACCTGATCGACACGAAACTCAGTAGGCCTTCTTCGTTTAGGTGCCTGCCCTCATTCAGCTGAGCAATGAAACAATAGTCCCCAGGTATCACCTATACACATTTTTTATTCAGAAACAATACAAGGAAAATCATTGAGATCAGACATAAAAAAAAAAAAATCAAAATCGGATTAATTCTAATGAAATGACAAACCTTGGTTTCACAAGCAGTGACATCATAACGAAAAAGGCCTCTAAGCATACGCTCCTCCCACTGCCCACGAGAACAATAAGCTTATGACAAGAAACTGATTGCGGTACAAACATATAATTAATCCGAGTTTTACCTCGCCAAGAAGAAGGGTGTCCAAGAAATCAATCGTAGTACCATTATTTCCAGAGCCAACTAAACTCTTGTCAGAGGGGAACTTGTTCAATGTTTTGAGACAGTATAATGGCAGTTTTGCGCCTGATAAAACAAGATTCCTTACTTTCACATCAATAATAAACAAGCAAAATCCACAAATAAGACAGAAACAACAAAAAAAGTACCAGTGACACAGCAGCTTCTGAGGCAATTGCGGCCGCAGCCGCCGGGATAGCGGAGTACTTCCTCCGTCTCTTCCTTTAGGTAGTTGGAAACAACAGTAGGAACTCTCTTAATGCTCAGCACCATCTTAATATTTGTGTCTTTCAAAAAAGTTCCTTTCTTGGTAGAGTACTAGAACAGACAGATTCTTGATCTTCTGGCTAGTCGCAGAAATATTCTTAAAACTAAGCGGTAAAGAACGGAACAAATTCTTGCTCAAATAAACAGGATAATAAATTCAAGAAAAGTTAAAATATTTACAGACAAGGGAACTAATAAAAGGAAAAACCGCCGCCGGCAAGGAACAGTAGATCTGAAGGGCAGCCGCCTTCCGACGGTAGAGCTCCACGTCCGCCGTGCGTAGCAGGGTTGCTCTCGATTATGCAGCCACTACGTCGGTCTTCCCGGACATATAAAACAGCGCGATTAACACCGGTTAAAGCCGTGATTGTCGACAACTCTTCTTCCTCGGGTATTACCCTTTCCAAGAAAACAGAGAAAACAGAATTTTTGCGAACACTTTAGCCCAATATCCAGAGAGAGATCAGGCGAAAACGATCTGGGATTAAAGAAAGGAAGCCCAATATCCAGAGAGAGATCAGGCGAAAAAGATCTGGGATTTCAAGAGGAAGGATAGATGAAATGTAATAATGCGTTGTGCTGTAATTTGGGCCGAAAGTGAATATATATACATATAGACGGAACCGACTATCCTTCGTCTAGTTAGTAGTTACCGTACACGATTTGCGTTTAGAGCACGGACGTGGTCGCCTCGCCTCTCGTGAAATTTCTCCGATTTCCACTAAAATTTTATAATTTGAAAGATGGATTTGGAGGAACAAATATCAAATATGTCATGATAATGTAGTATGTAAGAAACAAATCTAGTACTATTTGATCGTTTACAATTTCTTTAGAGAAATTATCTGATATATTAATGCTGGAAATACAAGGTAGTTTTATTATTTCATCGGACTTTCTTTAAAAAATATTAACATTTAACAGATCTTGGAAATTAAAATAAAATTGTGATTGTGAACCATGTGGGGCTAGTTCTTATCAATCATCGGGTATCACCTATAATTTCTTTCATAAAAAATGTTGTGATTGAGGAAGAGCATGTGGGTTGAAATATTTATAACCATATATTTTTTTGTAAAGTAAAAAAATAGTTTAAGTTATGTACCTCATGTCGTCCGACTACTGTCATCAAGAAACTTATCCAAGTGCAATGTTTCTGATGAACGTCTCCCATTGCTCTATTTACGTAATCTTTTTCGGCATAAAATATTGTAAACTCTCGTTTGTAAAACGAAATAAATATTATATGCTGATCCCTATGATGAAATTTATTAAATTTTGGGTGCCGTTTGTCTGTAATTATTTGTCTCATTTCAAGGTTTAATCGTATAAATATAACATCTTTTCAATTTATTATACTATCCTAAGTTTAATCAATCATCCAAATATTACTTTTATCAAATATTTATTCTCACCTCAATTCATTCCTTTTATAATTATATAATGTAATATTAATCGTATAGTGTATATAGAAAAATTATTTATATTATATTAATAACAATCAAGTGGAAGAAGGCCCATTTTTAGACCACAACAATACGTTTAACGTGGACCACGGAAAATCGTTTAAATTTATTATACAATAACAGTGGGCCTAGGTGAAAAGAGGCGGCCCAGCTAGCAACTTCCTTGACAATTCCGATTTCCGCAAACGTCAAGTATTTTGTATTCTTACCTTATTAAAATTATTTAAATATTCTTTTATTAAATCTTTTCATATTTATTTATTTATATTTTGGTTATGATTACCAATTTATTAACTTTTTAATAAAAATGATCAATGCAGGTAATGATGCGTGTATCTATCTAATCTAATCTATAAGTGAAGAAAATAAATTTAAAAAACGTGAAAAGATGTGAGTGTGTGTGAAAGGGAAAGTTGACCTGTCAATAGGTCACCTGCCATAAGTGGAAAATGATGAAAAACGCACAATTAATTCGTCCCAACTGCAACAGCGTTTCACCATCCCCAGATCTTCCCCCAAACAATCAAAACTCCGAATCCCGATACCGGCATTCGCCGATTATCGTCGCTCTATAGGAATCGGAAGGCGGAACAGCAAATCATTGACTCCTATTATCTGCATATCTTTCGATCTAGTTCCAGGTGATGGCGGGCGCTGATGCTGCGGCAAGCCTCCGTTCGTCTGTTGCCCCTGCCAACCTGCCTCTCGTCTCGGCCCTCCTAGCTTGTGCCGTCGCGCAGTTTCTAAAGCCTTTTACTACTTGGTACTTTTGGTTTTACATATTTCTTTTAATTACAATTTCTATGAAGGTGGTTGAATCTGATTTTGGCCACTGAATCTGTTTCTCTCTCAAATTGCGCTTGGAAGTTGAAAAGTTTCATCTTTTGTGGCGGTATATCCTTGATTTAGCTAAATTATTTAATCTGTGGAATGCTGGATCATAGGCTGGGCCCTGATAACTTTTTTTCTTTATAACCTGCATTCACTATATTGTTTCCTACTCCGTTGCGATTTATGATGGGTTCTAATATCTTGTAGCTTCATGGACAGTGTCATTCTGAAATTAAGTCATTTCCTACCTGATTTTCTTACTAATTTGAAATGATTGTCTAAGAGATTAGCATCCATGAGTGGTGATGATTTTCCGTGGACGTGAATTGTCAGCAAATTCAATTGAATTTTATTTGGAGATTGCATGCAGTTATTCTGAAGCTTGCTTGGAAGTTTTATGATAATTGAAGAAACACGGTAGATACATGTTTGAGTGGTTTTAAAAGATTAGAGTTTATAACTCATCACAACTGCTTGCCAAAGCTCCCTACTTTATCATAGTCATCTGCTACTTCTGGTTTCTTTGGTCCTCGTTGAGTATTCTTTCCTTTTAAAGTATGAATTTCGGTTCAGTTTCCTATCTTGCTCCTACCTCTTCTTCTTCGATACTCTTGTAAAATTTATTTAGAAGATCATAAATCGTATAGTAGCCTTATTAGCATCTTGTCTCATATGGCCATTTTTTTAGTTACTCTTGTTTTCTTGCGGTTTCTTGCTTGATCTTTCAACATCTTCCCTTAGACTTGCAGGTTGAAGGATAAAAGATGGGATTCTAGAAGGATGTTGGGTTCAGGTGGGATGCCATCATCACATTCAGCAACTGTGGCAGCTCTTGCTACTGCTATTGGGCTGCAAGATGGAGCTAGGGAATCATCATTTGCCATTGCTGTAGTCCTGGCATGTGTTGTATGTAATTTCTAAACCAGGTTTTCTTCATACTTTTTGCACACCTGCTTGTTTATGTCTTTTTTTGCATAATTACGTCACAGATTGTACTATAGAGGTGTGTGTGGCTGATGTTGGGGATCTATTTTCGCTTAAAACTTTCTCAAATTTAAGACTCATAAAATGATTACCTGATCCAATCCTAGTTTTGATTTCTTTATTTCTCATACCATTCTTCACCTAAGGAGTCTGTCACTAATATTGAAATGACATTTCCCTTAAATATCGTTTATTCGATTTAGAACATGTGTTCCTCAATGAAAAGAAACATATACAACAATAGTTTTCTTCTTAGGCTTAAGGTGTGGGCGTATTACTTATTCTGTAGGATACTGATTGCAACTTCTGAAGTGTTCCGTTGCTGACTTGCTGGGTCCGTCAACTATTCATAGTCTTTTCCTCTTAAGAGAGATTGACAATACATCTATGTCTGGTTCATTGCAGATCATTCAGTCACGGATTTATTTTGGGCTAAAACACTTATTTAGTTTACAAAATTATATTTTTCCTTGCTGATTAATTGTGATGTATCACAGGTAATGTATGATGCTACTGGAATCAGACTTCATGCTGGTCGGCAAGCTGAAGTATGATTCTCCATGTTTATCGTAGGTCCTTTTCTGTTTAGATTTTTAAGGTAGTCGAATTCACTTTAGGTTGTTTGATGTGGCACATGGAGCTGAAATAATTGAGAAAAGGCTGTCTCACGCTATCAAACTATCCAGGACACATCACATTTTAGTTCTGGGACTGATCAGAACAAACTCGTTATCATGTTTCTGCTAATTCTATATATATAATTTTGGCAGTTATTGAATCAAATTGTGTGTGAATTACCTCCTGAACATCCTGTTGCTAATGTCAGACCCCTTCGAGACTCACTTGGGCACACTCCACTTCAGGTATGATCAGCCATATTCATATTGTTTGACATCATTCCTAATGCATAATGTGTAATAAGGTCTTATCTGTTTATGTATTCAAATGTTACTGTTTTTTTCCCTATTCTTGAGGCTAGCTTGTGCATATGATCCATATTCCATACATATTCTTGATATAATTACTTCAAGTTCGTCCAATAAATGAAAACAAGTCACTCCTCCTATCTACATGAACACTTGCATTCCATTCTTTAAAGTTATGTATGTAAATGGATTTGGATTTTATGAATTACTATTGCTTGTGTATTTATGTGTGCAAGAGGAATTTCTAATCCATTGATTAAAACTGCCCTCATAAGCTAAAAATTGAGCTGGCCATTAGTTTATGATTCAAGCAACCTCTCAGGGCATGATTGATACACTGGAATGAGGAAGGAATTAAATAGGAAATGGAATAAGAATAAATATTGAATTATATATATATATTTCATTCCATTGATTGGTACTAGAAAAATGAAATAGGAGTGAACCTAAATTTTTAATCACTAAATAATTTCTTAACTAAATTATAAAATAATAGCTTTTAAAAAAAACATTTATGGTTATTAATATTTTAGTATTATATTTATAAAAGTAATATATTTTTACTCTTTTAATAAAATTATTCTTATCATTAAATGCATATGATTATTATTTTCTATATCTTTTTTTTATAATATTAATATTTATTATTATTAGTATTGGTTGATTATTTTTTTTATTAGTAATATAGAAATGGAATGATTTTTATGCATAAATATGGAAAGCTTTGGATGGAATGACCATTATGGATGGCAATGATGATTGCCAATCCAAATGAACAACTAATAAATGATTAGGAAATGAGATCCGAAATTCTCATTTCATTCCCACCCCATTCTGTCATATCAATCAATTCCTCAAATTTGGCCTAACTCGAGCCTACTTTTACATAACTAGCTTGAGCCCGAGATCAAAGATGCTTCAATTTATGATATACTTGCACTCGTTTTCAGCCAAAAATGTTGGGTGGCTTTGACATAGGCGTAAAACGAATCAAAAGAGCCAATTACTATTATAAATTCATGTTTAAGCTCGACTTCATCTTTTTGTAGCAAGCTCATAACTAGCTATTTTAAAGTAGTTTGGCTTGTCTTGAAATTTGAACTCAAATTATAATCTTTTTGTTTGAACTTAATTTTCATATTGTATTTGATAAATGCTCGAATTATGTCTAGTGTTCGTTAGCTTTAAAGTTATAAATAGATTTCAAATAGGTTCAACGTAGGTGTCATTTAACATCCATGATTCAAATCCATCTACCAAATGAAAACTTGTTCATGTAAACGTATGCTGAAATTGCAGAGATTTAATTTGCTTGTAGGCAGTTGATTTAATGAACATTCGAAATCCATCCCTAGTTAATTACATGTGCCTGAGTTAATAGAACTGAGTCGGATTAGAAAATTCACGTAAATTACATTCACTCAAACAAGTGAAATGGTCTTGAAATGATGATTTCAAGTACTTCAACCTGAACGTGTTCTAGGACAATCTGCTTCCCATTTTAGTGAATGAGTTCTCTTTTGTACATCACAGTGGCCTTGTATATTATAGCCTATAACTCACTGGTTTGAATTAGATATCTGAGCGCCGAATATGCGGTGATATTATAAAAAATCACTTCCCTTCAATGTTGCCTTCCTTGCCATGCCTGAAGGTGGCTCAATTGATTAACTACAGGTTACTACTGGTGCTTTGCTAGGGTGTGTGGTAGCACTTCTCTTGAGAAGTTCTACTTAAAACGTTTTTCTACTTATTTGATAAACATGGTAAAATATGGCCCACAATCTTCTGCAACATTCTGCTGCCAACTCGAAGAATTGGTAAGTGAAGCGGTTGATGCAATTCTTGTTCCCAGGAGGTTGATAATTAATTGAAGTTTATCTTGTAAGCTTTGTAAAGTGACTATTTCCAAGCGTTGCTATGTAACGACAGCCAGCACTCTTCCAATGATCTTGAGTTTAATGTGGATACCTATTCTTAGTTTTAATACTTATATTCGTTTTATTATTTTTCTGCATAAAATATTTAATGTTCTTTTTAATTTTGTTTCCATGAAATTGACATTATAAACTAATTTTCAATATTTATGATGATATTGTAACATTATTTTCTGTAAACATATGCCTATTATTATCAGCATTGTTTTTCATAGTATGATGTCTGTCCTTTGTCATTATAATATCAAAGAATGGTGTAATATCAAAAATATCAATGTATTTAATTGTTTATTAAACTTTTAACCACTAGATCATACCGTTTATAATAATCTAAAACGGCTTATCATATAGGCATTGACATATCGTTTTAAATAAGTTTAGACAAAAAAATCTTAAATTATCTTTTTCTATATTTATTTTTGAAAACTTTCGCATTTGGTACTCGCAAATCATACTTTTAAAAGTTATCTCAAGACATTCTCATTATCTCTTTTGTTCTCATCTCCCTGTTTTTGAAACGGTTGGCGCCAATACTTGCCATGTTAATTTGAACTGTTGATCATGTTAGACTAGATGCTCTAGACCCATCTAATCATCAGAGATTTGGAAATAGTGGAGAAGCTTGTTAAAACTTATCATTTTGCCTGGCTCATCGTGTCTTTTATAAAAGTTGGAGCTTCGAAAACTACACATCGTGTGTCGATTTCGGCACTTTATCAACCTTTTTCCTTGTCAAAGGATTCGGAACAGATGATAGACTACAACTACTAGGATAGCATCGTGTCTTTTTTGGAATATATATAACTTCTTACAACAATAGCTTATGTGTTTAAAGATTCGTGAGATGGCATTTGATTTTTATGTAAGATCACACACCATTGAATTAGATATTAAAAAATAACGAACTTTTACCGAAGACGATGAGGTGTCGTCACCATAATCTTAATCCGAAATGATAAGGATTAGCAAAGTCTTAATCCACAATCAACTTTTATGCCCTTTCTTTGCTCATAATAGGGTACACCACACTTGGAAGAAAAAAAGGAGAAAGAATGAATATGCCTTGTCCACCGACCTTATCCCGAATGGAATTAAAGCCCGACAAATATTTTTTTTGACCACATTATCTAAGTAATGTAATGCCCTTCAGCTGAATTCACTTGCCATATGCAAGTCACTGTCTGCGTAGCCAGGGCCGTGGATAGAACCGGTGTCAAACTCAACTCGGATCGAGCTTTGGTAACATTAAATAGATATGGATAACGTAATATATATATACCTCTTATACTCAGATAAGTATAGGTTATGTGATAGGTTAACATGACCCACCCCCCATTTATGTTTTTATATTTAAAGAATTTACGTTTAACTTCTAAATATATAACTTCTCGCATCACTTAAAAGTGCTCATTATATAAGATTTTATGATTTCTATATGCACTAATACCCAACATATATTTTGTGCAGTTCAAATTAATTATTGGAATGCATAGAATTGTTGTATTTGATATTTGATTGAAAGTGATGAAAATATATTTCGCATTTTAAAATATAAATTATGCTATGAACATAAAATTTCAAAAAAAATTAATAAAATGTAAAAAACTTTCGAATGTAATCTGGTTCACGGAAAGTGTGACTAGTCGAGACGGGTCTCGGATTCCGCTGAATCTAACAAATTGTCAATTTAAGTGTCACAATTAGATATTTAAAAAACGTTGTTAAAATTCAATGAGTCATGCAAACATACTTCAAAAGGTTAACTTATTAATGGGCTAAACCCCTGTACAGGTCAGAGGTCTCTTGACCCATACAAATGGTAAATCGAGGTATATGCACGAGTAGGCAGAGGTCCGGGGGAGAGGATCCATATAACGGACTAATTCCCAGAACATATGCCCACAATATTTCAGTGGGGAATATGCTCCACATGAGAATCGAACCCGTGAAGTCGAGGAAGTTATTCCCACATCACCTCAGGTCTTACCAACTCGTCTGTATCCCTGGGAGCAAACATAATTCTATTCATATTTGTACACAAAATTGTAAATATTCAGAAGTTGTCCTTTTTTTAAAAATAGCAAATGCGTGATAATAAATAATATACATAATTATGTGATAGTTTAATGTATTTTCTGTGTCGAGAATCTAATCGTTTATTTATTGGAACTTTTTTCTTTTCGACTGTTCCTTGATCTATTATATATGCATGCCCCATTCATATAGAAGACAACCAGAGCCACCGCTAATTCATTCAAACAAATGGAGAAATTCAAGAAAACTCAGATTGCAGAGCTCCTTATAGTGTCTGCTCTGCTTGTAATCATAACACCCCTTTCATCCACCGCATCACTGAGATTCGCAAACCTCTACTTCGTCATTAATTTTATCATCATCGCAGTTGCAGCAGATGCTGGAGTCTTCTCCCTTTTCCTCGTATCGGAACCTGGTGCTGTTCATTCTGGAGTCGTATCACAGTCGCGGAATCCTACCATCATTTCGCAGGAGAAAATGGATGGAACTGACTGTAATGGGCCCCCTCAATCTCAACATGTTGAAAATCGTTCCTCGGATGAGATTTTCAAAGAAGTTCACGATGCTCCGAGCATCTTTTTCATCGGCGAAAGTGACAGCACTGATTCAAAATATGTTGAAGATGAAGAATTTGGGGAGGGGATCACCGGGAAGGAATTATTTCAAAAAGCTGAGATTTTTATTGGGAATTTCTACAAGCAGTTGAATATTCAGAGAGAGGAATCATGGAAGAAACTCCATGATTGTAGTCCTTGTAAGTTGTGAAAATACAAGAATTGTAAGTTTGTAAATAAGCAAGCATGGAATAATGAGAGACCGCATGTCATTTCAGAAAAGGAAACAGTAAAGGTGAAAGATGATAGCCCGAACGTGATTAGTGAACTGGGTCATAGTGATGGGCCAAATAATCTTTGGGCTAGTATATAATCCCAACTTCTTTGTACTGATTTGGGCCACTTTAAGATTTGACCCAGTTTGTAATTGGCCTGTCCATTTTATAACTAATACATAATTACCTTTTCGAACTCTTTTCTTTTTAGTTAAACTTCATCTGATGAAAATGATCAATTTTTTTTAATATTTCCCATTAATATTTTGTTTGCTTAACATCATAGTTTGTTTGTAGTCATTATGATCGTGTTTAAAATAATGGATCATGCGTGGCTTTTTTTTTAAAAATTTTTCCGGAAGTTGGGAAATTAATGTTTAGCATAGAAAATGGTCCTTTAAGTATTAATAAAAATGTGACACCGACGATTTAGAAAGGGATATTCTTAATTACTTTAGATTTTTCATTTGACTATGAATTGATCTTTAATTTGGTCTCAATCACATCCAAGCTTTGCCCACTACCAATAAAAAACTGAGAATTAAGACAGAGAAAGTTAGAATATTTTGAAAAAACGATAAAGTAAACTCTTCTGGTCCTCTATCTTACATTTTTTTTTCTTATTTTTTAATAACCTTTTTCTCGAGGGTTGTTGGGGTTTTCCAACCATTAGACGCGACCATTGATAAATAAAACAATCCCCTTGCATATAACCCGTATACTAGATGAGTTTTATTTAAAATAAACTATATAATAGCTCTAAGATTTAACTTGGAGATAAATTACAAAGTAAACGTACGTTGTTGTAGATCTTTTTTTAATTGATTTTTTCCATCTGCAATAAAGTCTAATTTAATGAAAGTCAAAACATGGAAAATACAAAGCTCTAAAATCTATTCATTCTGTTGGCCCTCCAACACATTTTTTTTTTTTTTTGTCGAATCATGTTATACTATTACTATCCAACTACTTAAGTATTAATATATAATAATATATTTAAAATAACGTTTGATGTAAATTAAGTGTCGGAGTTTGAGGTTTCCTTAAAACCTGTGTCCTATCTCGCATTTTTTCTATGCAATATGAAATACATGGAATTGAAAAGTACAACTGACTACTATTAATTAGAATGAAGATAATTTCAAAGAAGACTCTGGGTAATAATTTTATTTCATGAATTGATATGAATCTTAGCTGTGGAGTCAAGTCTACAAATTAAATATTACAGCCACATTAATTACCATTTCCAAATCTTTTAACATTTATATTTGTCCAGATTTGTTCATTTTTTAAATACATGGTTTCACAATTGAAGTTAATTATCGCGTCGGCTTTATCCGGTGTACAAATTAGCACCATCTCCACAATTCTATTCGTAGCCATATATAGTTAATTATTTATTGTTGTGAGTGATTACAATATGAAAAGAATGTTAGTGGATTGAAAAAATAAATAATTAACTAAATTTAAAGTAAGAGTGACGTTAAGAATATTAACATTTTTAATATTTTATTATCGAAGAAATTTCCGGCAATGGTCTCTTTCGTTACATGTAAAAGATTCTGAAGAAATTTCTGCGAGTAGCCAAAATGGAGAAACTCAAAGCGCCACGGTTTTGTGCCACGCCATTGATTTTCTTGATCACCCTTCCTTTGCTTTTTATTGGCGTTGATTTCTTTTGGGAGAACACAGCTCTTCCTTTTCATGGATGTAATAATAATCTTTTTCCCTTGTTGTTCTTTGTATTTGATTTTATTAACAAGCTCCGATTATGGCTAACTTTGGAATTGTTTTAATATTTTTTCTGACAGGGTTTCAATACTTTTCTGCTTCAGAAACCAGCTTCAGCACTGGAAGCGTCATCAATAAAGCGCCCGGAGAGCTGGAATTGATGAAGTTTCATCTGTCAAGACTCGTAAGATCAGGTGTGTGTATTCTTAAATTTCTTTGGTTCGTTTTCTTTTCTAAATTTTCGAGTTGGGAGAAAAGATTTTGAAACAAATTATGGCACAGGAGAAGATAGAAGAAATCTTGAATACAATGGCTTCGCATGTGACGAATCAGTTCGGTCTATGGTTTGTGTTTCGAATCAGCCTGTAAAAATCGACACGAGGAACATGACAGCTTACATTGCTTCAAACCAGACGACCGAGCGAGAAACGATAATTCGGCCTTACGCTAAACAAGAAGACGAAGTTCTCAAGTTCATCTCGCCTGTTCATATTTTTCGAAATGGAAACCTCACGAAAAGCCCGCCCTTTTGTGAATTCAGGCACGAAATCCCTGCTGTAGTCTTCTCGTCAGGCAGCTCAGGCAACGTTTTCCATGAAATCAGTGAAATAATAATCCCTTTATTTATCACCACGAGACAGTTCGAATCCAGGGTATTTTTCATCCTTGAGGATTACAAGCCGTCATTCATGGCCAAATACGGCAAGATTTTGTCACATTTATCCGCTTTTGAGGTCATAAATCCAGCTTCAAATGGAAGTGTCCACTGTTTCCCAGGTTCTGTTATCGGTCTCAAGTATAACGACAACTTGGCCATAAATTCCAGTGAAGTTCCGGGGGGATATTCGATGTCAGATTTCAGGCTTCTTCTCAGACAATCATACGGTCTCAGATTCAGACACGTTTCTCTGGTGGTTAAACCGAGGCTGATGCTGCTATCTCGTACCGGCACGAGGAGATTCTTGAACGAAGATGAAATGATTTTGATGATAAAAGAGTTGGGATTTGAACTAATCGTCGTCAAAAGATCTAGCCTCGCTTCGAACCTGAACAAATTCACACAGATGATAAATTCTTGCAGCGTTTTGGTTGGAGCCCACGGGGCCGGGCTCACTAACGAGCTGTTCTTGCCTTCTGGTGCTGTAATGGTGCAAGTAGAACTCCTCGGCACCGAGTGGGCGTCGAACACCTACTATGGCGACACGGCACGTGCGATGGGGGTGCACTATTTGCGCTACAAAATCGAACCCGAGGAGAGTTCCTTGGTGAAGTTGTATGGGAGAAATCATCCGATAATCACTGATCCTGCATACATGTATAATACAGGTGGATACCGGGCCGCCCGGACGGTGTATCTTGATCTGCAAAATGTAAGGATCAATCTTCCAAGGTTTAGAGAAACGCTTGTTGAAGCACTAAGCATAGTTACGGACTTAGAGAGGTTGACCAACTAAGATTTGTGTTTGATGTTATATTTTTTAGATACATCCAGGGATGTGTAGATACGGGCCGTGGATGATAAAGTGTCGGGCCTGAAAAATTCATGGCCAAGTTATTTCTTACAAAATCAAAGTTAACTACACTACATTTTTAGATCACTTTTATTTTATATTACTTAGATAATTAAATTCTCTCAATTTAATTAATCAACAACATATACAAATATGATGCCCTAATTCGTCCTCGATCCCCGACCAGAAAGTTATGCCTTGCCATCCGAGGAGATTCTTCTACGAATTATAAATGTTTGTTTTGTAAAGAGAATATCAGTGAGTGTTTGTAATATCTGATTGTTGCGAATGAATGGTAAATTTAAACGAACTTGGGTATTTATAGAGGAAGATATCTCGATTGCGTGTATGCCACCTGACCATTCATGATTATGTATGAGTTTAACAGTTCATCCTGCACACGTAAACAGACCAATTAGAACTCAATATGGACCTGTCAACACGTTACCCGGATTAATCATTATAAGGTATGGGCTGGGCAGCTTTTGGATCCCTCGGTAGAATGTTCTCGGATAATATAAGTAATATTCGGGAAAATGATAGGAGCAAGTTATCCCGGGTCCCGAGTAGTATTTTCTTCCCTTTATCAAAATCTTTATAAATACATATCCAACTTAACATTTTAATAATTAAAACAATACATGAAACAGTATAATGATTATATATATGACTAGATTCAAACAATTTGAGTGGAGTATATTTTTCTGATATTGACGTATATACTCGAGCTGGGACATTTTCAAATGTGAAGATGCAAGGAGGATTACTATGACAAAATAAATGAGAATAGAATAAAGTAATCTGTATATATTATTTATTTGTAATAAAGTGAGACAAAAACGTTTACTTCTTCCTCCAAGTAATGTTTAGCTGTTCATAGATGGATAATCTTGAAACTTTCAGAAAACGATATAAAGAAGTTGCCATCGATTTTTATGACTATTTTCTCTTTTTTTTTTCAAAAAAAAAATAGGATATTTCAGAAAACGAATGTGAAAACCAAATTGATAATGGTGGTCAATTCAAGGCAACTTGTTTATTTTTTATTTTAATTCCATTTAATGACTCTCTAAAAATAAAGTACGGGGCGGCCGCGCTGGAAGCCGAGCTAAGATTAGAAGAATAAATAATTTGGCTCATTCACATGCTCTGAATTTATTTTAACCAATTATTATAGTTTATTAAAATAACATGATTTAGACATATTGGTAATTACATGATTTAGACATGTTGGACTGTTTTATGGATCAATTATCATATTTATTTTTATTTTTTATTTTTTAATACGTGGGCATGTTTTTTTACTTTCAAATATTGAATATATGTCAATTTTGTCCATATTTGAGTCTCCAGATCCCTTCGTATTATTATAATCCTTTTAATGCTTCAATAACTTTAATCGCTTTAGAAATTTTGAGATAATCAAACACTAAAAATCACCGGAGAATCACAATCATCGAGGCAGACTGTTGGAAGCAGCCAAAACACTGTTTTAGCCTAAGTAAGTTAACGATAATTTATTCTGTATTATATTTAATATACAAAATAATTATGAAAATTATTTGGAGATGAAATGCTTATACTATATTACAAACTGCAAAAATAAATTCTCCAAATCATTATGTCAATAACGTACAAAAACATGCATGTCTCGTAAAAATTATCAACTTCGGACATAAAACCAAATCGTGTTTTGTAAAAAAAAATATAATAAAATTATCCGTGAGTGAAAGCTGTAGAATTTCATTTTCAAGGAACAAATAAAAAAAATTGAAACCAGTTTTCCGATTTCATATTCTGATAAAATGCAAATTTCATCATTAATTATTGTAACCTATCAAGTCCTCTTAGAGGATCATAGTTTTTTTTAAAAAAATTGAGTTTATAACTCGTTAACTATGGGTTCTTGTAATCTAATAATGTACCAATAAATTTTATATTATTAATTTAATAAAGTCAAATAATCAAACATGCGATTGTCAATAGTACATTATCCTTAAATCTTAATCGTGTGTTATAACACCAAAATTTTACAAAATTAGAGGAACTAATTTTAGGAGTTCATGACTCACCAATTTTTTTTCCCGACATTACCTCTATAATAATATGATATGTAACTTTCATTATATTCATATATTTTACTTTATCATAATTAATAAAATTCCCCTTATCAACTAATTCATATAAGAAGGCAAATTAATTTTCTATGTGTATTTTCTATCTAAAAAATATAATATATCTAAATTTTTTTTTAGAAATATTTATACATATAAAGAAACATAAGATTATATATATAAGTAGTAATCTTGATTATGGGTGCAAACGAGTCGAGTCGAGCCCGAGTATCGTGATACTCGAGCTCGACTCGAAATTTTTTTTCACTACTCGAACTCGAGCTCGATCTCGATCGAGTATAAATTTTGGAACTCGAACTCGGCTCGTGAATACATCGAGTTACTCGAACTCGAGCTCGAAAAGCTCGAAAATTCTTAATAAGAACATGAGAATTCGAATTTAGCTCGAACTCAAGCTCGAACAACTATATTATTTAAAAATATACATATATTAAAAAATTAATAAAAATATTCCCGCGAGCTACTCGACAAGAAAGATTAATACTCGAACTCGAGCTCGAAATACAATTCGAGCTACTCGAGCTCGGTCAAACCGAGCTCGAGTCAAGCTTTGATCGAGCTTAAATCGAGTTGCTTGCGAGCTGCTCGACTCTTTTACATCCCTAATCTTGATTATGCCAGTTACCAAAAATAACAGGCAGGCTAACATAGTTAACCCTTGAAACTATTACCCAAGGCATGATATAATCGTAATGCTTTAATAATTAAAAATAAAAAATTCTCCTGTATTTTCAGGAATCCAGCTAAGACGAAAAGAACCCAAAAAAGAAACAAAATATCAGGCACAATCTTTAGGAACACTCCATTTAGCTATTTCACTCTTGTAAAGTTAGATTTTCACAGAATAATTCAAATTAATTAAATCCCACTTTTAGAAAATAATTAGGTTAATTGCTAAATCAAGTGTAGACCTCAATTATTAGATAACCTGACTGATTAGTATCTGTTAACTAAAGATAGAGATATTTTACCACAAAAAAAAAAAGTCTCCTTCAATTAAACAATACGAGTTGTAGCTGTGATTCAACAAAAAACAGAACAAAGGACGCATCTCTTGGACAAGAAGAAAATTTTCTATTCTCTCTCTGTGTATAGATTCGTTTCTTGCATCTCCAGCAACAACATTTTCTTACAGTTGTTTGTGCAACCAGACATGGAGAAAATCCACAGGAAGCTGTTTTCTCGCACAGCTCCATTTATCTTCTTGCTTGTGATTCTTTTGCTGTATGTTGACTTTTTGTGGGTTCGTTTTGTTCGGTTCGACGAATGTAAGTTCTTTGAGATATTTGATCAGTATATACATCAACTTAGTTATAGTAGTGATTCTGTCTTAAAACTAAAGTTTGATTACTTTACATGGAATCGGTAGGGATTCAATACAACTCTACTCCTGAAACTACTTCGGCAGACATATTAAAGATTAGATTCAATGAAACCGTGACAGAAAGCCAGGATTCCCTTGGTTTTCTTCTATCCAGACTGGTGAAAGGTTCTATTATTTTCTTGTATATGAAGTCTTGTTCGTGATCAAGACTTGGATACTAAGGTTGTTGATGAACTTTTTGCAGGGGAAGATCAAGAAAAGCTTCAGACTTCAGGATTTGTTTGTGATCCTGAAGTCCACTCCATTCACTGCGTTACGGATAAACCTGTTTGGATTGACACCAGATCAATGACAGCAAGTATTCCGTCGAATCGGACCGTTGAAGAGAGTGTGGTCCGGCCTTATGCTAGGCAAGAAGATGAAATTCTACTCAAAACTGTCACCCCAGTAAGGATATTGCAGGGGAATGTCACTTTACCAGTTTGCCAGTACAATCACCAAATCCCTGCTGTAATCTTCTCATCCAGCGGATTTGTGGGGAACATTTTCCATGAAATGAACGAGGTCCTTATCCCTCTGTACATAACCACAGAAATGTTCAAATCCCAGGTCCAGTTCATCATGCTGGACCACAATCCTTCATTCGTGAGAAAATATGGGAAAGCCCTGGATAAATTATCAGATTTTCCGATTATAAATCCCGCCATGAACAAAAGTGTGCACTGCTTTCCAGGGGGAGTAATCGGGCTCAAGTTTCACGGCCATCTATCTTTAAATTCTAGCGACATCCCAATAGGACATTCGATGCAAGAATTCAGGCAGTTTCTTAGACAATCCTTTGGCCTAAAATACAGCCATGTTTCCCAGATCAGAAGGCCTACTGTAATGCTCTTATCCAGGAGAACAACGAGACGATTCCTCAACGAAGAAGAAATGGTCTCCACAATGGAGGAACTGGGATTTCGAGTCATTGTCATTGCCAGAGCAAAAACGATATCGAATTTGAGATTGTTCGCGAATCACATAAACTCCTGTAGCGTTTTCGTGGGAGCTCATGGGGCTGGTCTAACGAACGAGATTTTCTTGCCTGATGGTGCGGTGATGGTGCAAATAGATTTGATCGGCCTTGCGTGGGCTGCAGCTACTTATTATGGGGACACTGCCCGTGCAATGAACGTGCATTATTTGAGATACAAGATTGAACCGGAGGAGAGCTCGATTTCCAAGGTTTATGGAAGCCCCAATCACACGGTTTTGAGAGACTTCCATTGGCTCACTGTGGAAGCAGGGAGGGAGGTGTATCTAAATGGACAGAATGTAAGAGTGAATATTGCAAGATTTAGGGAAACAATGGTTGAAGCAATGAGTCTTCTTTCAGTTCCGGTTTTGTAATTAAACAGGACTAGGATTGAAGATTTTGGGGGGAAAAAGTTTAGTTTTGTTTATAACTTACTCAAAAGTCAAAAGATGTAATTGAATTCTTTCTTTGGATTGGCTGCTTGTTCTGAGCGTAGCCCTATTGGGGAACTTCACAGATTTTAAGGAAATTCGTCGTAGGCAATTTGTGTTTGATTGTATAGATTACTCACATAAGAAGTGAGCTTTCCATCTGTTACAACTTAAGGTATCGAGGTAACTTATTTGACGGAGTTGTTTATACAAAAGTATCTGAATTGGTCGATCTAGTTCAAATTACATACATGATGAAAAGTGACACACACTAGTTCATAGATCGATCAGACATCCATCTTATAAATTAACCGATGCAGAGGTTCATAGCAGTTTGTGTTTATTTTCAAAAGGTAAATTGCCGAGTTTTTTTTTTTTTAGTCTTTCTTGTATTGTTTGGCTTTACAGAAAGTACAGATTCCTTTAAAATAACACTCATGATGCAAATGGGACTCTCATCTCGTAAAATGCTGCTACTTAATATTGAATAATTAACAATAATATCGGCTAATATTTATTCATACTGCATCTGTCCTACATTCAGGTTTACTTACCTTTTTTCATCCATCGTAGCCCACTTTTATATTAGTATTAATTTTGCTACTCTTTTAAAAATCTACCTCTGACCTATTTAATTATTTAACTAGTTCAATTAACAAGGATAAAAATGAAAATGGAATTATAAAATTTAGATTTTCAAACATTTTTTTAATATGAAAATATGTATAAGATAAATGTGCGGCAGGGAGGGACAGGGAGTATCAAATTTTTCGTGTCATGGTCTCCCAGAGATCAATCATCATTGGGTCATTATTAGCTACCGAAAGGATGCTGGATAGTACACCTCAAAGAACAGACACCGGTAAGCAATAATACACGATTGCTAAGATATTGCAGTGCATTTAACTATACAGCAGAGTAACTAGTTCGAACAACAAGAAGAGCAAAAGGTGGAACAGCTTTTAAGTGCAGCTCCTATGACTTTCTTACTTCTATTCCCCTTACTATTTTCTCAGAGTTGTTCTTTTTTACAATTCTATACTTTCAGCAGCAGGGATAAGAACACCAGTCGTCGATCAACCTTAAGCAAGACTGATCGAGGTTAGCGACTTAATCATCCAAATGTCCCTGCTTGAGCAAGACTGATCGAGGACATTTTACCTTAAGCAAGACTGATTGATAGGTGGACAGTTATGTTTTGCGAGATAAATAATATTGATGATTCATGATTTTACACAATAAATCACCAAAAACCAATATGATTACAGTTCATATAACCATCCTGGCACAAAATGTTTTAAGTGCTTTAAATACAATGTAAATTTTTTACGTCACAAATACTTTGACTCTTGCAGACCAAGTAGCATTGTAGAAGCTGCAGAGTTCTCTGCTTCTTTTAGTTTTGGTTTCTCATTCCCCTTTACAAAGAGTACACCTTCAATAATTTGAATTTCAACAGAACATATGTACTTCTTCATATGAGCCAGTCCAACCTCTTCATGGATTCTACACACAAATATAACAAGACACATAAATATAATATATAGGATCTCAGCAAGGAAACATAAGCAATAACAATGCGCTATTTCAAAAGGAATGCAAGGTCAAAATTGATCACAAACATAATTAGTGATGACATATTCAACAGGTCAAACTTAATTGTTTACAGATGGCACTAAATTTTCGCATGATGAGCTTCCAGAAGGAAAATCTTACTTGTAAATAGGTTTGTGCCATTTCTTCTTGGCACATAGCTCATGCAGCTTATGCTTTGCTCCTTCAATTTCACAATTCCCATTGAATCGGCTGCACGTACTGACCATCTTCACATCACTAGGTTCATAAGACAACCTCTGAAGGGCAGATTTTGCAGCATGGAGCTTTGCATTTTCTTTTTTCTCAGAAGAAGCGGATGCTACATTATGTCCATCAACATAGACACTTGCAATATTTCTGTCTCCATTTCTCCAATGTCTTATGTCAACTTGCTTACCATCCTTTTGGCATTGTTCAAAGAGCATTGTCACTGGATGTGGATGTTGTTCCAACACATCAAGCATGAAAATGGGCTCTTGAAGGGGTCTGATAATCTGAAGCGTGAATTCGAAAGAAAAACAAGCAACTTAAAAAGGGAATTTGTGGCATTTTTGTGTTTATCCATATATATTGAAACCTGAAAAGAATCCTTGACAACTAGCAATATATGGGACATCAAAATATAAGAAAGGATTATATATAACATCTATGACATGTTTTCACTGCCAGAAAATGCATATATGAAGCAGTTCATATCGATTTTCCACCAACCTCCTTTCTTGTGCCTAACTAACAGAGTTAGCAGGCATTGTCAACAGAGCACTACCATGGCATAAGTGAAAACCGCTTATGCCTCTCACAAGTGGCGACTTGACTAAACACATCACTATCTGATTGGTAATCAGCCAAGACAGATGCATTAAACAAAGCAAGGGGGAGAAATACTTGAAAGCAAGACTTACCATCCACATAGCATTTGCGTCGAAATCACAATCAACATACAAAGCAGCAGCCACTGATTCTACAATGTCTGCAAGAATTTTTGGTGCTTGAATAAGCCCTCCGTACACTTCCGGTCCTTCCTCTTGCTGTACCGCTATCACAAATTCCTTAACCTGAAAATACAGTTGTGAGGAGGGACAATTTTTGTAGAGTCCAATCATGAAAAATTGGCCCAACAAGCACTTGATATGAATATTCAGTGGGTAACTGATGGATCAATTCTTGGGAGCAGAAAAAGAGCAATGCACCTATACAGGACAAGGGTAGTTACTGTGCCAGTAGCAGTAGATAAGTGCACACTACATTCAATTGAACCTAAGAAATTTTGCCATCAAAGGATCCAGTGCCACGATACATATCCTATTATTGGCTCTCACTTTTGTGAGGGATGATGGACTTCTCTAAACCCGTGTTCCAAAGCCCATATATATAAGTACAGGTCTTGATGAGTTAATCATTCAGTTAGCAGCCACCAAACATACATAAAAATAGGGCGAGTGGAGAGAATTTGCGACAAAGAAATTCGGATATGTCATCGGAAATCTTCATCTAATTTTCATGGAATTCTGGTATCACGTGTGTGACGGTCGGGGCATCAAGATTAGCGATTTGAATCGTAGTCGCTCTGTTTTATTATCGTGCAGTAGGTGAGATTACAAACTTTTGTTTGAGTTTACCATTGATATCCTCTGGTTCATGTACCCATTGAAGTGATTACGGGAGTTAAGCAGCGGCCTACGAGTCCCCTGGTTTTTATTTCACTTTGAGAGTTTCCCACAATGCAGGTTGTCACATGAGAAAAACTGAAAAGACAGAGTGGTTGAGTGTCATGTAAGATGAAGTGAAATGTTTGCACAACAACAATACTTATGACCCGGTGAAATTATTGACTGGCAAGAAACTTTTGAAACAAATGGGTGATCAGATTAAAGTCAGAGGAGTATAGCTTACAACCAAGATTCAAGGTAAGATTGGGTGTGAATGGACTTAGCTAGACAAAAGGGAGTTACTTTCAAGAGATTTTCTCGCCTGTTCTGAAGATGAGTTCAGTCCAAGTTGTTTTCAGGTTAGCCACCAGTTTGGATTGGAAATTGAACAACTTGATGTTGAGCAACCTGAAGGCTTTAAAGCTAAACGGAAAGAAGATCTTGTCTCGGGCTGCGGAAGAGTTTAGAAAGGCTCAAGCAAGCGCCAAAGGCATTGGCACAGTAAGTTTGATGCTTTTTTATGAAAACTACTGGATAAAGTAAGGCTAGTTCTGACCAGTGTCTTTGTGAAAAAAATTTTCTGGTAATGATTTTGTGATTCTCTTGCTATATGTTGATGATATGATAATTATTGATCGTGATACTGCTACGACTGAGAAACTCGGGAGAGATCTCAGTAACTCCTTCGCCATGAAGGAGTTGGTTCAGGCTAAGCAGATCCTTGGCATGAAAATTGTGACAGAGAAAAATAAGTAGTGGTTATCCTAGGAAAAGAACACTCAAAAAGATTTTGAAATATTTAACATGTGCAATGCCAAACCTATTGTCTCTCTATTTGCAGGACATTTTAAACTTAATTTTAAACAAACTTCTACAAGTGAAAAAAAAAAGAGAAGAAAGAATGAAGAATGTGTCTTATGCATTCAAAGTGGGTAGTTTGATGTATGCTATGACATTACGAGGCCAGATATAGCTCACGTAGTTGGTTTCACTGGTCTTTCTGATTCAGGAAAGAACATTGGGCAACAGTTAAATGGATTTTCAAAAGAGATACTTCTAGAGTGTGTTTGTACTTCAGGAATGGTAAATTCGTATAGATTAGTTTTACAATACAGATACAGCCGGTGATTTGGACCCGAGACAGTCTACGTCAGGGTACTTGATTACTTTTGTGCAGGGACCAGTTTCAAGGCAATCTAAACTACAGAAATGTGATTAGTCAACTACAGAGGTTGAGTATATTGCAACAACAGAAGCTTGCTAAGAAGTCTTGTGGATGAAGAAGTTCCTGAAAGAGTTGATCATGAGCAATGGTCTAAGAAGCGACGAGCGTGATGAAACATCATGATCAAACTTTAAGATTTACAAGCTTAAGCCAGATTAGAACAGGAATAAGCGTGCGAAAAGTGTTCTTAACTTACATATTTTAAGAATAAATGCATAAATTTTCAAGCTATCACAAGCACAAGTCTCAAAATCATAAATGTGTGGAGTAAAATTCAATGTTGGGCCAAGTTTTCTCTTAGTCGCTAAAAAAAAAAGAAAAAGAATTTTTATACAAACTTTATCGGTGCTTTCAAAGTTTATATCATTTAAAAGATTCATATTATTAAATATTTAGCAATAAGATTCGAAATTTAACATTCCTTTTAAAAGTTAACTTACAATTCTATTTTAAAATTCTTGCAAAAGGCTCCTTTTTTCACACTTTTTACAAGCTTAATATGGTCAACAGCATTTGACCGATTTCTTCATGCTTCTGCCCAAGGCAAATCATTTTTATCACGCTTAATTGTGCTTAGGCCTCGTTTTTTCGCTCTTTATAGACACTGGTCGTGATCAAGAAAAAGTATGTATTCTACTACGACAATCAAAGTGATTCATCTCAGTAAGAATTCCACTTCCTACTCACGGTTAAAGCATATTGACGTGAGATAACATTGGATTCGTGATGTGTTGGAATCCAATATGCTACAGCTTGAGAAGATCATACGGATGAAATTGGGTCAGATATGATGACTAATGCATTACCGAAAGAAAAGCTAGTACTGTCCCGAGGTGTTGGTATGGAGGTCCTTCCTCCGTGTGATCACTGATCAGGAAGGGGAAATAGAAGGACGATGGACTTTTCTAAGCCTGTATTCCAAAGCCCATACATTTTATAATAATATATGTATAAGTTTTGATGAGTTAATCATTAAGTTAGTAGCCACCAAATACATAGTAAACAAAGCTAGAGAAAAGAGGAATATTGAGAGAATTCGGATATTTCATAAGCAAATCTTCTTCCCAGTTTTTGTGCAACTCTGGTATCTTGGTCATGAGGATACGGCTCTCAAAATGAGTGGTTTGAATCAAAATTTCTCTATTTTCTCGTGTCTTTGTTGAGAGCATCAATTTGTTGATATCCTCAGTTATTTGATTGGTTCACTTGACCTATTCGATTGAACAAAACGAGGAAAAAAATTTACTTGTTCCGTGATTTCCTAAGCTAGAGATTTATTGGTTTTTCCCTAACATATCCATACTCAAGTGCATATTGGACAAATTAACCAACTTCACGATATTCTACTCAACCAAAGCCATGTGCCCGGAAGAACACACAAATTCGAAATATGTTTTAATGAACAAAACCACGCACGTGTACTTGTTTGCTAGTAGATGCGTCAGAAAGGCAACAACTTCGACACATCGTGCGAATCTTATGCCCAAAGTTTCAATTTTTGAAATGAGGGTGGTAAATAATAGAAAATTTTCTAGCAAGAAAGAACACATACTTTCTCGTCCAGGGTGGTGGCGTTGTGGCGGACATATTTGTAGAGCTGGTGACGGACGGTGATGCGCGCGAGCTTCTCCGTGCTAACGTTGGCGGCTCGTATGAGCGATAGCTTACCTGGATCAAGTTCTGGGTAAGCTTTGAAAAGGTACGTAGTCATTGCTAAGCCAAGAGCCGAATCGCCCAGGAACTCGAGGCGCTGGTAGGAAGAGGAACCAGTGTATGATGAGTGAGTGAGTGCCTCTTCCAGTAGTTTCTTGTTCTTGAAAGTGTAGTTGAGAAGTTTCTCCACCAGCCGCACCGACGTCGCCATGTCGGGTATTTCGTCATACTCATCAGCCTCCTCCGGCGAATAGGTGTATCTGTAATCGACCTGCTGCCGTGATTGCATATTCGCCATCTGTGGTTCAGTGGATATCTGGTTGTTGTGCTGGTAAATCGAGAGAGACATTTACAAATTCTAAAAAGAACACCCCGGACTCAAACTCATACAATTTTTCGATTTATCTCACCACTATCACGCGGAGGACTTTGCACTCAAAAGGGGAAACCATCTAAAAGTGAAATTAAAACCTATTTTTATAGAATGTCAAAGGTCGGAATTTATATATTGAATGGCCATCAAGGCTTGTTTTCGAAAGACCGTGGTTTCTTTTCCGGACGATGTTTGAAAACTTTTGAATTGTATTTTAATTATCCCCTTTCGGTTATATCCAAAACAAGTATCCCTGCTATATCTTTACATAGCTTCAACTTTTCTCCGGTTACCACATTCGTCAACATATCTGATGGATTTTCTTTCATATGGATATTCACTAGTCTCAACAGTTGCTGATCCATGATCTCACGTATCCAATATATCAAATGTCAATGTGCATTGTATGAGAATGATACATGGAGTTCTTGCTCGGATATAGAGCACTCTGACTGTCATAATGTATCATGTACTCCTTTTGCTTGATTCCAAATTCTTGGAGAAAATACTTTAACCACAACATTTCTTTCCCAACTTCAGCAGCTGCAATATACTCTGCTTCAGTTGTGGATAAAGCAACACACATTTGTAGTCTTTACTACCATGAAACAACTCCTCCTACAAAAGTAGATGAATCCTGAAGTAGATTTTCTACTATCAGGGTCTCGTGCCACATATGCATCTGTATAGCTCTCCAAGATTGGATTTGCTCCCCCATAACAAAGACATATTTTAGTTGTACCTTTGAGGTACATGAGAATCCACTTTACAGCCTCCCATTGTTCCTTCCAAGGGTTGGAGAGAAAACGACTCATCGTACCCACTGCATGAGCAATATCTGGCCTCGTACACACCATTGCATACATCAGAATTTCAACTGCTAAGGAATATGGTACTGATGACATCTCCCCGATCTCTTCCTTGGATGAGGAACACGAACTCTTGCTCAACTTGAAATGATTGGCTAGTGGAATGCTAACTGGTTTGGCGTTATTCATATTGAACCTTTCAAGCACTCGTTCAATATACTTCTCCTGAGATAGCCATAACATTCGGTTCATCCTATCTCGCTCAACTTGAAATGATTGGCTAGTGGAATGCTAACTGGTTTGGCGTTATTCATATTGAACCTTTCAAGCACTCGTTCAATATACTTCTCCTGAGATAGCCATAACATTCGGTTCATCCTATCTCGAACTATTTTCATTCCCAGTATCTGTTGAGCCGGTCTAAGTGTTTTATGTCAAAAGACTTGGACAATTCATTCTTCAGCTGGTTGGTTTTCGTTGCATCTTTTCCTACGATCAGAATATCGTCTACATATAGTAGAAGTGCAACAAAATCCCCGTCTGAAAATTTTTTAAGTAGACACACTCATCTACTGTAGTTTCTTGTACCCTTGACTCTTCATGCATGAGTCAATTTTCTTGTACCACTGTCTTGGTATGTGAGGATTGTAATTAGTCTAGGTCATTAACGACTTAATCAATCCAGTTAGTGATTAATTAATCAAGATTAACCAGCTTAAGGAGCATCGGATGAGATGGATCAGCTAGGAATCCAAGCTGAATCGTAGTTGCTAGAAGATTGTATCCTGCGGAGTGTGCTGGATACACGGCTTGAGAGATCCAGCTTAGGAGCGTGCTGGTTGGTTTCACAAACTGGACCAGATTTGGATGCAAGCTGATCCTACTTCTTGTGCTAAGCTGGTGGTGCAGGAAACAGCTTTGAACTTCGGAATGGACCAGCGAGGTCTGAGCTGGTTTAGTGGTCTATTTTGATCTTAAAAGAGCAAGCTATTTAGAGTTGTTGGAGTTCCGTAGCAGCTCGAAGGATGTATAGACTGTAGAATCCGGCTTGGAAGCTCGCTGTGTAGTTGTGAGCTGGATTAGATCGGGAGCAAGCTGGCAGAGTACCACTGTGCGATGTTGGGCTGTATTAACCAGGACTGCTGGTGTGAGCTGGTGTTCAGTATGTTAGGGCCAGCTTAGAGTTATGCAGCGTGATTAAGCTTAGCGGTGTGAGCTAATGTGTGCTAGAATGCGAAAGCTGGATACAGCTTTGTGCCTAAAACTATGTCGCGAGCTGTGATGACCCTGGAAGATCTGGGTTAACCAATGCGAGCTGGTTTGAGTGCATACCTTGAACCTAGGTGCGTAAGCTGATCTGAAGACTTAGAGTGCTAAATAAATAGTGTAAGCTGTATAGAGCATCACAAGCTGATCAGAGTGATGCGGGATGAGTTAAGCACTCTAAGCTGTTGTACGTACTGCTGGATGAGAAGCAGATATGTATACGTAATTCCTGAGCTGATAGTAGCACAACAGATCGGTAGGATCTGGAGACTTGTGCGTGCTAGATCGAGACTCGGCAAAGGGATGATCAGAGCTGAAAAGTAAGCTGCTGTGTAGATGACAGCGTGGTAGCGAACAGCTTGAGAGACGTCATGTAGCGTAAGCTGTTATGAGTTGGATTGGAAGTTGTGTCGAGGAAATCAACATAGAGGCCAACAGTTCTATGATTTTTCTGACTGAACGTAATCTGTAGGGGCTAGAGTGTAAGCTGGATTCAGCTTAGGGATGCTCTGGGTGCCTCGAGCTGGAGGAAACAGGTTATGGGTAATATTTCTTGAGCTTGAATACCCATGTATTTTTCAGTGTTTTCTTCCCTTTTGGAAGTTACACGATCTCATAAGTGTGATTTTTCTGCATATATTCCATCTCATCCTGTATTGCGAGCAACCATTTTTCTTTATCTTTATGAGATAATTCTTCTTGGAAACTCTCTGGTTCTCCATCTTCAGTAAGCAGAAGGTACTCGGATTCTGGATGGAATCCGACCTCGTTCAGATCTACGAACTTCTAGATCAACAATTTGAGGATGTTGTTAGAGTAGATGCCCAACTAGCCAACTTGTGGCGTATGGGTTTTATTGACTCTTTGTATAACGATCTTTATTTATGAAATTCCCATTTCTTTATGGCATTCTTTATTTTCATTATGCTATAATGTTAACAATTGTGTTGGATAAAGACTTAGAATGCACCATAGTGTATGTTAGATGTGATAGTGGATATGATGGCTATCATGAAACACATCTAATTGTCACTGTATATTCTGAATTCGTTCCTAGTCGATTGGGCCGTCAAAATGAGGATAAGGCCGTCCGAGCTTGAGACTAGCATCTGCGATGTGAAGTACCATGTTTCATTGGTAGGGAACATTGTGATGTTCTGAGCATGCAAATGGATAGTGACCTGGTGATCTATCGAACTACCCTCGTTCAGACTTTCCAAGTGGTTACCATTTGTCGAGTGGATAAGTCCGAGGTTTTGGTTGTACTGATTAGTCCTCACTACTCGAAACGTCATTGAGACTCTACATGATAGGCGCCTCACTTTGACCCGTTTACCGACTCACTTGGGGTCATTAGGTGGCGGGATTGGGTGAGGTCCCGATGCATGTAGGAGTCGATGCTTCGTTGTCGAGGATTCACCGCTCGCTTTCATGCGTGGATATCCTATGCTATCTGAGGAGATAATAGTGTGATAAATCTCTGGCCAGAGTACTAGATGTGTTTTAGGTAAATGGGTTTACCTAGTAACACTCGCGATGTCACTATTTGATCTCCAAGATGTATGCATAGTTATTGGATCTCTAGCGACTCTCGATTTACCAATGATCGTTGATCTGATCGGGATATATGTGTTGAAAGGACCGTATTGTATGCTAACCATGACCAACTGGTTCTTGCAGGCACTATCAGTGATACCTAGGGGATCATGGGGCGATGTTGCTAGGCGCTTTACCATGATCCGATGGGTCAGTCCGAAATTGTGATTTCGAAGTCGCAATGGTTGTGAGCCCACGGCTAGCTGTATCCCTGAACCATTGAGGGTCACACAAGTACTGGTTTCACGATTCCCGCACGGAAATTGAGCTCAATGTGTTGAGCATAGGAGGAGGAATTTAGGGAGTGCGACTTCCTAAAAGTCGACAGGGGTCAAATTGCAATTTCCCTAAAGTTTGGGCTAGTTTTGACTATCCTTGAAACTTGAGGGGCTAAACTGCAATTATAGACTAGGTGGTCTGAAAAATTGTTTTCGCATCATAATACTCAGTTTTGGAAATTGTGTAGATCGGTCCGATCGATCGTCGATCGGAGTTATGATGAAACCACGGTGATATGAATGAACCGAATGTTCATATGGACCTGGGCCCGCCCCAAGCCGATTGGGTGGTTCAAGCCCATGTATC
The DNA here is from genome assembly GCA_001598015.1 of Dorcoceras hygrometricum. Classification (NCBI taxonomy): domain Eukaryota; kingdom Viridiplantae; phylum Streptophyta; class Magnoliopsida; order Lamiales; family Gesneriaceae; genus Dorcoceras; species Dorcoceras hygrometricum. The sequence continues at coordinate 831,471 of KQ988202.1, forward strand.
ACTTTTATATACATGACTTGGTCTAGGGCTACAATTATTACTCTTGCATAACAACCCTAGCCGCCACGCCCCCTCTCCTCACTCCCTCTCCCTCGGCCGCCACCACCATGCGCCGCCCGCCGTCGGCCACGCGTCGCCGCCTCTCGCCGTCGGACTTGCTCCGACCACCGTGCTGAGGAGATTTCGTTCATGGTAAATTCGTCAGCTCTTCTAGTGCAGACTGACGAAGGAGTCGTGAATCCAGTCGTGGACCGGATTAGGAGATCTACCGCCGCCTACCGTTGAAGTGTCGGTTTCTCTGTGAAACTGGTCGGAGCCAGGCGCCTAGACGCCAGCAAGGTAACGCTCTAAAACATCCTATATATGTTTTATTGCATTATATTTGTTATGTATTGAACGTTTCCGGGGCAAATTTTGAAACTTCCGCTGCGCCCCCGGGAACGGGATCCGGATCCGCCGCTGCGCCAACAGATGTCCACCATCATCTGGGCCTTGTGGTGGTCCTGGAACTTCTGGAATAGCGGGTCATGGCTCCCCCTTCTCAACACCCTCTTCTTCCTCCTCATCTTCTACTTCTGGCATTTCTTCTGGCACTGTATCGTCGTTTATCATGAACGGTTCTATTGTTGCTCCTGGTATCTGAGCAGCAACATTTGACTTCTGAGACATTGAGGGCTTTTCAATGTTTTCTATCATCTGGCTTTTATTGAACACTACGTCTCTACTTCTGATGACCTTCTTCTCCTTTGGATCCCATAAGTTGTATCCAAATTCTTCATCTCCATAGCTTATGATTTTACAGGAGTTGTCTTTGCATCGAGCTTCTGTCTGAGCTCCTTGGATACATGTGCGTACGCTAAACACCTAAACACTCTCAAGTGTGAGTATGATGGATCCTTTCTAGACCACAGTTTCTGCGGAACTTCAAAATTTAGTGATACTGATGATGATCGGTTGATCAGGTAACAGGCGGCTCTGTCTGCTTCTTCCCAGAATGGCTTTAGCAGCTTAGCCATACTGAACATGCTTCGAACACATTCCATAATTGTTCGGTTCATTCTTTCAGCTACACCATTGTGTTGAGGGGTGTGTGGGACTGTCTTCTTATGTTGAATTCCGTATGTTCTGCAATACGTATCGAATATCTTGTAAAAGTATTTGTGAGGCTCTCTGCTCACAATTATTCTTCTAATCCCATCTTAGGGCGTTTAATTAGCGTTTAATTAAACCAACAAGTTTAAGTAGTACAATCTGGTAAATTTTTTTTTAAATTTGGTCCCCAAAAGCTGGTCGTTGGTAATAGAACAGAACTATGTTTGTTTTCCAAAAATTGGTTATTTATAAACAGAACATTTAATAAGTACAACGGTTACTGCATGTTATATTTATCAATACAAGATCTAACCAGTAGTCACAAAACCAGATTCATCAAATACTAACGCTAACTATTTCAAGACTATGCTAGCAGCAGATCTCTAGAGGTTCTTCTTATTTGTTGCCCTTCATCTAGATAGCCAGCTCTCACTACCCTTGCCCAATCAACTCAGCTCTCTTCTACTTGTTGTCATGCACACATACAAAACAAGACAACAGCCGGATAAACTCCGGTGAGAAACAATCTCAGTATAATCAAAAGGTATATGCAATAGAAGAAATAAAGGCATATCAACCAGTATCAATTCTATAATGCAGTGCAATGAAACTATCTCAATTCTTCTTCTCAGAACTGATTCCAGTTCACATCAATGCCATCATGATTCGTATACGATCTTGACATGGATATCCATCTAAAGAAACCAACTCAGGCTTCGAAAATCAGGTCATCTCAGTCCTGGGCATTAGAATCAATTCATATTCTCTTCGTGTTATGCAATGTCATGCAAATATAAAAGATCCACTACCTGTGATGGATCGACTCAAATAACTCAAGTTCTAACTCAAGAACAGTAATCAACAAGTATGTGATTTCATCAGGATAACTCAAGGAATCTCATTCTTGAGTAATCTAATCCTTGACTCTCACTGTTAAATTATACCTTTGCTACTTTCTGTTCGAATTCTTCAGATATCTCTTCCACTTTATCGTTCCCAGTAACTTCACAGAATCAAATCTTGAAGTCTGTAGCAAAAGTTACAAGGATTTCAAATTCCATTTTATTTATAACAACGATCTCTGTTTTCTGTGGAATTTCCAACGTAATCTATATGAATTCCACGTGTCATGCTGAGTATTTAAATACCAAAATAGGATATACTCACACTGCTTCAAAACAGATCTTTGCAACAATATATATCGTTAATCAGATTTCCCAACTGTTATTTAGACTTCATCAGTTGTTGTTCTGGATAACCAGCTGCTGAAATACTCAGTCGCAATAATACCCAGACGTTGCGTTTCTTTAATATCAAAACGACGCCGTAATAATTAATCCAAACGACGTCGCAACACACCAACAGCTGGTTCCAAATCTCGACTGAAAGAACTCATCAGCTGGTCACACTAAAATACTTCATCGACTGGTCCCGCTAACTAATTCAAACGGTGTCGTATTATGGTTCCTGTTTAATAAATCAAAACGACGTCGCATTGCTCCCACGACTGGTTAAACCAGCAGATACAACAAACCATCGACTGGTTTCAAATCCCTCGACTGGTCGCTGTTTCACAAGCCAACGACTGGTTCTCAAATCCCAAAAGCTGGACAACCAGACGTTGCATCAAAACGCTGCGTTCCGGTCACACTTAAAATACTTCATCGACTGGTCCCGCTAACTAATTCAAACGGTGTCGTATTATGGTTCCTGTTTAATAAATCAAAACGACGTCGCATTGCTCCCACGACTGGTTAAACCAGCAGATACAACAAACCATCGACTGGTTTCAAATCCCTCGACTGGTCGCTGTTTCACAAGCCAACGACTGGTTCTCAAATCCCAAAAGCTGGACAACCAGACGTTGCATCAAAACGCTGCGTTCCAACTAATTCAAACGACGTCGCATAACTGACGTCATCAAATCCAGTCGCTAACTCTCTCGCAAAACCAGCTGCAAGCTACAGGAGAGTTGACTGGCGTTGACGTCTGGATTCCGCTACAATAGCGCTACTACTGGTCTTCATAAAACGACAACGTATTGCACTTATATTATCAACGACTGGTAAGATTCTACCAGCTTTCTCCAAAACGACCATGTTTCATTATCTGGTCGCGATAACTTACGCAACGCACCAGACTTCACCAAAACGCATCGTTTCTCTTGTAAACACTTGGAAAAACAGATTCCTCCCGAAATTCATTAATTCAACTTCGAATCTTAACCGGATTTCACCTGGAAGAAGTTCAATTCGAAACATAACATTTCCAGAAGAAATCCGAGAATCCTCAAGACTTCATCAAAATCTAACGTCCGGAAATTTCAAATTTACGTAATCACTACATAAGAATCTCGGGCATTACAGTATTCACCTCCATTATCAAATCGAAGACACTTCAACTTCTTCCCCGTCTCATGTTCTACCATGACATGAAACAATTTGAAATACTCGAACACATGGTCCTTTGTCTTTAGGAAATACACCCACATTTTTCGAGAAGCATTATCAATGAACGTTAGAATGTATCTATTTTCGTGAGTGATTCAACCTCTAAGGGACCGTAAACATCAAGTGTACCAGACTGATCAACTCTGATCTTCTCGTTGAAGAGGAATTGAATGAGACTTTGTGTTGCTTACCAAACAGACAATGATTGCAAGGATCTAGTGCAGCGTTCTTGTCAACATTGATAAGCTCTTTCTTTATCATGGTAGACAAACATTTTTCACTTATGTGGCCGAGTCTCTGGTGTCATAGATTCTGAGAAGCCTCCTTTTTCTGCTACATTGAGGTTGTCTATACATATCTTCACATGAGTATTTTACAGTGTGTCACAAATATGTCCTTGAGCGACTATCATAACGCCTCTTGACAACTTCCACGTGCCTTTGCTAAAATGATTATCATAGCCTTGTTTGTCAAGGGCTATTCCTAAAAGTTGATTCAGCCGAAGATCTGGCACATGACAGACATCCTTCAAAGTAATTGTACTCTCAGAACTTGTCTTTATCTTAATGTCACCAATTCCTACAATCCCAGACGAACTGGAATTTCCCATCATCACAGCTCCAAAGTCTCCGGCCTTGTATGTACTGAAATACTCCTTGTGTGAAGTCACGTGGGAGGACGCTGCAGCATCTACTACCCATTCCGTGTCTTCTCTTGAGACGTGAAGGCATGTCTCATCATGGGTTGAACAGAAAGCTACATCTCCAGAAATAGTAACTAGCATTTCTCCACCTTTGTTCTTCAGCTGTGGATTGCTATGGCCTTTTTCTTCTCGCCATTTATATCAGTTCTTCTTCATATTACCCTCTAATCCACAATGATGGTACTTGTATGTTGGTCTTCTGCCATCCGTGGATTTGCCCTTGCTCTTGTTCTTGCTCCTGCCACTCCCCTTCCCTCTACTGCTACTTTGAGGTCTCCCTTGCTGCCTTCCTCGGTTCTCTGTGATAAGGGCATGGGTTTGATCTATGCCCATGTACTTCCTCCTGGCCTCTTCGTTGAACATGACATCCTTAACCATATACATGGTAAGTTTGTTGTCTGGGGCTGAGTTGTTGAGTGATACCACCAGCTTTCCCAACTGTCGGGAAGAGAACTGAGAAGTAAAAGCGTCTGTACTTCATCACCAAGCGGCATCTCTACAGACGACAACTAGTTGACCAAGCTCCGGAACTCTGTGGTATGCTCGGCAACTGAAGTTTCACTTTTTAGCTTCATGTTGACTGAGCGCCTCATTAACAAGGCATTATTCCGAGCGTCTTGACCTGGTACATGTCCTCCAACTTCTTCCAGAGGGCATATGCATCCGTCTCCTGTGCAACGTGGTGGAAAACATTATGGTCAATCCATTGTTGGATCTCACCAATAATTTTTCGATTTGATTTCCTCCACTCTAACTCCTTGGTGGGATCGGGAATTTTATCCTTTGTTTCTATGGGATCGAACAAATGTTTACAACTAAGGAGATCTTCCGTCGGAGGTTTCAACATCGTGTAGTTGGTGGCAGTGAGCATAATCATGGCTCCGGAAGATGATGTTGACTCTTCTGTGGACATTATCACATTGCAAGAATTGACACAAAAATCGAGGCTGAATCTGGAAAAATGGAGCACACCGTTACGTTCGGAACGGCTGGAAAAAAGGTGGAATTGCCTCTTCTGGATCGAAATTCCACTATTGGGGAAAAATTGCAATCCTTTGACAATTTTACGGAACAATCTTAATTTTAAAAGTTGAGGGTCCAATATGCAATTTCTGAAAATTTTGAGGGAACAAATTTCAACTTACAAAAACTTGAGGGACTAATTTGAAAAAGAACAGTCATCGAGGAACAGTGTCTTCGGTGAACAGTGTCGTCTTCTCTGACGGTAAATAGTAACTCCGGCGAAAGTTGACAAAACTTTGAATGCAGTTTCTAGGCTCATTTCACGTCGAAATAATACGTTGTTTATTGCATTGGACTTCATTCGACAAGACGAATCCAATCATATGCTGAGAAATTAATTTCGAGCATGTTGTAAACAACCCAAATTTCGAACACCTACTGCAACTTCGACCAACACCTACAACCAACACCTACAACAAGCTCTGATACCACTTGTTGTGGTTCAGTAGATAATTTGGTTTGTGAGGTAAATTTGAGAGAAAAATAAACTTCTATTACTCACAATAATAGATTACAAGAGATTTACACACTAAAAAAACTCTCAAAACTCAAACTCACTCATCTCTGGATTGCTCCATCACTCTCAAGCGAGGGACGTTCCACTACAAGGGATGATGTAAACTGAAATTAAAATCTCTATTTGTAGAAGATTGGAGGAGTGTAAATGATCGGAATTTGTACAGTGAATGAACATCAATCTTTGACAAAAGTTGAGGCTTGATTTTCAAAGATTGTAACTTCTTTTCTTGCTCATGTTTGAACACTTTGAATTGTATTTTCACCCTTTTCTTGGTTCGGAATTCAAATCGGAACGGCAATCAGTTGTCTTTTCTGGTCGATGGCGGCTGTGACTGAGGCAGTGGCGCTAATGCAGCAACGATGAAAATGAAATTGTAGTCGCTGATAGAATCTTCGGCGGGAATCCCAGGAGAATGACGGAGGCGACGGTGGCCCAGTAAGTGTTGAAATATGAGTTGAATGAGGCTTTTACGGTCAATTCTGATAAATATTTTTTTCTTATTTACAATTACAACTACAAACAATTTTTTATTACTTTTTTTTGGCAGTAAGAAAAATTATTTTTGTTAACTTGTGATGTCATTACAGTGGTTTATGGAAGCAAGATTTCAGGGGTGAAATATAACAATAATCGAACGTTTTGGATTTTATTGTTTACTGGGACCGTGCTATATATGACAACGTGACCACCCAAAGACCTCTCCGCGTTACCTACGTTAAAGAGTCCCCATGTGGTAATTCGCGTGTCAATTGGACTCGAAATCCTAGTCAAGTCCAAGGGAATGAAACTTTTAATGAGTCACGTCTCTCTATTTACGCTACGTGATTGTTAAAAATTTAGGAAAACATGTTATAGATTTGGAAGGACGGAATCTACACCTATCATTGGATAAATAGATTAGTGTGCATCATGAAAAATATAAATAAAGTTTAAAATTTTTCTTAATAAAGTAACAAATATAAGAGTTTGTCCAATCTTATCCTCCAAGTTTCCCAAAACCTTTTTCATATAAAAGAGAGGAACATCCTTCAGAAAAATAAAAAAGAAACACCACGAGCAAAACGCAAGGATAAGTCCAAGATAACCACTGCCTATAAAAGCATCAAGGAAAAAAGACAGGCCTACATGGTTCCGGTATTTTACCAATCCAAAAGTCATAGTTTTCAGGTTCCTCCGCAAAATCAGTTCTATCTACTTTCAATTTACTCTGCGCGTTCAAAACAGAGGCCATATTTTTAAGACTTGCATGTGGTTTTGATTTTAATTAACCATCATATGCTCGAATCCGCTTCCTGCTTGCATAGGAGCCCGAGCAGTTTGAACATTATAAATCAACTGTTGTAACCACCTTCTAGTAGTTGGATCTTCCTGAAAACCACAGCATTAAGAATATTCACAATGCCTACTTACACGTATTTAGGATAGAAACATTGTATTCATTATATGATACAAGTTGTCACTTACGCGAAGACTGGTATTAAATGTCGCGTCTCTAAGCAAATCAGGCAGACAGCTTCTCAGTGCTTCACAAGCTCTACATATAACGACGAGATCAATTGCACCAAATAAGCGAACAAATATGAATGGAGGAAGATGAAACATTCTCAATTCAATACTCCTGATTTGTTGACCACCTCAGATTTTCAGACAACCGAAGATAGCATCTGACTATATGCTTTAACAGACGAGGGGACGGTTGTTCAGCTTGCACAGTAACCATGTTTCCAAGTACTCTACCTACAGCATAGAACCGCTCAGCTGTTGTGCATATGTACTCCAAGCCAATATCATCGAGTAAAATCTTCTGCACGATGAATGTTGCTACCTGCCAATGATAATCCACGTTCAGATAATTTCAACTGACAATAATAAGATGATTCAACCCACAAGAAGATTGTATCAGATACATGGGGAATCCCATTTAACGTTTTAAAGGTTGGAAGCTAATAAAAAATTCTGGGTTTGAATGTTACTGCTGGGTATATCAAAATGCATTGAATAGCAATGGCTACCAGCATCTATTGATCAAAAGGAATGTAAAACAGAAGGAAACATACATCAAAGCAAATGGTGTTGACAACTTTTCGAACAGTAGCTGCCATATGCAATGGACAACCGTAAAGCCAGAAATCATATAAAATTCTCCTAAAATCTCCATGGCATGAGGCTCGAACAAAATATTAATAAAATGTCTTGGTAGAGCTAAAAATTTTGCTTATTTTCCAGGGTCAGGAAATTGAATTTGTATCAGTGTTGAGACAATGTCGCAAGCACAGTGTAAAGCTACGTTTACGTCGGTTTAAAGGGAAAAATTCTCACAACCAGTGACAAACCTGAAGAAACATCATCTTCTTAAGATGACACCATTGTAAAAGCTAACAGGTAAGCTATATTAAAGCATAATAGCATCAAGGAGAAAACAGTAGAAGAAACCCAACTGTTTTTGACAATTCACTCCCCATTTCCATTGTGCGTAGGCACAAGGGAATGATTTCAGTAGAGAGAAGGAAACTGATTACTTCTGCGTCATCAACCTTGAAAAACACAGGCCACAATATAACTGTCAGAAACAAAATTCAAGAAAAAGGAAAAAATTCATACACCAGGAACAAATTGCATAATGCTAGTGCCCTAAACATGCTCGTGAACAAATGACACAATCATGAAGTATATATCCAAAACATGAAATTAAGTCATTAACTGCATCCAATTTATCAGGAGTAGAACGATTGATGGCCAAGAATGATTAATACAGAAATAAGAAAAGTCAGAGCCGAACCAAAGATACAGAAAAAAGGTAGTCACTGTGGACAGCTTTTGCAACTTAGCATTGACTTGTTACCGAACTATCTTCCACACCCAAAAGATCGAAGAGTTGGCCATGGAATAAAATAACATAAACTTGCCGCATTGCAAAGTTTAGCACCGGAAACGAGTGCCACGAGCAGGTCTTTATTGAGCAAAGTTTAGCACCAGAGAAGAAAGAACACTAAAGAGGTGCAGTTGTGTCTTTACATTACAACTTTTGCTGTTGCAGAATAATAGCAAAAGGGGGATTCTCTTTATCAAGAATGAAATTTGAAGATAAACAGCATGAAAAATACCTTCACTAAAGCACCGATGACACCTAAACTAGTTAGCCTCAAGTACTCAAAAGGCCTTGACTTGCTGGTTGTGTTGAGAAAAGGGTACAAGTAAAGAGGAATATGAGCTGCAACGAAAAAAAATAAGATGACAAACAATCAGCAACATGCTGAAGTTACCAGACAGTTGTGACTCCATCCTTCTTCACCTTGTAATATGAAGGAAAGGTTACTGTTCTAGGGTTGAACAAACACCAAAGAAAATCTAAATAGATTAAATTTAATCCAATACACAGTTGAGTAGCAATCATGGCAGAAAAAAAACCATGTCATGTGACAAGTAAAATAGACGACAATCTACTGAAGAAAGAAACCTGCCACGGAAAATTTGCTAACCAAACACAGTTTCTGGTTTTCTGCTAATACAAAAAAAAAAATTTATGCCACCAACAAAAGTTACCATTAAGGAACAGCATTCTAGTGTCCGGATGTGAGGCCACACACTGCAAAAAAATGAAAATAACACCATTATCTCAGGGTTGGGTGAGAGATTAGAATGTTATTAAAATCCTAAAACAAAGTTGCTGCTTCTACGGCAGAAGTACCAAAATTAACTCAAATGATATTATAGGCGCAAATATAAAATACTAAACGGTCCTATTTGGAGCCTTACATATGCTGTTGACCAGAAACTTGAGTGATATAAACATGAAACAGGAGTAAAATAAAAGTAAAAAAGCATATACACGAATAAAGGCTAATTGCGTTGGCTAACATTGCTTGCATCTGGGCCATAAGAAAGAGTACAAAATAAAAACCTAACGAGTATTCCATAAAAGGAAACTGCTGAAAGTTTGATAACAAAACGGTTTAAGACCTGAAGGAGCGCAAGTGCATTGCAAACCCTGTTTGATTGAGCCGGAGTTAAGTTTGGCGGTGACAAAACAGGATAAATGGACACTATTTCCTGCACGTCAAATGGAATCAGCATTCATATCAATCAGGAACAGATGCCACATCAGAATCCTTAAATATAAGCCATATGGTTGTTATATTACACACACAACTATACGAGTATATACATGTGTGTGTGTGTGCGCGCGCATGCGCGTTTATCGATGTATATATGTACGCATGCAAACAAACCTGCAAAAGAGCAGCAACTGTACCAAAAGAATTCCACAGCAATGGAGCAAAATCTTGGAACAGTTCCCTCTTCTGATGGAAAGATAATAGACAGTGTATAAGGCATCTATAGAGTAGTGGACAGATAAAAAGCAAGCAAGATGACCACAATTCCGGTGTTAGGAGTTAGGACTCTCAAAATCCGCATCTAGATGTAGGCTATACCCCTGTGAAACAAAAATGAGATACTAGACAACATGCCTCTCTCTAACAGTGCCTGATCGTATGCAAATGCAGAAGAAATATTCTTGTCGTTATTTATTTCAGAGAACCGAAAAAAGAAGATCAATATTTGCAAATGACACTAACATTATATGTAACGAATCGCGACTAAAACAGCACCACGTATTTATTGAAAAAAGTGAAGATAAAGAGTACACTTGCATGTCCTTTAAAATTCAAGCAAGGGAGAAAGCATTAGAACAGAAAACACAAATTCAACACTCGACGAATTGCGTGAGAAAAACAACAAATTTTACAAATAGAAAAAAACCTTGGAGAGTTCGTGGAGCGCGTTTTCCCGAAGATCGGGATTGCAGAGATCGAGAACTAACTGCTCGGCCGACTGCATTCTCCGGTCTTTGATGGCAGCAGGAGTGCTGCCGCCGGCTTCAAACGGGGTGGCCTTCAAGTTTAGCGACGGGGCGAGGTTCGCCATTCCCTTCTGTGTTGAATAATTTCTGTTTCAGAATTCAGATTCGCGAGCGAGAAAGGATAAAAGCCGGGAGGAATCAAACAAACATGTGCCACTCATGCGACGTACTGCCGACACTTCCTCGGTCGTGAGAAAATAGATGGCTATTGAAACAGAAGTTTAGATTAATAGGCCCAGTGGGCCCAACAATTTGTAGATATCATAGTTAAAAAACAAAAAGTTAGTTAGAAATTTTGAAAATCTTCTTCACATGAAACTCTATCGTTGTTATTACCATCCATATCAAATATTTTGAACCCCTTGGATTAGTAGCTATGTTAATAACGACATACAATTAATCATGGCTAAAACGGGATTCTTCAAAAAAAGTTATATAGGAGACAATTATTTACCTTGACTTTTGTTGATTGTCATTGCATACGATGCAATCAAAGAAAATTGTATTCGTTGAATTTTAAAAGAAAGTTTTGGATCAGGAGGGGTCAATGACATTCTTAGAATAAACACTTTTTGACCAGTATTACCTCCAGTGAGAGTCTGTACTTCTAAAACATGGTTCGCAAGGCTCGTCACGATCAATCTAGCGTCATTGCATAATCCAAGAGAATGATCTATATTCTACAGGAAGATAACCGGAGTCCCCGACCTGTAATTTTAACTCGTGAATTGGCACCCCATGACATCGTATTCCATTTAAGAATTTAGATGTATGTACATTATGCAGTAGATCAACATTTCTATCCGAATGACATGTCGTATCAGAACTTAAATACGACCTTGCTTTATTATGGTTTAGAGATATTATTTATTCATTCATGGATTGAACGATATCAAGGGTGGGTGCCAAAATTGTCTATTATTAAAAATATATAGTATCGTTGATAATATTGCCTATCTAAATATGTACTCTCGGCTATTGCTGCAATAGAATCATTGTACTTTAAAAAAAAATCTTCGGGAACATCGATTGTTGCAAAACCGTCATTTGGTTCTCCAATTTTTCCATCTCCTAAATTAGCAATGAAGTATGAAATTTGTTTAAGCTTAATACATTATTCATCAGAACCTAATTTTGAAGTTGAATAGAATATAAAAAATTTGAGTTGATTGATTTGTCTCAAGATATGAAAAGACTCAGATAGAGTCACATAATTGAATTTTCTTAAAATTTGAAGAGAATGCCTCGAAGTTCGAAATTATTATGTTCAAACTTTTATTTTATAGTTATAATCGTAAGATTAAATTTTGAAGTTGAATAAATATTAAAAATTTGAGTTGATTGATTTAAGTTGACTGATTTGACTCGAAATTTGAAAAGATACCGATAATTGATTTAGATTGAGTTGATTGATTTGTCTCAAAATTCGAAAAGTCTCAGATAGAGAGTCACGTAATTGAATTTTCTCGAAATTTGAAAGGAGTGTCTTGAAGGTTTGAAGTTTAACGTTGTGTTCAAACTTTTGTTTTGTATTTATAATTGATAGATAAATTTGAAAGTTGAATATAATATAAAAGTCTGAGTTGTTTGATTTAAGTTGACTGATTTGATTCAAATTTGAAAAGAGGTATTAAATTGATTTTTCTTTAAATTTCTGGTGTCAGATGATATTTTTATTTATGTTGTGTAGAAAATTTTATTAATAATTATAATTTTTAGAGTTAAATGAAATTATTTTTCCAATACTATTTTTAGAAATAAAGTTTATGTGAGAAAATAAAACATTCTCTTTTGATGGACAACTCTGTTTTTTATATATATAGATTTAATTTAAGTTTTTATCAAATTCGATGATGTTTGAATCTTGTGTTTCCAAAATTTATCACTAACCCCATCCATTCTTCGGTTTTTATTATAATATATTATTTATAGATGCAAAAAAGTTATTATTATACGACTTATAACTGAAACGAATTACATTTACACGAGTTGCATACATGTACAATATATATAAAAGACGATCAATGACACGGGCAATGCCTGGGGAAGGAAGCAAGCAGAGTAAAAGGCGGGTCAAACTCACATAAGCAGAGGGTAAGACCTGGTAGGGCCGCAGCTAAGAGCGAAAGTCTGGCACTAAGCATCTTTCGTATGAAATACAACTATTCTTCTAATTGGCCAATCCACATTCCTAACAAGAATGAAGACCAGTAATTGCTTTGGCAAGCTAACTGAAGGATCGAGAGGGAAGCGAGCTGTTGCTTATCGACTTGTTTTGTTGCTGTAGTCGTAAGTGAGATTCTAGTTAAGTATTTCTACGCGTCCTTAACACGTTCATTTCGGTGAGATATCTTGATGTTAGCTCAAAGGTTCTGACAGCAGAGACGACCTCTCTTTTCGTACCGTCACGAATGCTTTTTTGAAAATTAATTCTCATAAGCATGGGATATCTTAGTATAAGATATTTGTGTATGATTTACAATACTACGTTTATAATTTATGTCGAATAAAATGAGTAAGGCTTATATGACGAAGTTTTGGAGTTAAATCACCAAATGATGATGGGCATTTTTTTATTAGTTTATAGTGTGTTTTGCTGCATAAAATAATGGAGGTGTATTCAATGATGGAAATTTAATGACTTTTAGAGACTTTTGTGGATTTTAGAAATTCATAGATATTCAATGATGGAAATTTAATGACTTTTCTAAACTACATGGAAGTCTTGTGGTATTCAATCATAACATTTATAAACTCCATGAAAGTCTTGTGGTATTCAACATTGACTTTATGCTCTTTAGAATTCTATAGGTATTCAAAATTTTAACAGAGTTTTAACAACTACATGAAAGTCATTGTGTACAAATGTTAACACATAAAGTACAACAATAAATGTCAATAAATTTTCTTTGGTTAATGGTAGAGATTTGAATGGATTTCTAATTTCTTTCTCATTTTTTTCTCTACTTTATTATAAATATTTGTCTCTCTTTCCCAATTCATAAAAATTTTCTTATATAATTATTTTATATTCAATATTTTTTTAATCATTTTACTTAATTCGAGTATACATCTAATAAGATTTTTCAAATCAAAATTAAGAAGTCAGATGTTGCAAAATTTTGAATTTTAAAATTATTATGTAGTTTTATCCATAATATATGATAGAAAACAAGACTGGTTACCGTGAGCTCTCACACCAGCTCATGCACTAATTCATGGATCGAAAATACAGATTACGTGCATTTAAAAAATGTTTTGAAAAACAGCACGCAATATCAAAAACGACAGATCGCGTGCGATCTGATATGTGACAACATGAGCTGCAATAACTCTGGTTCTTGAAAGATTTTAGCACCGAGAAGTAGATCAGATTGTTAAAAATCATGCAGAAACAACCCGAATTACTCTCTGAAAATTGAAAACTTAAAGGACAATTTTAAAAAATAAGAACATTAAAGATCATTATATTTATTCGTATTGAATTATAAGGTCTGCAAATATAAGTGTATAATATTAATGAAATTACCACGTTGTATAAAAAATCATAAATATATTCAGTATGTTAATAAAAGATTTATTTTAAATAGAAAAATGTTATATATTATAAGTTCAAACAAAATCATTATAAAAAGTTATAATTATAAATTGGTAAACTATATTAATAAATAAATCCATAAAAACTCCCTAAAAATCCATAAAAATCTCTAAAAAAATCTATAAAAGTCTAATGGAGTCTATTAAATTCTTTTTATAACTCCATAAGATTCCATAAAAGTCTACAAATTACTAACAATTCCACAAAGTTTATCAATCAAAAAAAATCAATAAAAATCATTAAATATTTAGATTGAATACACACCCATAAATCAAAACCTAAAGTAATTACTCCAACTCCATACCCTTTAAACAATAATAAACCCTCGTACTCTAGTACTCTATATATAACCGACGAGTGGTGACGCTTATTTACAGTGTCGCGTGGAAAAAACAAATATTGAAGTAGTTTTTATTTTAAAATAAAATTATTGCTTTTTGAAAATGAAACGATAGAAGACACATAATGCAAAACAAGAAAGTGGTATCAATAGTTGTGTGGTTGAAATAATTTTTTGGCCACAATATCAGAGTCAAATAATAAATAAGTGTTTAATTTAATAAATAGCATATATATTGATAATTGACTAAATCATAATATAGTTACCCACTCTTATTGGTAATATGAAAAAATAACTGTTTCCTGTATAACTATATGAAAGCTTCGCATAAAAGATAAAATATGATAATTTTTAAGTCATTAACCAATACTTGCAAACTATATAATATTTCAATATAATTTTTTCGTAGCTTTATAAAACTTAAATAAATCCAGAGAATATAATAATAACACGACCCGCTAGCTGTTGTACAATCCAAATGGTAGTTACAAACTATAATAAAAGATAATCACAAATCCTTTGCATGTGAAGTGAAATAATGTGGTTTAGAAAACGTGATTAAATTTATAGTTTGTGAAAAGGTTGAAATCCGCAAGTATTTGAAAACAATATTGAAAGTTAAGTCGTGTTCATAAATAGGTAATTATATTGCTGATTTTTTATCATAATAGTTTTTGAAAATAGAATCAACCCAACATAATTTATTTTTGATCTACTTTTTTTAAACAAAAATCAATGATCTCTTCTTTTTTTTTTTCAGGAATCACTCGTATGATTTTTAGAGATATTTTTAAGCCAAAACCCGATGATAAATACATAAACTTTTTTCCACATATCAAGATGACACAGCTGCCTTCATAATTGCCTTTCAAGGAAATTGATTTTCTTAAGCCAAACCAATTATCACTTTTTTAAGCCTCAAGTGATTTTTTAGAAAATTGTTTTTTTTTTAAAGCCAAAGCCAGCTACAACTTTTGTAAGTGATAAAAATTAACAGACACCCTCTCCCTTCCTCTTCTGCATATCTCGATACAGCTGCTACACGATATTACTTCCTTTGAACAGAAAGACAGAAGAATTCAAGATTCAAAGTTCGAACAGCAATTTTCACCGATCCATGACTTTATAGGAGCTTTAAATTTTACAAAATTTGAGTCACCTGTGCTGTTGTGCACCCAGAGCTCCGAGTATCAATTTGAAAGCGTATATGAAATGAATACACAGGAGGAGTAATTTAATTATCTACGTAAGATGTCAATGTATCCTCAAGGATCCCATTATAAGTTCGTTCCCAGTTCATCTACACACGGCAAGAAGAGCTTGAGAGTCATGGCTTGGAGACGGACAGCACCCATGTGCGTGCCAATTGCACGTACAACTCAACTCACTTCTTGTTTGAGTAATCTCGTGGTCCAAATATTGTCGATCCAACTCTCACATTTGTGCTACCCATCTCAATCTGCAGGAAGAAACGAATCAGCATTAGAAGCAACTCAGTTGGTTATGAACTCTAAGCATTAAACAAGTGAACTATAAATAAAATACACAACTTCAGAAAACTACTACATAGGCACAATATTCTTCGCAACTATTTATGCGGCTCAGTAATGAAAATATGATGCTTGGATGACTGCACCAATTTGCAAATTTTGAGTGATACGTTTGATATCATTTATAGGGTTAGGTACAATAACGAAGACATGGCGCATTGACACCATATATAGATATAGAAAGGCACAAGTTCAAAATGACTAGATTTTCTGCCTACCGCTTGCTCAAAGTCACCAGACATGCCCATAGATAATTCACATTGAGATTCTGCAATTCCCAGCGCCTTGCACACTTCAGCTCTGCAGTTCAATAAAGTCTGGTGTTGCAAAGCTATTCTTACATCATGATTTTGAATAATAAAAAAGAAAAGTGGCACAGAGATATAATGAACAAACTTTTAAGAAAGACACATCGGGACTGATGTTGGTCACAAAAACGATCAGGCTTATAAGCAACGGTATAAACAAAATGTAGGATACAGGCAGTAAATATTCTGGAGTTTATAAATGAAATTAGATATAAAAATTATAGCAGCTTTGCATGTCTGTAAGAAACTATCATTCACTCGAATTGCTATTTATGGTAGTTTGTAGAGAAATAATGCCAAATTCTGCCACTTGCTTGTTCTTATAAAAAACAGAAGAACACCTGGAAGTTCAATGGGGTCGAAGTATAGTCGGGCATCCCTATAGTCATCAATCCTGAAAACTCAAGATTTGGGCAGCCTAGCTTGACATGCTTCACAAGATCCACACAATCTGATGGATTTACACCAGATTTTGCTGCAAAATCCATTTAGCATCATTAACAATATGCCCAAATTGCCAAGGTCAACTGTAGATGAAAAGCACCCAGAGGGGATTACAATACTAAGAATAAACTTATGAAATTTTACTGTGATTCCTAAAATTGGTGACGTTTTAGCACCTACGTCCATTTGTCCTCAGACCAGAATCATTTCCTGTGTGCTGGTCAAGATGATGCAAAATGACTCCAAACAACAACACATTGTCTAACATGACTCTAAAGATCAGTTAAGTTACTCCAGATATTATGTAAAAAAAGTCTCATTTTGTTACTCACAAGCTTCTCCACTGGTGTTCACTTGAACCAAAACCTTCAAAGGCCGCCTTCTAATGCCCGAGACGACACGGTCAAGATTGCTGGCAATCTGAAAAGCAAATAAATCAACTTTCTTCACTGTGTTGACTAATACTTGAGGCTTCAGAGCAAGAAGTTTATTATACTTCAGAGCATAATCTTCGAGGCCAAATTCATTTTGTGTGATACTGCGATCATAAGAAGATCAGAGACAGCATCAAGTAAGTAAACTCAGGAATAAAATAGCACAATTTCCCGTGTCAACAGTTATTATTCCCTCGACTAGAGAAATTAGAACGAAGCTTCTGACCGATTAAAAAAGAAACACTGCATTTCCCATGGCAACAGAATAGTTAAAGACATTTCAGTCCATGTACTTGTCTATATATTGACCATAAGGACAATCATTTTCAGCAAACATGCAAGCAATTCAGCCACTATCTTCTCGGCTCAACTGTTATCTAAGTGACTTGTCCTAGATCAAGATAACTAATTTTATTCAATGGTTAGCTCGGTTTAAAGCTTAATATATAATCAAGTTTCAACCAAATGAGTGAAGGTGGAAAATCTTTCAAACCAAAATGCTGGAATGTACATATTTTCTGTTCCTTTACCTTGTCATTATCAACACCTTCAACCATGGTAAGATTCCGAACTGCAGCTGTGCATCATAGACACAAAAACTAAAGATAAACAAAATTTCAAATTTAAAACACCATCGCCGATTCTGTAGCTATAGTAAAAGCACAAAACTTTGGAGCAAATTGCATTTCTTACTTAGCAGCGGTTTCACTTTATTGTTCTGCAAATGCCCAATAAAATGCCATTCAATGTCGTCGGGAAGCTGCAGACATATCAAAAAAAAAAAAACGAGTGAAATTAAACAGAATCCAGATTTACCATTGCAATTTCAGGACCTCCAGTAGACCTGAGGGGCTTTATCGATTATTTCTTGAACGTAATTTTCACCAAAACATCGGTGCCCGGCGTCATAGATTTGTTGAATGAGGGAAACAGGCTTGGTCTTGCTCACAGCCACCACCCTTATATCATTGGCGCGACGGCCGCACCTCTCCGCCGACTGACGGACCCGGTGGAGTACCGCCCGTAGCGCCGTAACGGCTGCAACCTCCACCGCCGGTGCTGCCATTAGATCGGTACTCGTTGTCCGCAATAGGTTTGTCCCAATGCGCTCTCTTCCTAATCGTATCTAAAGCTATGATGTTCCATTTTGGTGTTCATCAGGTGGGCACACGTGCCTCAAAAAATACGAGGTCATAAACAAATGCCGTAAATTAAAACCGGAAAACCACTTGGCTGCTCCTTGTCATTACTTTACCATCCTTCCTTATTTTTCAATAGATTTCTTAAATGGTAATTGTTATTTTAGTCATTATCATTATTAACAAAATATATGAATTCTTTATTTTTTTATGAAACACCAGTTAATTGTTGTGTATCTTGTCATCGGTATGACTCAAAACAACAACAAAAGAGAGTGAACTTAGGTGCTTAAGTTGTTAAACATAGAAAGATTGGATTTTTCATCCAATATTCCTAACAATTACTCAGCCTATTCCTCCCAGGTCTCAACTGAGAAAAATGTATAGGTATCAGTCTTTGTAGAATGTGCATATCCAATCATTGCCTCTTTCAAGTTTCAATACGAAAGAATAAAGTTCACAACATCGACTAAACTTGGCGTTACTGATAATATACAATATTATAAAACGTATCCCTTTCCTTATCAAAATGTCATAGACTCAAAAATAAAAATAAAATAAAAAAGAATGAAAAGAAAGATTCAGTCGATGCGCAGCAGGTGCACTCGTGAGTTTAACTGCTGTCCAACTAAGTACTGCGTCCAGCAGTAGGTGCACTAGTAACTGCTGCGGAGCTCTGATCTCTCGACGTACGTTTTCTCTCATGCACTTTCATCAAACAAAATTTAATCCATGTATAAAGTTCAAGTACCAGCGCCACCCCGCCCAGTGCTCCCAGCAGTCCAACATATGACCATTTCCAGGCGTGGTCCACTACCCCAAGAATTCTGATCCCATAAAATATATTCACAGATGCCACCGCCAGCAAAGAGTAACCCAAGAAGTGGTGGTACATATTCCAGTAATTCCGGTAATCATCCGAAGCTTTCGGCTTTAGTTTCAACGAGAACATCTAGGCATTGCACGATTGATGATTCCGCATCAGTACTTGATTAGATTAATTAAAGAGAAATTTAGAGACTCTATCGGTTAATGTATTACTTGCATCGTCGAGAAAACGAAGATGATTATGGCTATGTTCCGATGTGTTTGGAAGCTATAGTACTTGGAGTTATTCCCCAGCCAGAGCCCGATCCCCCAGCCGATTAAACCTAGGCTGTATCCTGCTATCTGGCAGCCGACGTGAGCCACAAACCACCAGCTCCATCGTTTAGGAAAATGTTTAAAGTACCTCGCAGCTATCACACCAATGGGTAAACATGCTCCCCATCCCACGATGTTCAGTATCCCATGAGCCTTCATCAATAAAAACAATATTCAAAAACGAGTTCTGGATAGGGATTAGAATCATGTGAAAAATAATGCACGAAATTTGTGCTTACAGTTCTTAGATGGCGGCGATGAGCTGTGTAACCAATCACTTTGTTGGAAACCAAATCGATAACCTCAGCAGTGTCGAAATTCTTGATGGAAGTAGGATGCATAAGCGGCCCACTTTCAGTTATGTGCTCCCCGACTTGCCAGACAACGTTAGCCCTAGAACTTTTGTATTCTTTAGGCAGGAAAATGGCGGCCAGGATCACGAAGTATCCGATATTGACCTTGTGAACGAAGTTGCATTTGTGCACGTCGAGTCCTATATCTTCGGACGGCAGAAGCTGGCAGCCATTTCTGGTGGCCGCCGTGATGTTGTATTTATTGCATTCCAACGTGCCGTTTTGCCTCTTGATGCCGATCACCGCTCGAGTCCCTACCATCCGCGGCTCCTGCGGATTCAGCCCCCACGCCAGCCACCCTGTCTCGCCCGGCAGCCTTCCCCCAAATGCGATGTCTAACCGACGAGACTCTTTGTTGAAATTCCACCCGAATTCGACCTCTAAGGTTTTTACGTTGCAATGGTCTCTTGTGATGTTCATTTGGCTAACTTCTGTTAGGAACTGATCGGTACATTTGTGTGCGGAAGTGAACGGAGTGGAGACCAATGACCAAACAAGGACACGGGAGAAAAATGTGTGTGGTGAAAACGGCATGTTTCAATGAACAAGTGGGATCGATATCTTGCCTTGAATGTGTGCCCAACATATACAAATACTTTGATGTGTGATTTAGCTTTATTCTGTCAAAGTGAAGATTAAGGAGTTAACCTCAAGTTATGTATATGTTCTGTTTCTACTTTCTTGAGTACTCAAGTACTACGTAGACTGTAGTATGTCCAGGTCATCTTCAAGAAAAAGCCAAGTCCTTCATTATATTGAAGCCGTTCATAACACACTCTGACACACACAAACATATATATATAAATTGAAAAAGTTGATGCCGTGGACGTCCACAATGGGCGACTGTGTGGGCGCCTGAGATGTTCAGCCGAACATCTCATGAAATTGCTACGATTTTCATGAGATGTTCGGCTGAACATCTCATGCGCCCACACAGACACCCATTGTGGACGCCCATAATATCGACACTATATAAATTGAACCGTGTAGATGACTGAAAAATAAAAGAAAGAAAAAGTCGGTGGTTGGCATACAATATAGAAAAAATAATTTAAAAATATATATTATAATGATATATTGTCCTGGGAAAGTAAGTCCAAGAATAATTTATATTTTTTGAGAAAAAAAGAAATACTAATCATCAATCAATTAAAGTAACAAATGCACCATCAAGCAATGAATCGGATCTACTTTTGATGAAGCAAGTACAATCGTTGCGGATGAGAAAATGTGTGAGAAACCAGTGGGCTGTTTCATAATGTGCTTTACTAAGTCGATTTAGCTCGTCCGCCCAAGATTGGCCCAGTAACTGTCTTCAACCCACAAACCCGGCCCACTTATCGTTTGTTCCGTGTTCGTTGTATTAACCAACGACTCAGCGTTTCCTCTCTTTTCTCTCTCTACTAGGGTTCACTAGATGTC
Organism: Dorcoceras hygrometricum; assembly: GCA_001598015.1. Taxonomy (NCBI): domain Eukaryota; kingdom Viridiplantae; phylum Streptophyta; class Magnoliopsida; order Lamiales; family Gesneriaceae; genus Dorcoceras; species Dorcoceras hygrometricum. The sequence goes on from KQ988202.1 coordinate 852,851, forward strand.
TTTACCAAATTAAAATTCACAACCTACTTCAAACGATTGGAAATCAGTAAGAGGATATGGATTTACAGGTGGTCGGACGCCACGTTATGCTGTTCGACGATGATGCCACTGCCGATTTCGTTAATTCCAGTGGGGCCCTTGTCGAGTGGTACTCCCTCCAAATTGATAGATACGACGTCCGGCACCTCTTCTCCGGACCTCCTCCACCTCGTCGCCGAAATCGGAATTCCCCACCTGTAGTCACCGAGGACCCGGCTCTTGAATCTCAAATTGATCGCGAGCGATATCTCGACCTTCCTTCTCATTCCGATCAACCAGGTATACTATTGTTTTCTACTTTCCTCCACCATTCTTCTTTTCTTAATTGTTGATTTACCGTTTTGTAGCTCACTGTTAATTTTTTACAGAAAAGGGGATATTTATGTGCTTGTTGACTTATTTATTGTTCGTACTTTTTTTCTTTTTGTGGGGATTCCAAAGAATATTGTTCAATGCGCAAAATGAACTGCATGGGCTTGGAACTAGATGTAGATTATATCTCTCATTACCAAACGCCTTTCGAAAATAAAGCTAGAGACTCCCGTTAAATTGTTTCTGAATACCTAAGAGTTAAGTTACTTGGCCCTCCTAAAAAATGACAAAATTGCTGGAGGTTTGTACCAAAAATATGTCTGCTAAAGTGTCCTTACAAACAGGATAGGACGAACAAGGGTGTAATAGCTATCTAGTTTGTGCTGGTACCATACTTCTTTGCTTTATGCTTCCAAATATGCAGGAAGGCTCTAACTAAGTGACTTTCTGCTTCCAGTTACAAGTAAGTCCTCTGTATTGTCTCTCCTTGTGTCATTCATGGGTAGTTTTAATGACTCAATGTATCCTTGTTTTGCTTATTAATGGTTTACTGGGACATTTAAATATCATTGGATTGGATTGTCTTGTTTCCAGAGGTAGAGGAGTGTGAAAAGCCATCAAATGGTGTAGGCTATAATGCTGTTAGCTTCTCTTATGGGGAGAAGGATTATTCTGCTGATCCAAAGAAAGCTGATGCTGAGATGGAATTCTCTGGATTTGTCCCCCCATTTCCCATTCCAGAGACCCTTCTCCAGTCCTTGGTAAGCATGAAGGCATGAATCACCATATTTTGTGCATATTCAGAGGAGATTAATATTTTGTTACTCGGGAAAAATTCATATCACCCAGTATGGCCAATTATAATTGCACAAGATGCATTTGTTATCTAAGGTTCACAGTGTCGAGTTTTCAGATACTTGGAGCAAGGATGTTCTACCTGTGATCTTAGGTTGCCGAACACAGGCACCTTGTGTCCTTTTCAAAAGGGCCTTGCAGGTGGGATTAGGAAATTAGTAATTTTCTTTGAGGACTATCAGTTTACTAGTTGACAGGGCAAATTTTCCTAATATTATTTCTACTTTTTTGGTTGGTTTGTGATTTTACATTACTAATATCATTGAATTGAACTTGTTTTATGTGATTTCCCGAACTTGGCAGTTACCATTTGGGTTAAGATTTCATGTATTTCTTCTTTATGATGGGCTTTTCACTTTTGTCCTTTTGCACTTTTGCTTTCTTTTTCAGCCTCCAACAGAGAAGGTGCATCAGATAATAGCAAGAACTGCGGTGTTTGTCAACAAACATGGTGGCCAGTCAGAGATTATTCTGCGGGTGAAACAGGGAGATAATCCAACATTTGGTTTCTTGATGCCTGACCATCAGCTTCATTCATACTTCAGATTTCTTGTTGAACACCCACAACTTTTGCAGTCTGAACATAACAGAAATTCTCAAGTTGAGGTGAAAGATGTTTATGGTGAACACCATAATACAAATGGCGTTGGGGGAGCTTTGTCATTACTGGGTTCTGTATATGGTTCTGGGGAGGAAGAAGACGGTTACTATAATGCAAACACTGTGAAGGAGCCTTCCCAGGATAATAGTAATTCTGGCAATAATTTTGTTTCTTATGGTTCAAAGGAGATTGAATTCAATGCAGATGTATCAAAAAAGGATGTGTTGATATCTAGGAGTACAACTTCTAATATTAAAGAGAAGGTTCTATCGGTGAAGAAAAATACATCACACTCTGCATCCAAATCTGGAAATACAAAAGGCTCAAGGAAGGATGACAAATCTGGTTCATTTCTTGCTACGGCAGAGAAGACCAGGACCCCTACTTTGGGAATTCCTTCGAAGTCGGAACTAATAATTTTAGAGCCTCCACCTGAATTGAAGGGCCTGATTGAAAAGATTGTTGAATTTATCACTAGAAATGGGAAACAATTTGAGGCAACTCTTATTGAGCAAGACCGAAAGCATGGGAGATTCCCTTTTCTCCTTCCATCCAACCAGTATAACTCTTATTATTTAAAAGTACTTCAAACTGCTCAAGAGGTATTTTCACTCGTGCAATCTTCTTATCATGAACCTCGTGAAGTACTCTATTTCATCCGTTCCTTGTTGTGTTCTGTGTGACCGAAACATATCAGTACTAGAATGCTAGTCGGTGTTGTTTATCGCACTTTTAAGTAGAACTGTTGTCAATGGCTAGCCTAATCTATTTTTGAATGAAACCTTTTAAAGCAGAGAACTGAAAACATATTCAAGGATAGAAGTTCTTTAAAACAATACTTTCTGTAAAGAAAATTTCTCAAATTTAGTTTTTCGGTTGGTGAAGGCTGAATCTCCTCCTGTCAAGCTGAATCGGGGCTGTTCTCAAGTGTCTAGAGTGTTTTAAGCTGTATGTGGTTGATGAAAGTAAATTAAGTGGTTGCGTCAATTTCTTCTCGATTCTCTTTCTATGATATTTTCTCGCTCAGGGTTGAACTGTTGGAGCCTGAATGACTCAATTGTTGGCAATCTTGATGTATGTGGTTTTATTATGTGGAGATAGTGTTTCATTAATTTCTGATTTACAAGGTTGCCTCTGTTGAACATCATTTTGCACTCAACCGATATTTTTGTCTGTTCTTTATAGTCAAAGACAAATGGACGGAGTTCTTCTAGTAAGGATGACCTAGCAGGCCGTGGAGACAGAAAAGTCTTTTTACACAAGAAAAGTGAATTTTCATCTCTGGATTCTGGTGTTGGTGACATGCCCATGGAATCTGATGTTAAAGAGAAGTTCAAAATGGTAATAGGCAAACCAAAGAAAGATGTGCAGGAGTCACGATCCAAAGGAACAGAGAAAGAATGTGGTGAAACTGTTGATGCTGAAGCTGCAGCTGCTATTCTTCAGGCTGCTATCAAAGGTGTCAATAAGTCAAATTTGAGTAGTTCTAACACATCGTCAAATGCTTACCACAAAAGAAGTCCAAGCAGTGATATCAACCACAGTGAGGGTAATCTTCCTACAAGTCCAAGCAGTCTTCCATCCTCCCAAACTGAAAATGCTTACCACAAAAGAAGTCAAAAAGTTTCTACCCTTGCCCCCAAGACGACTTTGACAGCCTCTCTTGAAGCTTCACATGACCCTGATCAAGCGGCACAGTTGACAGAGGAGCAGAAGGTGAAAGCCGAGAGGCTGAAGAGGGCTAAGATGTTTGTGTCCATGTTGAAAAGTGGAGCCTTGCCATTAAAAAATCGAACATCACATGACTCATCAGTGGATCCTCCAGAGTCCAGAGCCTTGACATTTGCCAATGAGATCAACATTACTGGCACCGAAGGAGCAGGTAGTTCTGCTCCAACTGATGTTGAAAGGACTGCCACAGTTGAAACTCCCGAGAGAATATATTTTGGTGAGGAGCATGGTGAGCGACGGGCAAGAAGAAGGTATAGATCCAGATCCGGAGGATGTGAGGATAGCAATGAAGAAGATCGAGATCATAAGAGTCATAAGATGGGTTCCTCAAGATCAAAGTATAAGTCAAGATCTAGAAGACATGATGAGGATGACAAAAATGAAAATGAAACAGATGGGAAGCGATATAGGAAAAAGCATCGTTCTAATTCCTCCTTTAATGAAATTGATGATGGAGAAAGTAATGGAGAGGACAGGGACCATGAGTGCTCGAAACCAAGGCATCGCTCTCGCCATTCACAGACTGAGGATGATGGGCATGTAGACGAAGATGGAGAGGTAAAGGATCATAAACTGTACAGGAAGAAGCATCGCTCACATTATTCCTCCAGAAAGCGACGACATTCATCCAAGAAGCGCTCGGATGAAGAAAATGAAAGTGATAGTGATGGAAGAGACCACACACTCTCTCGAAAAAAGCATCGTTCTCAGCACTCGTCTGCTAATGGTAGTGATAAGCATAGGCATAGGAGTAGACATTCTTCTGGAGACAAAAAATCTCGGCACCACCTCAAGCATGATAGCTCTTCAGATGATGAAGATAAAAATCATGCTAGCTTGGATAAAAGTGGAAAACAGATATATGATGAAAGAGACGAGTTGGAAGATGGTGAGATCAACGCTAAAAAAGCAGAGGGATCTAGAGGAATTACCAGTGATCATGTCAGCCGAGAAACTTCTGTCGGAGCACTGATTCCCCATGAAAGGGCTATTTCTCAACCCCCTGAAGCCACTTCTGAGGTTCCAGATGATTTAAGGGCCAAAATTCGTGCATTGTTGGTTGCAACTAGGTTGTGATTATAGATCTTGACATCTTTAGATTTTCCAAAATATACGAAGATCATACTAGTAAATTGGTTGGTGGAAAAATGGATGAAAAAATCTGATGCGCGGAAGTGCTCTGCTTACTTGAGGTGGTGCGACTATGTGTCAAATCAAGGAAATTAGTCTCACTTCTGCATGCGCTAGGGGTTGTTACTCAGTTGTAGATCTAGAATTGCTAGTTCATATAGGTTTTTTATGCTTCCGTAAACCCTCTACCGATGCTGGTGATTCCACTCTAAGCCTTGTGTCGGTTGACTTGCATGTATCTGTTTATTCATTGTTTGAAGTTGAAGGATCTTGGAATGTAAGTTTGTGACTGCAAGATGACATTGAATTGCTTTGCAGTTTTGTTGTTCCAAATATCAGTAATATATACGGCTTGTTATTTTCCATTGATGTTTGTGTATCACTAAATTGTTTTCTGTTTTGTTTCTACATTTCTTCCATCCCGTGTCTGTTAAAATTTGCCATCGGTACGTTAAACCTCTATTCTCCCGGTGGTCACTGGTCATTTAAGCAGAATTAAATCAACATCGTTAGTGTCAATTATGCAAACACGTATCTGATTCTTCTCAATTGCATACACTGAAGAAAGGCCACCCAGACATCGTATCTACAAGGTTGCCTCGATAAGATGGATTAATTTATTAATGGTTTCTATTATATCTTAGGAAGATGGCGATCAGAAACCTGCCTACAACTTGTGACTTTCTTTAGTTGTTGAACAGAAACCTGACCAGAAATTAGTTGAGTTGGCTCTCAATTCGGTAAAGAACGAGAGGAAACCCCCTTGAAAAGACAGGAATAACAAAAGCATGCGTGAAACCGGTTGCCCTTTTCTTGAAAAAATGTACAATAGTCGTGATCAGTTATGCTCAGATTAAAAAACCATAAAAACAGGTGAAAAAAAAATAACAAAACAATGCGGAAAAAGAACCCTGACCACCAGATCCTGCTTTGATACATAGTTTTGGTTTCTTAGATCCAACATCAACGTGGTTCTCATTTCCGCATCTTGGAGTAACTTACAATTTTTTCTAACAAAAAATTAACCAAGTAACCTCCTCCAAGGAGCCAAGGAAGAAACAAAAAAAAAAATCTCTAGGTGTTTTGAAGAGGTAAGCTTGTGAGTGATTCATATAAAAAATTATCAAGTCACACCATCATATTAAAATGTTAGAATAAGATCTGGAAAGTTAAACTCTGTTGCCTATAATCGTTGGCATGGTTGATGATGCACCTTTTGATGCTTTGGTTTGCTTAGGGATTACACATTCAAAAAACCTGAATCCAGATTAGTATGAGCGCCTACCATTTCATGTCTTTAAGCACAAGCCCCATCATTCAACTGTCTACTTTTTCTCAGCTGAAAATAGTTGGGCGGTTGAATTTCTTGAGCTTTTGGGTCTCACAGAATCTACTTTACATTGTTCCTCTTCCTCTCTTATCTTTCCTACTTTATTACATTGTTCCTTCCCACTTAAACCTTCACGCCCCAACTTTTTCTTGTTGCGTCCACGTTTTGTTTGCCATCCATAGCAAGAAATTTTAACCAATTTTTTTTTAATTTATAAATTTGTGATTTGTGGGACGATAAAGTTTGGTAAGACATAGTTCTATGCCACCGAGGAGTTAATGTGGAAATTAAGTAGACATTAAATAAACATCTAATTGCTTGCAATTCCCAAAAGTTCAATAAAAAGAGAGCAGTCTCGAGAGTAAATAGTTGGCATTAACATGGGTTGGCCAGTGCATCTACTAGCCAGCCAGCCAGCCACTGGCGTTATTATCTGTCAAATACGTTTTCGTTGGTTCTCATTTATATACCGTGTCCTTCCCTTGTTCACGTTAAATACCTACCTTTTTAAGCACATTTCCAAAGTTGGACGAATTAATATTTCGTAACTAATATTCCACCCAGAACTTATTAAATTTTTCCTTTTCTATGGTCATAAATTAAATTATTTTTGTCCCAAAAATCAAATGCACGTTCAATAAATTTAAAAATTACTATCTCAAAAATCAAAGGTACGTTCAACCTCTAAGATGATGCTTAGAACCCAGTATTTCAAAGGTAAATTGAAAATTCAAGTATATTCAAACGTATATTTGTTTATTGGAGATGGAAATATGTGAATTTCCACACCCACTTCATCTACTTTTGATTATGTTTCATGTCAATTATAATGGATTTAAAATCTAATAATAAAGTCTTTTAAAAACCACCCAATTAAAGTCTAAGTAAGTAAGATATTGATTTCAAATTCACTCTGTTCTTTTATTTTAACAATAAAATTAATCAAAATCCATGAATTTCAAACCAATACTCCCAAACGCATCCTTAAGATAAATCTAATATCTTTTTTTCAAGATGCTAAATGATAATATCACAATTTTCGACTAAATATATTTAAGAAAACATAAGTTATTTTTCCAAATTCTAATTTTTAACCATATTGCTTGTAAGGAAAGCGACTTTTATGATATGCGAGTGAGAACGTAGGGTGTTGGGTGTTGCAGCTAATTCTTTGCATTACAAGTAACAACGAACATTGCGTTGCCGGCAAACAATACATTAATCATCTTGTTTCTCTTCCAACTACAAACGATGAAACTCGGACCATTTTAATCCCTTTTGTCGTGATTTCACATTGTACACATTTTCAACAAATTTTAAAAACCTCCGTTGATTTTGATTTAATACGTAAATTAATACTATTAAGTTGACCATTGGTATTTATTGTACCTAAGCTGAACCCGAAACCTTAGGATTAAGGTTTAAGAATTTGGTCGAGTGGAGCGCGCGCCGCAATGTTTTAAAAGCGTGTAGCGATATTGGCGGCAGGCTCTTCTCATGTGGAGGGCTTTTATTTCCCAACTTAGCAACGCTCCCCCGTCGGCCAAAGCTACCCAACTCACCCCTCTTTCGTTTTTCTTTATTATTATTTGTCACACCTAACTGCAGGAGGTTGTCATCTCATGTTCAAATAATATTTACATTCGTAAAAGATGTGTCTCCAATTGGTTGTTTCTTTAAAATTTCAAATTTTTTGATGTACACTTGAATATGAAGATTTGTGGGTGTTAATTATTTTGTGAAGTGAAACTAAATGAATGTGACGTAGTCGAATTATCTCAGTCGAGAGCTACCATCACGTCGGGACCTAAAGTTATGTCGTCGGGCGTCGGAAACTGGGGAATGAACGTTGTTTCTCCTTGGTGTCTGTAACCACAAATTACAGGCCAGAGGGCGCCGGAAGTGTGTCCGACGAAACTCCTCCGATGCGTAAGTCGGACAGTGCGCGAGAGCAAAAGAGAGAAAGATATGTGCTGTGAGAGCAAGTGAGTGCAAGAATGAATGTGTATGGGATAAAGAACATATCTGGTATATATAGAGGGCTAGGTGGTTGAAAGGAGAATATCTCGACGAATATTCTCCGTGATCCTCGGGATCCTCTCGCTAAATAATGAAAGGTGTATCGACCCAAAATTCTTCAAATAAGAAAAGACGTATCCAGGCAGGATTCATTTGCAGAATGAAAGACGTACCCAAACTGGACTCTTCACCATGTCGAGATACTGTCCTCGGAAAATACTCCCGAACTGGTAGTCAGGCCTCGGGCAAATCCCGATCTTAGAACGCGTCCTCGGATGACCTACCGATCTTAGCGACGCATGTCGGAGTTTCAAATGAGCTGTTCGGTCCTCGGATCTCGAGGTGATTTTTGGGGCATCACAATGGTTTAGGTTTTTGTTTATGTGAAAATGTACGCGGAAGTAGAAAGTATTTGGCCGTCACTCTGAATACCCAATAAAGATTCTACGCAAAAGGCCACCGAAACACACACCAAAGGCATAAAGACACGCAATAAATACAACAGCCTATTTACTGCTAATAATCTAACACGCACCAGAACACGTCGTGTCCCCACTTTTTTTTTGCATATATAGGTTACATTTACAACCCCCAATTTTCAAAACCAAGCCTATTCTTTTGATCAAGTTTCTCTCGTTTTTTTTTTCTCACTGATATGGATTGGACGAGGGGTCCCACAATCGGCCGTGGCTCCTCGGCCGCCGTGTATCTCGCCACCTCCGGATGTGGGGAGCTGTTTGCGGTGAAGTCTGTGGATTTCTCTTCTTCTGTCTTGCTGCAAAAGGAGCATCTTTTGGTTTCTCAGCTCTGCTCATCTCATATAGTTAAATGCTTGGGCTTTGATACTACTTTGGAGAATGGTGAAAGGGTTTACAATCTTCACTTGGAGTATGTTCCCGGGGGAACGCTATCTGAAAAGATTGCGAAGCAGGGGTGTCCGTTGGACGAAGGTTTGATTCGATCCTACGCGCACCAAATGCTGCAGGGGTTGGATTACCTTCACCGTAACGGGTTCGTGCACTGTGATATCAAGGGGCAGAACATATTGATCGGAGAGAGTGGGTTGAAGATTGCTGATTTTGGATGTGCAAAGCGGGTGGAAGCCAACACTTGTTTGAAACAAGTGTTCGCCGGAACTCCAGCTTACATGGCACCGGAGGTTGCTCGGGGAGAGGAGCAAAGTTTCGCGGCAGATATATGGGCCTTTGGGTGTACAGTTATTGAAATGGCAACGGGATCTTGTCCCTGGCCCGAGATGAAGGACCCCGCATCGGTCCTTTACAGAATCGCTTCTTCCGGCGACATCCCTGTATTCCCCAGCTGGTTTTCCGATGAGGGCAAAGATTTCTTGAGTAAATGCCTGACCAGGGACCCGCGAAAACGGTGGACGGCGGGTGAGATTTTGAAGCACCCGTTTTTCGATGGTGTAGCGGAGACTTGTGGAGAAATCAGGGAGTTTACGAGGAAATCTCCGACGAGTGTCATGGATCAGAGCTTCTGGGATGAGCTGGAAGAATCGGGTTCTTTGCAGACACCAACTGGTGTCACTGCTTCTTTCTCAGATTCTCCGGGCAACAGGATCAGGGATTTGTTTACAGTGAACTTTTCATTGAATTTGAATCCACCGAATTGGGGGGATGACGACGATTGGGTGACGGTGCGGGGCGATGAAATCGAAGAATGTATGGGATTCGTGAATGCTGATTCTGAAACTTCGACTGATGTAGAATATGCAACATTTTCAAGCGTTGATGAAGAAGAAACTCAGACGCCGGTTGCCATTGGGGATCCATTGTTTGATTGTTTTGGTGATGTAATTAGCATGACCGATAGTGTAATTACGATATTGTTTCTATCAAGAATTATCATTTTAATCAGAATACTAATAATGGATTTCTGTGTCATTCGGACCAACTTTCTCAAAATCGTTCGACTCTTTTTCTTTCCCAATCTCTCTAATATAAAAAACTCATATCTAATATACACATGTCATTTCTTATGTTAGTCTTATATTTCTAAGAAGTAAAAAATAATTTGGTGTCACTCATGGGTAATATGGCCTAAGTCAGTTGGAGATTGATATGGATTTTATAACTTAAAATCATTAAAACAAAATTTACACTAACAAATTCATTAACTTGGGTTGCTTACGTCATCCAGCAGTCCAGAGGATAAACATGTGTAAAATATTTGATTATTGCTTGAATATTTGATTATTGTTGGATGGTACTGATATGGATCTCACAGCTAATTGGTCAACAAATATGAGCATTAAGGATGTCCCGATATTTATTATTCGACAACTAATTGCATTTAAATATATGAACCTCTGATTATCATATTTCAAATTAGCCATAGATCGATTTAACTCAAATCATCTGGGAGCGAATGGGACCTATCGCGGCAGAAGTTTCCTCAAACCAATAGATGCCACGTTCACAAAAGCAAAGCTTAAACATCTCTCTCAAATTTGGTTTCCTGCTTTGATCATTACGTGTAACTCTTAAGATATCCAAGTGTTGGTAGCTGAATTTTTATATCGAATTTCCCATCAAAAACGATACAAGTGTCGCAACCTCGTGGCCAAACTAGTTGTTCCAACTTTTTGGCATGACTTGGTGCTAACGAAATCGAGAAAAATATGAGACCCACCTCATTACTCATGCGGAATTTTCCGGAATCAGCACGCTTCTTAACGATGGGGGGGATCCTAAGTAACACATGGCGGGTGGCTACGGGGGACACGACATACTTTACGAGGCCGCGGATTATGATGTAATAACACCACACGACTTCGTCCAGGTGTGAGTTTTCAAAGTCAACCCCCTAGCCATGTTCGCGTGTGAACGTGATGGACTTTTGTTCCAGCAATATACATGCGTCAATGTCCTATTTGCAAGAAGTCCACCATTTGTTAATTAAGATATGTGGGATTAGGTCAATAGAACAGCGTTGGGAGTTGAGACTTTCTCAACGGATAAGCACATTTTAGTTCTTGTCGCATATACGCGATGGATATTCGATTGTGGCCATTGGGATGGATGAAATTTGGTGACCTTTTAGGTTGCCAAACACTTTGGTCCCGGAAGCAAGAACAATGTTAGGGCAGGTAGCCAATTTTTTTATTAGTTAGTTGGAAATAGTCTCACGGGAGAAGGAACCAGCATATTTTCGTGTTCCCATTTCAAATTAAATAGTATTGTGTAGTTTACTTTTATGTTTATGAATTTTTTTTTTATAGAATACCGATTGAATGTTTATCTATCATGTGCCATGTGTGGCTCGTAGTAAGACCAATGGATGATCCACCATAAAAAGACACAGTAGGTGGTGTAGGATTGTAGATTCGATGTGCTTACCTAAAACAAGAAAAGATACTTATCCCACGGCACCTTTGAATGCAAAGCATAAATCGGGTGGTGGAATCTGAATTTGAGCACTCCCGAATCCTATGCAACTTTCGACAAAAGCACAAACACTAGGTATCCACGTAGGAATTCAACTCCCTAATGATTTCACCTCATACTCTACAAGGTGCGTGTTTGCTGAGATTTGAATCTTTGCCTTTCTTGTGTCACAAATATCCTAGGCATGGCCACATGCTTTGCTACAGAACAGGGGGGCTCCGGAATACAACACATGCTTGTGTGGCACGCTTTGTCCCCGGTTCAACTCACAAGCTATTACCATGAAAGGAAAATTGGTGGAAAACATTTAGGATCTGCAATTATTTTAAGAATCTGTCGCAACCCAATAAAGACTAAACATTCAAGCAACAAGCCCTCCTCAAGAATAGTAACTTCTGACAGGTGAAGACCGGACATTCAACAAAAAAAGTAAATGTACTGCCTAAAATGTTGAAACCTGAAACCTGAGGTTCAGGGATTGGTTGCCACTAGTTTATGCTCTATAGCATCAATAAATATGTTTCTAACAAATGTCTACCGCACTCGAGCGTCCGAGCTGCACAATAAATCAGTTAAGCTGTCGAGGCTTTCCAGAGAATAATTCTCTGGATATGAATTGGAAATTTGTGATTTCAGTTCGAGTTGATTGCTTGTATTTGTATCAAGTTATCGAGGGAACAAGAACAAATATAATTCATACATTTGCAAACCGAGACCCGAAACTCTGCTAATTTTCAGGCACACAACAAGTCTAAGTTCAGTTCCAGGGAATGATAAGGAAAAGTTGTTTACATCATTTTCAGTCTCATGGAATTTCATATTTATTCACCAAATAACCAAACCTTCAATTTTTCCTAACAAGATAAATGTTAAATGGTTCGCCTTCAGTCATCTTCCTCTGTAACTTTACTCTTGCCCTTTCCCTTGCTTATGCCACCATCAGGTCCCTGATCCATGTTCTTTACAGCTTCCAAATGTTTCCGCAGCATGCGGACCTCCTTAATGTAGTAGTGGATTCTGTCTATCATCAAGGCCAGGAAGAGCGCAAAGCCTACATAATTACATTCAGGACCAAGAAAGGTTTTTTCAATTTTCTTAACACCTGGTTGAATCTACTGAAGTATTTTTCTGCACTATCGATTCAAAGTAAAGAGCACTCTAAGAAGAATTCATGTAAGGTACACAGTTTTTAAAATCACACAAGGTCTGGAGGTTCAATCCTTTCTCCTTGACAAAGCCACGGCTATGCTCTTCATCCAATTGAGAAGACCCAAATAACTGCGGTTCAATCCTTGCACCTCAGTACAAGCCAAGACTCATTTTTCATCCATTAACGTATACCACAACTTTTCTGAGCTATAAAGGCTCAAGAAACCCTTATGTAAGGGTGTAACAAAACTAAGATGACAATGGTTGTCAATATCTGTTCATAAACAAGTGAGTATTTGATTGATTGTCTTTTGAACTATGCAAGGGTTCAAGAATGTTAACATGCACGTCAAAGTACCTTGCACTTCTGATCTAATGCAAGATAGATAAATATACGCTAAAAACAGTGTCTATACGATGATTGGCGACAAAATAGGATATGTATCATTTTTCGTATACATCACCCAAAATAACAGGAAACTGTAACCGCAGGATAAAACTATTGTACAACATATATGAGTTTTCTCACATTGCATACTCTGTATAGTCGATAAAATTTCAAGTGTGTGAGGACGGAGTCAGGAAATTTGTATGACGAAGCACTAAGTACAAAGTCCAATTTGGAAGAACATATTTCTAGGAAAAAACCAAATAACCCTGCGAACAGAAAAAAGATTTATTATTACGGGCTGTTTCTATTCAATTAATATTAGTAAAAGATGGATTATCTCTTTTATCCTTCACAATTTAACTAAAACTCGCAAAGTCCAGCCTAATCTTATCATCAAAACTTTTCTAGTGCGAATATTTTACGCTCTGTTAGTATTAGGTTTTTAAACACATTTTTGTATAAGTGTTTTTAAAATTTTTTTACAAAATATTGAAAATTATATTAGGAGTAAATAGGTGTAGGCAACTATTAGTTAAAAATGTATTTAAATGACAATTTAAAAGAGATTGAGAGTAGATTTTTGGAAAAGCGACTGCTTTTACGGTCAGCTCTAATTTCTACACAAAAAACACCGAATGTTTTTGTCAAAAAATATAATGAACACTTTTAAAATAATTTTCAAAAACATTTTGCAAAAAAAATTATCCAAACATGTATTTAGATTTTTTCAGCCGTGAAACACTAAAAACGTTTTCAAAATCGTTGTTCAAACGGGGCTTTAGCAATTTATTTAATTTGTCACTCATTTTCATCAATTTTGAAAACTCGTTCTTCAACTAGTTTTTAAAACCATATTAGAGATATATTAAAGTAAATTACTATTTTAGTTACTAAATGTTTTTAACAATATTGTCATTTGATGCAGAAAAAAACATAATTAAAAAAATACCATGAGCAAGCAGGTTTGCAGTTACTTCACCAATGAAAAACTACTTCCCCTACACAGGCACAGCCTCTCTATTGAATTTCCTAGTAAAAAACATCACTACTCTTCTAGGCTTAAACAAAATAAGTAGAAGCAAAAACATAAGCAAGCAGGTTTACAGAGGTTACGAAGAACAAATTCCTGAATCCTGACTCGACTTGGGTATAACAACTGAAGTCGTCAGTATGTTAGTGATGAAATAAAAATGATTTACGGTGCAAAAGTCAACGAGGTTATAACAAGTATCCGTAGATTAATGCATAAGAATTTCCGTTAAATCTGGTACCAGCTAGCGAGGAAATCATCGAGGAAGATGGAAACAGGGACTGATCAAACATTTACCTAGCAGTGATGCTTCGAGAAGCTGATTAGCATAGAGAATCTGATCGGCTGAATTACCCGAGCCGCCTTCCTCAGATCGGTCCTGAATTCGGTTGATATTAAACAACAAGGACGCCATAATGATAAAAAGGGTAGCTCCGGCAGTGGACGCCACGATAGGCCCCCTCCCCTGCTTCAATCGGTCCAGTAACATCAAGAGTGGTTTCCTCAGTGGCGTCCGGAAAAGGAGGAGGAGAATCACCGCCACTTCGGCGAAAACCAGACCATAAAGAGGCTGAATCATCTTTTCACGACAAGATCCAACGAAAATCGGGAAAATGGTATGTGCTTTGCGGGGATGGGGTTTACTGTATATAGTATTTCGGAAATATTGATTTTGGGAGGACGGGTGTCAATTCAGAAGACGAAGAAAGGAATCAGACGAGACGTGGCAGCTTGGCGCAAGCAATTCCACATACTGTTCACTTTTTTAAATAAAAAATAAGGAAAGCATGCCTTGTTGGTAGTGTTTTGCGAATATATAATTTGTTTATTACTAATACCAGTACGTCTTGTCCATATTATGTGAACTAATTTAGCTTAGAAGTTTTTTTAAGAATAAAATAATAATAATAGATCATTCTTAACCTTTGTTAGAGGTTTTGTCGAGGTATAGGTTATAAATTTATTTGGTACAAAAATTTGCAAACAGCTTATTTAACAGCGTATTATTTTTTGAAAATAAAGTTGCCTCAATTTTTATTACGATCTTATTTTAATATTTTACTTCTCCAACATATTCTTATATTTTGCTTTAATCTACTTTTTGTTATCCGTATATTTGAATAAATTCTCATCCTACTAAATTTATTTTTTTGAATGCATAATGAAAGATTAAAATAACGTGTACATTTTTTTAAAAAAAAATCTTATCTGAATTATATCATTGTTTATAAATTTTTAATTTTATACCTTTCTCTAATTGTTTCAATTAAGATTAAAGCTCCGTTTGGACAAGTTTTTAAAAATATTTTCAAAAAATATCTTATAAAATGTTTTGAAATTTTTTTTTTTAAGTTAAGTATGCGTTTGAACAACTATTTTTAAATTAAAAAATATTTAGATAAATATTTTAGAAAATTATTTATAATCAAGAAATAGTATAAAATAACATTCAAAATAATTAATCTAATAAAAAAATTATTTGGTCATAAAGTTTAAATATATTTTGTATTATAAATTATTATAAAAACATCTTTCAACTGTTCTTAAAAAAAGTGCACTTCAAAACTAGTTTTTTAAAAATATTTTTCAAAAACATTTTATAAAAATCTTATCCAAACACATATTTTAAATTTTTTAACTTTAAAAAATGCTAAAAAAATTTTTAAAAACATATCCAAACGAAACCTAAGTTTTTCATATTAGTTTATCAAATATCTTAACAACGTATTTTCAAAAAACAACATAATAGCGTATAAGTTCAAAAGAACTTATAAGCTATTTTAATAAGTTTAGTCAAAATCCTCTGAACATTCGGATAATGAAGTTGTTCAAATCTAAATATCATAATTTGCATTGATATAAATATAAATATAAATATCATAAGTTTTATTGATAATAAATTTTACCACTAATATAACATTATTATGTCACTATATTTAAATTGCATGTAGTTTGTCTACGTAGATTGATGAAATATTTAAAAGAGAATTTGTATGAAGTTTTGTAGTCGTGTAGGTTAATTATATTTTAAATGCATTGCTTTCTGTCAATTGATAGCTTATTTTGTTATTATGACTAATATCCTATTCTAGTCATTCTAAATATATGTTTTTGTAATTGTTTTATCTATTAATATAATTCTCATAAGTTTGAGGATGGTATCGAACTCGGGGACAAAAAGGAATTTCACCCATATATTTGATAGATATATAATAATAGTTGGAAAAGTTTATTATATTAATCATGCAATTAATATATGTCTGGAGTTCTACTTTGATTAACTTTTTCGTAGAATAATAAGTAAAATCATAGTAACTAGGTAGATTACATACATTTTAGTACTAGTTAAATTTTATTCTGCACAATTTGAAATATATGCAACCTAATAAATTGGTGGCATCGACGTGTATTTATGCAATGGACATCGTTACTGAGAAAATTATACTAGAAAATAGTTATAAGTTGATTTGATTCGTAGGGAATTTTGGAATACTATATATGTTACTAAAGATTTCATTTAGAATAATATCATCTTAAAATTATTTAGGGAAGAGGTAACTTTGTCTTCCATGTAATTCAATACAATACGTAAAACATAAGCAGCTCGGAGAGAGTCAACTTTTCAAGGAAATCCTCCTCCAAGTCCACCACCGGCTCCTCCACCAAAGCCGCCACCAGCGCCTCCGCCCAAACCACCTCCACCACCACCTCCAAAACCCCCTCCTCCGCCAGCACCTCCACCAAGTCCAGACCCACCACCTAAACCTCCTCCGGCACCTCCGCCAAATCCAGAACCACCACCAAGCCCTCCACCGCCTCCTCCTCCAAACCCTCCACCGCCACCGGCACCTCCACCAAGTCCACCGCCAGAACCCCCACCAAATCCAGCTCCAGCCCCATAACCAGAACCTCCGCCTAACCCTCCGCCGCCACCTCCACCCAGACCTCCACCTCCACCAAGGCCGCCGCCAAATCCAGGACGGCCGGGGAAGTACGTCTTTTCATCCTCGAACTGGAAAGAACCCTTTGATTCAGCCAGATGCCTCGCAGTCGTACCAGTGCAAACGAGAGCTCCCAGAAGAAGAATGAGAAGAAACTTTGAAGCCATGCTTGAACTAGGAACTTGCATGAGACTTTCGAGTCAAGATTCTTGATGCTGCATGAAATTGAGAAACCCAAAGTGTGATTATATAGTGACCATAACTCCTTATTATTAATGAAGCATAGCGTTGGCAAGCATATATATCTCCTCAACAATAACCGCGTTAAGACTAAGGACTGACAATCCATTAATACGATATCACCAATTTTCTTACACACAACTATGTTTGCTTGCTAGACTCATACCACTACTCATCTTTTACATAGACGTTTTACATAATAAATAAACTTCCTCACGAGGATACTATTATAATTTATGGGTATTGAAATATATATGAGTAACTCTCTCTTTGTATATAAATATATTATGGTCATATACATGTATTTACAAAGCTTACGTCATTAATGGTAGGTGCAAAGAAGTGCTGTTTTTCTTCGTCAATTCTGACAATTATGCATGGCTCGCATTGTGCTGATTTTTTTCAAATTTGTAGTTGAGAAGATTTATTTAATATGGTGGGGCGTCTTCGATAATTTTTTTCCTCATATTATGGGAATGCATATTTGTTAGTTTAATTGATCACAGGTTACCACCAATCAAGAAATCACCAGACCAAGAATTACAACTGCTGTATCTACCACAAGAACAGGAACTTGAAAGATGCGAAACCAGAAACTTGCATTCAAGAACATGCACAGAAACAATCGCATATACAAAGCAATAAGAAATCTGGACACAAGAATTTACGTGGTTCGGCGATTTAAGCACCTACATCCACGGACAAGCAAGCCACCATTCTTTTATTCCAGTCACCAAACCAGTACAAGATCGAGTCTCAAGAGTGTATTCAATTTACAGGAGAAAAGTGTAAGTCGTATTATTTTGTAAAACTACAACTGAAAACTATACACCAGCATATTTATACTTAAGCTGCCTTGTCCAACCGGTTGTAACGGTTTCTTTTACCGGTTGCCTTTTTCTCCACTTACTTGGACTCCTCTTTACATGCCTTGTATCAAATATCAGCATGTATTCCAAGCCAACCCACTCAACAATTCTCCACCTTGTCTTGGAATGCAGACTGATGTATTGCTTGTCATACTGCCCCCTGTTTCAGGGCTTTCCTGCTTCACCCATTTCCAGCAGCTTCAAACAATGATGAAACTTGTTTGAAGGTAATACCTTTGTGATCATATCAGCAGCATTTTCCTCTGTTGACACCTTTTCAATCACAACTTCTCCACCTGCAACAATATCCCTCACAAAATGCAGCTTCACATCAACATGTTTGGTCCTTTCGTGAAACACTTGGTTTTTGGTTAAGTGAATTGCACTCTGGCTGTCACACAGCAATACTAGTGTATCATTCTTCAACTTTAACTCGGCCACAAGTCCCTTAAGCCACAATGCCTCCTTCACAGCCTCAGTAACCGCTATATACTCCGCTTCGGTGGTTGACAATGCTACCACTGATTGCAAATTTGCTTTCCAACTCATGGCTGTCCCATACACTGTGAATACATATCCTGTTAGTGACCTACGAGTATCTATGCTCCCAGCAAAATCAGAATCCACATAGCCCAGCACTGCTTCTTCCCCTGCCTTAGCTCCACCATAAACCAATCCCAGATTTTGTGTGCCCTTCAAGTATCTCAGTATCCACTTCAAGGCTTGCCAGTGATTCTTCCCCGGATTAGCCATGAATCTGCTTACAACACTCACTGCATATGCTAAGTCAGGCCTAGTGCAAATCATTGCATACATGACAGATCCAACCACATTTGCATAGGGTACTGTTTTCATGTATTCTTTCTCCTCCTCTGTCCTTGGAACCTGATCCACTGTCTGTTTAAAGTGAGCTGCGATTGGAGTTGTCACTGCCTTAGCATCCTGCATACCAAACTTAGCAAGTACCTTCCCAATGTAGTCCCTCTGTGACAGATACAATTTCCTCTTCTTCCTGTCCCTCCTGATTTCCATCCCAAGTATGACTCTTGCCTCCCCAAGATCCTTCATATCAAACTCTGATTTGAAGCTTTCCTTGAGTGTAGCAATCTCATCTCCCCTTGAGCAGGCTATCAGGATATCATCCACATAGAGTAGCAGGTAGATGAGGGTGTTATCTTTCTCCTGTTTAAAATACACACACTGGTCATACCTGCTTCTTTCGAACCTGTTTCTCAACATGAAGTCATCAAATCTTTTGTTCCACTGCCGTGGTGATTGCTTGAGTCCATACAATGATTTCTGGAGATAGCAAACATGATCCTCCTTCCCTTTTACCACAAAGCCTTCAGGTTGGCTCATGAAAATCTTTTCCTCAAGATCTCCATGTAGGAACGCTGTTCGAACATCCATTTGTTCCAGCTCCATATCCCATCTTGCTGTCATGGCCAATAGAAGTCTTATGGATCTATGCTTAACCACTGGTGAGAAGACCTCATTAAAGTCGATTCCCTCTCTTTGAGTGAATCCCTTTGCCACTAGTCTAGCCTTAAATCTCGGCTCCTCAACCCCAGGTATTCCCTCCTTTCTCTTGAGCACCCATTTGCAACCAACCAATTTCTGTGCAGTTGGTCTTGGAACTAAGGTCCAGGTTCCATTTCTTTCAAGTGAGTTCATCTCCTCTGTCATGGCATTTATCCAGTGGTTCCTATCTTCTGTTTCCAGCGCTTCTTTATAGCTCTTTGGTTCTTGATTATTGAATTCCTCAGCAGTAAGAAGAGCATAGGATATCAAATCTGCGTAGCCAAATCTTTCAGGTGGTTTGATGGCTCTTTTTTCTCTGTCTCTCACTAGATTGTAACCATCTTGCACTTCAACACCAGTAGGCTGTTCTTCATTACCATTTGATCCAGTACTGCTTTCAGGAAGGGCTTCAACCTCAGTTTCAACCTCAAACTGTGAAGTCTCCACCTGCTCACTAATGTCCTGTCCTCCACACTTCACTAGACCAGCCATTTGTTGCTCATTGAAGACCACATCTCTGCTGATGAATACCCTTTTATGGCCAGGCTCCAGACACCACAGCTTGTATCCCTTCACCCCCTCCGGGTAGCCTATGAATACACACTTCAGGGCCCTTGGTGCAAGTTTGTCCTGCTTCAAATGAGCATAGGCAATGCAACCAAAAACCTTAAGTTCATCATAGTTGGCTGGTCTCCCTGACCACAGCTCCTGTGGAGTCTTAAACCCAATAGCAGATGATGGACACCGGTTGATCAGATGGCATGCTGTTACAACGGCTTCTGCCCAGAAGGTCTTTGGCAATTTTGCAGCAGTGAGCATGCATCTAACTTTCTCCAAAATGGTCCTATTCATCCTTTCGGCTAGGCCATTTTGTTGAGGGGTTCCCCTCACAGTTTTGTGCCTTGCTACTCCCTCCCTTGTGCAAAACCGATTGAATTCTTCTGACAGAAATTCCAGTCCATTATCCGTTCTCAGCCTCTTCAGTTTTCTCCCCACCTGATTTTCAATGAGCACTTTCCAATCCTTGAATTTCTGGAACACCTCATCCTTGCTTTTCAGAATGTAGACCCACACTTTCCTTGAGTGGTCATCTATCAAACTCAGGAAATATCTGGCTCCTCCATGTGAAGATGTTCTGGATGGTCCCCATAGGTCAGAATGAACATAATCCAATGTCTGTTTGGTCCTGTGTACTGCTGTACCAAACTTGACCCTACAAGACTTCCCATAAATGCAGTCCTCACAAAAATCCAGGCCCTCCATCTTGTCTCTGCCGAATACTCCCTGTTTGGACAGTTCAATGAGGCCATTTTCACTTATATGTCCCAGCCTCCTGTGCCACAGTTGAGTCTTACTCCCTTCAATTCCTGTGCTGCTGCTACTGTGCCTATAACCGTGCTGCCTATTAAGGAATACAATCCATTGTTTCTTCTCCCTTTCATTATAACCAAGGCACCTTTGAATACCTTGAGCATTCCTCCTTCTGCTTTAAATGAGAGGCCATTCTGGTCTAATGTTCCCAGGGAGATTAAATTCCTTTTCAATTCTGGGACAAACCTTACACCTTGAAGCATTCTCTCCACTCCATCAAACATCTTTATCCTCACTGATCCCACTCCTTGTACCTTGCAGGCCTTATTGTTTCCCAACAACACTGAGCCTCCATCTTCCTGATTCAATTCCTCAAACCAGCCTCTGTTAGGAGTCATATGGTAGGTGCAACCAGAATCTAAAATCCATTCCTTCGATTGATTAATATCTGATATGGTCAGTACCTCTGCTGATTCATATCCTTGTTCAACCAAGGCTGCATCCCCGAATCATGTGGTCTACTGTTTGATTTGTTGCTCCTGTCAGGGCAATCCCTCTTGAAATGCCCTTCTTTGTGGCATAGAAAACACTTCCTCCTTACTTTGGACCTGGATCTTGACCTCTGTCTTTGCTTTGTATGTTCCCTTTTATCTGTTCTTCCCCGTGCCATCAAACCCTCTCCAGATGCCTCTTCTTTTATCTCTGCTTTCTTCTTCAAATCTTTAGAGAGCAGAGCTGATTGTACCTCATCCAGAGTTAAAGATTCCCGGCCAAAGATCAAAGTATCTGACAGATTTTCATACTCTTTGGGAAGAGATCTCAGTAGTAGCAGGCCCTGATCTTCCTCTTCCACTTTGATTTCAATGTTCTCCAGATCAAGAATGATCTTGTTGAAGTCATCCATGTGATCCTCCAACGATTTCCCAGGCTGCATCTTGAATGTGTATAGCCTCTGTTTCAGATATAGTCGGTTTGCCAATGATTTTGTCATGTAAAGTTTCTCTAGCTTCAACCAGATAGCGGCCGCAGAAGTTTCCTTGGAAACCTCTCTGAGTACCTTGTCTCCAAGACTGAGTATCAACGCACTGTGTGCTTTATCAAGAATCTCCTTCTTGTTTTTGTCTGTTTTAGAGGGGCTCATTTTCGATTCACCCGCCAGAGCCTCTTCCAGACCTTGTTGAACAAGCAGAGCCCGCATCTTCAAACGCCACAATCCAAAATCATTCTTTCCCGTAAACTTTTCAATCTCAAATTTCGCAGGGGCCATTTCTTCAATTCGATGCGCTAATCGCTCTGATACCAGTTTGTTAGTTTAATTGATCACAGGTTACCACCAATCAAGAAATCACCAGACCAAGAATTACTACTACTGTATCTACCGCAAGAACAGGAACTTGAAAGATGCGAAACCAGCAAATTTACATTCAAGAACATGCACAGAAACAATCGCATATGCAACGCAGTAAGAAATTTGGGACACAAGAATTTACGTGGTTCGGCGATTTAACACCTACATCCACGGACAAGCAAGCCACCATTCTTTATTCCAGTCACCAAACCAGTACAAGATCGAGTCTCAAGAGTGTATTCAATTTACAGGAGAGAAAAGTGTAAGTAGTATATTCTGTAAAAACTACAGCAGCAACTATGCACCAACATATTTATACTTATGCTGCCTTCCAACCGGTTGTAACGATTTCTTTTACCGGTTGCCTTTTCTCCACTTACTTGGACCTCTCTTTACACGCCTTGTATCAAATATCAGCTTGTATTCCAAGCCAACCCACTCAACAACAACTGCCCTCAAAATAAAGCAACCATCATTGTACGATAAAATTGTGAACTCGAATGCATGGCAAAAAACTTAGAAAATACTATTATATATTACAAGAAAATACAGTGATTATAGACACAAGCAGAGTTTACAAAATCCTAGATGAAAGAAGATTGAAATCCAAAAATAAGCAAGAGAAGATGTATGATTAAGAATGACTTTTGATGATTAATCAAATTACAAAAAACTGACATATATATTATACCAAATTGCAACGAAAAGCAGTGAGTCTTGTTCAATCTCATATGCAATAATAAAACTGATACTCTTTTAGGCTGGACGGAAGTAACCAGGATGGGACAATAACACGACATAAAAATCGAGCAACAATACAATCTGTTCAATAAAAATTATCTAAAGTGTTTTATACACATACAAACACACAAAATAAAGTACACCCATGTATGCATTGCATGTTTAGGTAATTTCACTTTTTAGAAAATGTTTTGGAGTTCGAATACGTTTTATATTATTTATTGGATCTATATTATTAAACCATAATAAATATTAAGCTAGAATGCAATGAGAAGACCTCACACAACATCGTGTAAGCATGCAACCAAGAGGGATGGGTGCTGGCATGGACAGTTGAATATTTTAGATTCATTCATATGTAAATTTTGTGTATATGTTCAAACTCAATGTAAATCAAAAAAGAATATGACGAATTGGGAAATTGGTTTGACATAACAATATTTAGCAATGAATTTGGCTGACAACTCAGAACGAAAGCCCAACTAGTTATCCCAGGGTGATAAATTTCTCATCTTTAATGGGAAGTATTATTGGACCTGTTTAGTGTGTTGGGCTTTATGCAGATCGGACTAAAAATATTTCTGATTAATGCATTCAACATAAGCATATAATGTACTTGATAATCAGAATTAAATATATATATATATACAGACATCTTCTATGAACATTTATGTGGATATGACAGTACCAAGAAGCGTCACATCAATAATTTAATATTTAGACATCTAAATTTGACTAATTTATAATACTCCGTCTTTCGGATGTCTTTATTACGTGATTTGATACTGACTCGTTAAAAACCTTACTAAGAAAAATCCAGTGAGAAAAAAACCATAGTAAGGAAAAAAGAGTGCGGTCACGTAAACTCCCCCTCATGTTGACACAACTGAATCTTCACATATTTCGTAGGTGGCGCATCCCAATATTGTATATATGTTTTCTGAATACTGTCGCAGGAAGTGCCTTCGCGAAAAGATCTGATAAATTTTCACTTGATTGAATGTAACGTATATCAATATCGTTATTCTTAACAAGTTCTTGGGTGAATTCGAAGAACTTAGCGGGGATATGCTTAGTTCTGTCGCTTTTGATATATCCTTCTTTCATTTGAGCAACACATGCAGCATTATCTTCGTACAGTGTCACATGCTTCTTGTCAGATGGTAACCCACTCATGACTTGTATATGGTCTGTTATGGATTTTAGTCATACACTTTCACGGCTTGCCTCATGTAGTGCAATAATCTCAGCGTGATTTGATGAAGTTGCTACGAGAGTTTGTTTCTGTGAAGGCCAAGAAATTACAGTGCTTCCACGAGTAAATACATATCCAGTTTGAGATCGTGTCTTATGTGGATCAGATAGATATCCGGCATTAGTAAAACCAACAATACTTTTATTGGTATCTTTTGTAATATAAAAGTCTCAAATCTTGATACATTAGAGCATCAATAGCACTTAGATATGATACTTCTGGACCAAGAATAACTTCATTTTCTTACACATAAACGAAATGGATCATTTTCAATGTTCAATGATCTAACAACCATTGTAGTACTTAAAGGATTTGCTTTATCCATATTAAAATGTTTAAGGACATTTTATGTATAATTTGACTGGTTGACAAATATTCCACCTTTTTTGTGCTCAATTTGTAAATCAAGACAATACTTGGTTTTTCCAAGGTCCTTCATTTCAAAATCTTCCTTTAAATACATCACAACATCTTGGATTTCTTATTCGTACCAATGATGTTTAAATCATCAACATATACAATAATAATTACGCATCCAGATGTTGTTTTCTGAATGAAAACACAAGGACATATTGGATTGTTTACATATCCCTTTTTCATCAAGTGCTAACTCAGTCGATTGTACCACATTCGACCGGATTGTTTCAACCCATATAATGATCTTTGTAATTTTACAGAATAACATTCTTTGGGTTTTGAACTTTGTGCTTCAGACATTTTAAATCCTTCGGGGATTTTCATATATATATATCACTATCAATCGATACATATAAGTAAGCCGTAACAAAATCCGTAAGACGCATTTCAAAATTTTCAGATACCGCCAAACTAATTAAATATCGAAACGTAATTGCATCCATAACTGGAGAATACGTTTCTTCGTAATCAATTCCAGGCCTTTGAGAAAAACATTTTTCAACAATCCGAGCTTTATATCTCAATATTTTATTTTCGAACGAAAACTCATTTGTATCCAACAGGTTTTACACCTTCGGGTGTAAGGACTATAGGTCTAAAAGCATTACGTTTATTTAACGAGTCTAACTCCACCTGGATGACATCTTTTCATTTTATCCAGTCCTACCGATTTTTATATTCACCAAAAGATTTTGGTTCATGATCTTCATTCTCGTTTATGATGTCAAATGCCACGTTGTAAGAAAATATATCATCAATGTCTTTCACATCATTTCCGTTTCATATTTCTCCAGTATTAATATAATTGATAGAGATTTCATGATTCTCATTATTTTGTGATTTCAACAGAATATTTTCATCATCATGTTCATCATTATTTGTTTCTGTTGGAACATCATTCACGATTTTATGATCATCGTGTTTCTCTATTCATTTTCTTTTCCGATGAATTTTATCCTTGGAACCGGTTGGCCTTCCACGCTTCAGGCGTGTTATGACATCATGAACATCTTTGTTCTCAATTTGTTTCTTTGAAACTTCAATTCGAGCAGGAGCATTTATAGCATGTATATGCGATTTAGTTACTCCTTTCGTGTCTACAAATGCATCAGGCATTTGATTTGCTATTCGTTGCAAATGCACAATTTGTTGTACTTCTTCATCACATTGTTTATTTATTGGATCCAGATATAATAATGATGGTACATACCATGTAATCTCTTTTTCGGTATGTTTCTTTTCTCCCCCTAACATTGGGAAGGTATTCTAATCAAAGTGACAATCAGCAAAACGTGCAGTGAACACGTCGCCTGTCTGAGGTTCAAGATATCGAATTATTGATGGACTATCATAGCCAACATAAATTTTCATCTTTCTTTGAGGTCTCATTTTTGTTCGTTGAGACGGTGCAATATGAACATATACCGCGCATCAAAAAATTCTGAGATGAGAAATATTTGGTTCTTTACCAAATGCAAGCTGCAATTGTGAGTATTTATGATACGCACTTGATCTGATGCGAATTAATGCAGCAGCATTTACAATTGCATGTCCCCATATAAAAAATTCTGAGATGAGAAATATTTGGTCTTTTACCAAATGCAAGCTGCAATTGTGAGTATTTATGATACGCACTTGATCTGATGCGAATTAATGCAGCAGCATTTACAATTGCATGTCCCCATATAGAAATAGGGAGTTTTGTTTTCATAATCATTGGTCTACCAATCAGTTGTAGACGTTTAATCAATGATTCAACTAAACCATTTTGTGTATGTACATGAGCAACATGATGCTCAACAGTAGTTCCCACCGACATAATAATCATTGAAAGTTTTGGAAGTAAATTCACCAGAATTATCGAGTCTAATATTCTTGATTGTATAATCAGGAAATTGAGCTCGTAAGTTTATTATTTGGGCAAGTAATTTTACAAACGCCACATTTCGAGTTGATAATAAACAAACATGTGACAATCTGCTGGAAGCATCTATCAATACCATAAAGTATCGAAATGGTCCACATGGTGGATGAATTGGCCCATAAATGTCACCCTGAATACGTTCAAGAAACATGGGTGATTCAGTTTTTATCTTGGCTGGTGATTGCCTTATAATAAGTTTCCCAATAGAACATGTTGTACATTGAAACTTATTATCTTGAAAGATCTTCTGATCTTTCAATGGATGGTCATGTGTATTTTCTATAATTCTTCGCATCATTATTGAACCATGATGTCCCAATCGATCATGTCAAGTATTTAATATTGGCGAATTTTGAACTACCATGTTTAATTGGTCTTATATGCGTATAATGCAATCCAGTAGGGAGTATTGGTAGTTTTTCAACTACACATTTCTTTCCTGATTTATATGTGGTAAGACACATATATTTCTCATTTCCTTCAGTCATTGACTGAATATCATACTCATGTGAATATATATCATTAAAACTCAACAACTTTTCTTTTCGATTGTGGTGAAAATAGAGCATCAGTTATCATAAATTTTGTACCATTAGGTAACAAAACCTGAGTTTTACAACAACCTTCAATCAAGTCTACAGGACCCGATATAGTATTTATCATTTTTTTGTTGGTTTTATGTCCAAGAAATATCTTTTATCTCGAAGAATAGTATGTGTTGTACCACTATGAGGTATGCAACTTCCATGGGATTATTTCCTTGTATAGCTTTGTTCCTTGCAATTTGATATTAAACAATAAAATATAATTTAACATATGCAATTAGAAACATAAAACTATAATACATATCATCATGAAAACTGTTACATTTAAAAATATATGAAAAACTGTTACATTTATATCACACCATTGAACTGATCATTTTCAGAGAAATCAATGAGAAAATCTGCATCATCGAAATTATTCGAATCACTCAAGCAATTATTGCGATCATTGTGTTCAGTGAAATTTGTCTCATTTTCTTTTTCCTTCAATGATTCTTTATAGAGCTTACAAAGATGCTCCGGGGCTCGACAAATACGAGACCAATGTCCTTTTGTGCCGCATCTAAAACAAGAACTTCTAATTCTTTTCGAGTAATTTTCATTCATACTCGTGTTCTCATGCTGCCTCTTCTTTGGGTGGTTCGTGACTTCCTTTTTAGTGGGGTTATTGAAGTAACTACCTCTATTATTTTCAATCTACGGCCGCGTCCACGGCCATAGTTATTTCTATGTCCACGTCCACGTCCACGACCCCGACCTCAACCTCGACCTCTTCCACGACCAAAATCTTGTCCACGACTTTGATTTTGGTTTCGTTCATTCTGAATTACGACATTTACTTCAGAAAATGCCGTTGATCCAGTAGGTCGGGATTGATGAGTTCTCATTAATAGCTCGTTGTTCTTTTTCGCCACAAGAAGACATGCGATAAGTTCAGAATATCTCGCAAATCCACGCACTCTATATTGCTGTTGTAGAGTTTGTTTGATGCGTGGAAAGTAAAAAATGTTTTTTCAAGCATTTCTGATTCTGTGACTTCATGTCCACAAAATTCAGTTGCGAGACTATTCGGTACATTGTCGAATTATAATCGCTGACGTTCTTAAAGTCTTAGAACCTTAATGAATTACATTCATCACGGGCGGTCGGAATTATAACTTCCTTTATGTGTTCAAATCGTTCTTTTAAATCTTGCCATAAGCCATGTGATTCTTTTTCGTGAGGTATTCACATTTCAATCACTCATCAAGATGTCGTCGTAAGAATATCATGGCTTTTGCCTTTTCTTGTGATGACGATGCATTATTTTTTATGGTTTCACTTAAACCCAACGATTCAAGATGCATTTCGACATCGAGGGTCCATGGCATATAATTCTTTCCAGTAATATCAAGAGCAACAAATTCGAGCTTTGCCAAATTCGACATGATGGTGCTTGATAACAAAATACATTTTATTAGTCAAGGTTCATTAGTATGACAATGAAAAATAATGGATAAACTAGAAATACAAACATGGTTCGAAATAATAAAAAAATACGAGGCGGATACTCGCCGATAAATACAAGGCTAGTGAGTGTAATAATCAAAATAGTTATAAAAATTAGCCTTGGATGAATCATCATCTTCTTGGCTTTTGTAATTCAAAA
Source organism: Dorcoceras hygrometricum (assembly GCA_001598015.1). Taxonomy (NCBI): domain Eukaryota; kingdom Viridiplantae; phylum Streptophyta; class Magnoliopsida; order Lamiales; family Gesneriaceae; genus Dorcoceras; species Dorcoceras hygrometricum. The sequence continues at coordinate 881,607 of KQ988202.1, forward strand.
ATAAAGTTTGTGGAGATAAATTTGATGGAAATTAGCAATAGAGGGATGAATGAATGTTTTAGAAAACATCATATTTATAGAATAAAACCAAGCTGTTTATATCCTTTACGAGTCATTAATATATATTCGTTTTATGATCGTTTATTATCGAAAGATAAAATACAATAATTTTATTTAACACTCATGATTAAAATGTAATGCATATAATCGTAATCATAGTTAAATAATTTTGTATATCACATCACATTATTATTTTTAAGTGGCATAGCCTCCTTTATACAATAATATGATATTGTACATAAATTATATAATAATGAATAATATAATTTTATAATTCATATCACGTTATAATAATGAGGTGTGAGTGACTACTTTTATATAATAACATGATATTATACAGAAATATAATAATTAGCAATATAAATTCGTAACTCATATCACGTTATTATAATTGGATGTCAGTGACTCCTTTTATATAATAACATGATATTATATAATGAAATATATAAAAAAAAATCGAGTGATCGTGCTGATAATGTGTTATAAATTAAAAGAAACATTAACAAAATAAAGTAAATAATTATCTTTGTAATAACCTTGAATATCTCCTTAATTGCTCCGAATGAACTCTTAATTTTATATTAATAGGAAATTATTATTTCTCTATAATTTCCTTAATTTAGAGAGAAGAGAATTGGGAGAGAATTTGTATATATTTGTGTGTATTTACAATGAAGATTACAATCCTATTTATAGGCAAATGAAATGATTAAACTAACAAAAATATCGAATCATATTTTAATATTTAGACATCCAAATTTGACTAATTTGTAGACATCCAAATTTGACTAATTCATAATTTGTCATTATCGATGGGACATCCTGGTTCATAACTAGTAAAGTACGATATTATGAATTAGTCAATTTGGATGTCTACAAATTAGTCAAATTTGGATGTCTAAATATTAAATTATGATTAGATATTTTTATTATTTTAATCCTTTAATTTTCCTATAAATATGCTTGTAATCTTCATTCTAAATACACACAAATATATACAAATTCTCTCACAATTCTCTTCTCTCTAAATTAAGGAAATTATAAAGAAATAATAATTTCCTATTAATATAAAATTAAGAGTTCATTTGGAGCAATTAAGGAGATATTCAATGTTATTACAAAGGTAATTATTTACTTTATTTGTTAATGTTTTGTTTAATTTATAACACGTTATCAACACGATCACTCGATTGTTTTTATATATTTCATTGCATAATATCATGTTATTATATAAAAGGAGTCACTGACACCTAATTATAATAACGTTATATGAGTTACAAATTTATATTGCTAATTATTATATTTCTGTATAATATAATGTTATTATATAAAAGGAGTTCCTGACACCTCATTATAATAACGTGATATGAATTACAAAATTATATTGTTCATTATTATATAATTTATTTATAATATCATATTATTATATAAAGGAGGCTATGCCACCTCAAAATAATAAGGTGATGTGATATACAAAATTATTTAACTATGATTACGATTATATGCATTACATTATAATCATAAGTGTTAAATTAAATTATTGTATTTTATCTTTCGATAATAAACAATCATAAAACGAATATATATCAATGACTCGTAACGGGTATAAACGGCTAGATTTTATTCTATAAATATGATATTTTCTAAAACATTCATTCATCCCTCTATTGCTATTTTCCATCAAATTTATCAACACAACTTTATTTTTCGAATTTTAAAAGCCGAGAAGATGATGATTCATCCAAGGCTAATTTTTATAACTATTTTGATTATTATACTCACTAACATTGTATTTATCGGCGAGTATCCGCCTCGCATTTTTTCGTTATTTCGAGCCATGCTTGTATAGCAAGTTTATTCATTATTTTTCATTGTCATACTAATTAATCTTGACTAATAAAATATATTTTGTTATCAAGCAACACCATGTCGAATTTGGAAAAGCTCGAATTTTTGCTCTTGATATTACTGGAAAGAATTATATGCCATGGACCCTCGATGTCGAAATGCATCTTGAATCGTTGGGTTTAAGTGAAACATAAAAAATAATGCATCGTCATCAGAAGAAAAGACAAAATCCATGATATTTTCTTACGACGACATCTTGATGAGGGATTGAAATGTGAATACCTGACGGAAAAGAATCTCATGGCTTTATGGCAAGGTTTAAAAGAACGATTTGAACACATAAGGGAAGCTATACTTCCGACCGCCCGTGAAGAATGGAATTCATTAAGGTTCCAAGACTTTAAGAAGGTCTCGATTATAATTCGACAACGTACCGAATAGTCTCGCAACTGAAATTTTATGGACATGAAGTCACAGAAGCAGAAATGCTTGAAAAAACATTTTCTACTTTCCACGCATCAAACATAACTCTACAACAGCAATATAGAGCCCGTGGATTTGCGATATATTCTGAACTTATCGTATGTCTTCTTGTGACGGAAAAGAACAACGAGCTATTAATGAGAACTCATCAATCCCGACCTACTGGATCAACGACATTTTCTGAAGTAAATATCGTAATTCAGAACGAATGAAACCAAAATCAAAGTCGTGGACAAGATTTTGGTCGTGGAATAGGTCGAGGTCGAGGTCGAGGTCGGGGTCGTGGACGTGGACGTGGACATAGAAATAACTATGGTCATGGACGCGACCGTGTATTTGAAAACAATAGAGGTAGTTACTTCAATAACTCCACTAAAAAGGAAGTCACGAACCACCCACAGAAGAGGCAGCATGAGAACACAAGTATGAATGAAAATTACTCGAAAAGATTTGAAAGTTCTTGTTTTAGATGCGGCACAAAAGGGCATTGGTCTCGTATTTGTCAAGCCCCTGAGCATCTTTGTAAACTCTATAAAGAATCATTGAAGGGCAAATAAATGGAGACAAATTTCAATGAACACAATGACGGCAATGATTGTTTGAGTGATTCGACTCATTTCGATGCTGCAGATTTTCTCATTGATTTCTCTGAAAATGATCAGTTCAATGGTGGGATATAAATGTAACAGTTTTCATATATTTTTAAATGTAACAGTTTTCATGATGATATGTATTATATGTTTTATGTTTTCTAATTGTATATGTTAAAATATGTTTTATTGTTTAATCTCAAATTACAAGGAACAAAGCTATACAATGAAATAATCCAATGGAAGTTTGCATAACTGATAGTGGTACAACATATACTATTCTCCGAGATAAAAGATATTTCTTGGACATAAAACCAATAAAAACAATGGTAAATACTATATCAGGTCCTGTAGACTTGATTGAAGGTTGTGATAAAGCTCAGTTTTTGTTACATAATGGTACAAAATTTATGACAACTGATACTCTGTTTTCACCACAATCGAAAAGGAAGTTGTTGAGTTTTATTGATATATATTCCCATGGTATGATACTCAGTCAATGACTGACGGAAATAAGAAATACATGTGTCTTACCACATATAAATCAGGAAAGAAATGTGTAGTTGAAAAACTACCAATGCTCCCTATTGGATTGTATTATACGCATATAAGACCAATCAAACATGGTAGTTCAAAATTCGCCAATATTAAATACTTGACATGATCTATTGGGACATCCTGGTTCAATAATGATGCGAAGTATTATAGAAAATACACATGGCCATCCATTGAAAGATCAGAAGATCTTTCAAGATAATAAGTTTCAATGTAAAGCATGTTCTATTGGGAAACTTATTATAAGGCCATCACCAGCCAAGATAAAAACTGAATCATCCATGTTTCTTGAACGTATTCAGGGTGACATTTGTGGGCCAATTCATCCACCATGTGCACCATTTCGATACTTTATGGTATTGATAGATGCTTCCAGCAGATTGTCACATGTTTGTTTATTATCAACTCGAAATGTGCAAGATTACTTGCCCAAATAATAATCTTACGAGCTCAATTTCCTGATTATACAATCAAGAATATTAGACTCGATAATGCTAGTGAATTTACTTCCAAAACTTTCAATGATTATTATGTCGGTGGGAATTATTGTTGAGCATCATGTTGCTCATGTACATACACAAAATGATTTAGCTGAATCATTGATTAAACGTCTATAACTGATTGTTAAACCAATGATTATGAAAACAAAACTCCCTATCTCTATATGGGGACATGTAATTGTACATGCTGCTGCATTAATTCGCATCAGACAAAGTGCGTATCATAAATACTCACAATTGCAGCTTGCATTTGGTAAATAACCAAATATTTCTCATCTCAGAATTATTGGATGCGTGGTATATGTTCATATTGCACTGCCTCAACGAACAAAAATGAGACCTCAAAGAAAGATGGGAATTTATGTTGGTATGATAGTCCATCAATAATTTGATATCTTGAACCTAAGACAGACGGCGTGTTCACTGCACGTTTTGCTTATTGTCACTTCGATGAGAATACCTTCCCAATGTTAAGGGGAGAAAAGAAACATACCGAAAAAGAGATTACATGGTATGTACCATCATTATTATATCTGGATCCAAGAAATAAACAATGTGATGAAGAAGTACAGCAAATTGTGCATTTGCAACGAATAGCAAATCAAATGCCAGATGCATTTGTAGACACGAAAGGAGTAACTAAATCGCATATACATGCTATAAATGCTACCTGCTCGAATTGAAATTTCAAAGAAACAAATTGAGAACAAAGATGTTCATGATGTCATAACACGCCTGAAGCGTGAAAGGCGAATCGGTTCCAATGATAAAATTCCTCGGAAAAGAAAATGTATAGAGAAACACGATGATCATAAAATCGTGAATGATGTTCCAACAGAAACAAATGATGATGAACATGATGATTAAAATATTCTGTTGAAATCACAAAATAATGAAAATCATGAAATATCTATCAATTATATTAATACTGGAGAAATATGGAACGGAAATGATGTCAAAGACATTGATGATATATTATCTTACAACGTGGCATTTGACATCATAAACGAGAATGAAGATCATGAACCAAAATCTTTTGGTGAATGTAAAAATCGACAGGACTGGATAAAATGGAAAGATGTCATCGGGTGGAGTTAGACTCTTTAAATAAACATAATATTTTTGGACCTATAGTCCTTACACCAGAAGGTGTAAAACATGTTGGATACAAATGAGTTTTCATTCGAAAACAAAATTGAGATATAAAGCTCGGCTTGTTGCAAAAGGTTTTTCTCAAAGGCCTAGAATTGATTACGAAGAAACGTATTCTCCAGTTATAGATGCAATTACGTTTCGATATTTAATTAGTTTGGCGGTATCGGAAAATTTTGAAATGCGTCTTACGGATTTTGTTACGGCTTACTTATATGGATCGATTGATAGTGATATATATATATATGAAAATCCCCGAATGATTTAAATTCTTGAAGCACAAAGTTCAAAACCCAAAGAATGTTATTCTGTAAAATTACAAAGATCATTATATGGGTTGAAACAATCCGGTCGAATGTGGTACAATCGATTGAGTGAGCACTTGATGAAAAAGGGATATGCAAACAATCCAATATGTCCTTGTGTTTTCATTAACAAAACAACATCTGGATGCGTAATTATTGTTGTATATGTTGATGATTTAAACATCATTGGTACGAATAAGGAAATCCAAGATGTTGTGATGTATTTAAAGGAATATTTTAAAATGAAGGACCTTGGAAAAACCAAGTATTGTCTTGGTTTACAAATTGAGTACAAAAAAGGTGGAATATTTGTCAACCAGTCAAATTATACATAAAATATCCTTAAACATTTTAATATGGATAAAGCAAATGCTTTAAGTACTACAATGGTTGTTAGATCATGGAACATTGAAAATGATCCATTTCATCCATGTGAAGAAAATGAAGTTATTCTTGGTCCAGAAGTATCATATCTAAGTGCTATTGGTGCTCTATTGAAAAGGATCCATTCCGTCCATGTGAAGAAAATGAAGTAATTCTTGGTCCAGAAGTACCATATCTAAGTGTTATTGGTGCTCTTATGTATCTTGCAAATTGTACTAGACCTGATATATCTTTTGCAGTAAATCTATTGGCAAGATTCAGCTCATACCCGACAAAGAGGCACCGGAACGGAATTAAGCATATATTCCGTTATCTACGAGAAACTACAGATTTGGGACTTCTATATTCAAAAGATACCAATAAAAGTATTGTTGGTTTTGCTGATGCCGGATACCTATTTGATCCACATACGGCACGATCTCAAACTGGATATGTATTTACTCGTGGAGGCACTGCAATTTCTTGGCGTTCACAGAAACAAACTCTCGTAGCAACTTCATCAAATCACGCCGAGATTATTGCACTACATGAGGCAAGCCGTGAATGTGTATGACTAAAATTCATAACAGACCATATACAAGTAATGAGTGGGTTACCATCTGACAAGAAGCATGTGACACTGTACGAAGATAATGTTGCATGTGTTGCTCAAATGAAAGAATGATATATCAAAAGCGACAGAACTAAGCATAGCCCCCCTTAGTTCTTCGAATTCACCCAAGAACTTGTGAAGAATAACGATATTGATATACGTTACATTCAATCAAGTGAAAATTCATCAGATCTTTTCGCGAAGGCACTTCCTACGACAGTATTCAGAAAGCATATATACAATATTGGGATGCGCCGCCTACGAAATATGTGAAGATTCAGTTGTGTCAACATGAGGCGGAGTTTACGTGACTGCACTGTTTTTTCTTACTACGGTTTTTATCCCACTGGGTTTTTTCTAGTAAGGTTTTTAACGAGTCATTATCAAATCACGTAATAAAGGCATCCAAAAGGGGGAGTATTATGAATTAGTCAAATTTGAAGGTTACAAATTAGTCAACTTTGGATGTCTAAATATTAAATTAGGATTAGATATTTTTATTATTTAAATCATTTCATTTGCCTATAAATAGGCTTGTAATCTTCATTGTAAATACACACAATATATACAAATTCTCTCCAAACTCTTCTCTCTAAATTAAGAAAATTATAGATAAATAATAATTTCCTATTAATATAAAATTGAGAGTTCATTTGGAGCAATTAAGGAGTAATTAAGGAGTCTTTAAATTATTACAAAGGTAATTATTTACTTTATTTTGTTAATATTTCTTTTAATTTATAACAATTGGCCCTTAATTGAAACAAATAATCATTTCTAATTATTATGGCCACACCATGACACATAGCAATAATATTTTATTGACGTATATTACAAATTTATAAAGACAATCAAACGTCATATATATTAGCGCTGGGATCGGGTAGGGTCCCGTCCCGTAGCCCACTTCGCCGATTCTCATCCTGAAAAGAATTGAAAGTTTATTTTATACCCGATCCCATACCCGAAAGTGTTGGGACCCGAATATTCGGGAACCCATATTTTCAAGGTCCTGTAGGATCGGGGAGAGATGTCTCGAACAAGGACAAGTACAAGCACATGCGAGATAATATATAAGCATCGAAATTAAAATTGTAAACTTGAAACAAGTGATACGATTTCTTGGTTAATCCACATAACACCACAACATCAAAGATTTAACTTCGACCCGGAGTTCTTTGGAGCTTGCATCCTCAAGTATTGTTGCACCAACTTATCCAACTCATAAATTACTGAACTATATTCCTCTTTATGAACATCTGACTAAACAAAATATATGCATTTCTATTAGAACAAATTATATGTTGTAGAAACTATTTATTTTGATACAACAAGAATGACATAAAAAAAATAAAAAATATATTTTTTTATTATTTATTTTAACAGATAATAATTTTTTTTTTATTATTTTAATATATTTCGGGTGAGGTCGGGAATCCCAAATAATTAAGCAAAAAACACCCGACCCCATTCCCGATACTTATCGGGTCGGGAATTTTCCCAAAAATTCTGAAAGAGATTTTTTCGGGTCGGGACTGGGTCGGGTTCGAGTTTGGTCGGGATTTTCGGGATCTTTTACATCCCTATTATATATAAATATAATAAAGCATTTCTATATGAAAATTTTTATATAGTTAATTATTATCTGTGTCACATTTTTATTTTACATACCAGTTATTAAAACATTCTGGTTTATTTTTTTATTAGACATATTGTTACAAAACTAATTGAGGTATTTTTTCTTTGAAAAATTGCATAAAATTATTTTAAGTTTGATTCTTATAAATACTGAAAATTTATTATTACTATTTTTTAAAAATTCAACTAACACATGGAATTGACTTTTTCTAGTACACTGAAATGATATATAATTTCAATTTTGATTTTTAAGTTGACTTATTTATGACTTTCATAAATAAAATCGAACTTATATAAATATATATTACTCGCATTCTTTACGGGAAAAATTGGCCCTTGTTCTACTACTGATTACTGTGGCATAAAAGGTATTAATAGTGGGCCAAGGCACTACTAGAGGGTCATTATAATTGTTTATTAATATGGCCTTGTGGCCCTACTATATACTCGACCCTTGGTTTCTAATTTATTACTTGGCCAGGCCTAAACATCTAAGCTTCTACTGGAGGCCCGATGTATTAGATTTCTCATTGAGTCTCGAGCTCTGCCGAAGATAATTGTTTTTAATAACAGATCCAGATGCTGGGTCGCGACTTCTACCGGGTCGAAGAAATTTACAAATTAAATTTGATAGATTTCCTACAGCCGCCAAAAATTTTATTTTTCGTCGGCCTCATCAAAATGCCCAATCGTTAAGCTAGTCTAGTGGCCCAGCCAGTATCTTAGTTCTGCAGTATAAGCTCCTACTCAATAACCAACCAACTACATAGTGCATCTTTTAAATTAAGCCTAATATTTTGATTTCTCATGGGCCTCTAGGGGAAGTTACGTCTTGACAAGCTTCGAAGCTTCAACAATTATTTGGGCCATCTAATACTGGCCTAGCTCAGTACACAATGGCCAACAACTATGTTCTGAGCTTTTAGAAGAAGAGACGGTAAATTGGGCATCTTGAGGAAGTCCCGGTAGTTAATAGGGCCTATTATTTAGACCGGCGTAGCCTATAACTTGATAACCGACGAATGGTTCTTTAGTAGATTTAGGCGGACCGTCATTTATTCAAACTTTTGGCCGAATATTTAGACAGGCTTGGCCCGGTACAGAAGAACATTTTTCTATTTACAAGATTATACTACCCAATAGAATATTTCGGGCCACTTGTAGAAACTGCGGCCTAATAAGATTGTTGGGGCCCAATACTTAGACCAGTGTAGTCCAGTACTTATTCACCAACTAATATGTTGTAGGGGATCTAGTAGATGCCACGGCCCTGTAATTAGACCTATTCGTTCCTAGCCCAGTGCTCAATGACCACCGATTTTATCGGGCCTCTGGTGGACCGAAGCTCAATATTTAGATTTTCTTGGACTTTAGTTGAAGCATCGCCCAGTATTTTGGGCCTACCCAGCAAATATTTAGACTTCTGTTTAACCTCTAGTAGATGCTTTGTCTCAATATTTAGATCGGCCTGCGCTGGCCACCTCTAGTAGATGCTCCGTCTCAATATTTAGACTGTGTGCTGGCCCTGGCCCAGGCCAAACCCAGCTCAGTAATCATTGAAAAAGCTATTATGTGGGGTCTCTTGCTGTTCTTGGGCCTATAGTTGAAGCTACGGCCTATTATGTAGACCGGCTTGGCCCAGTATTATTGTTCAAAAATAATTGCGGTGAGGGTGGATCGAACACGCGGCCTTCAGATCTTCAGTCTGACGCTCTCCCAACTGAGCTATCCCCGCTCTTGAGCAACAGTGCTTCAAACATTATTAATATATAATATTGCATGTTGAAATTGTGTGACATACTCAACTTTAAATCTTGAATCTTAATTGAACACATGCGTTTATAAATCCTTACTTGTACAAGCCCATTCCCGAATTAACAATTTATCGAGAGAAAAATAATTTGAAAAAATTCGAGAGAAATAATTTCGGGTAGATGTGTGCAAGTTATCAAGTAACGTGGGCGCTAATGAAACTCAAGATGGAATGTGATGGAGGAATAAACTTGGAAAGATATTTTTGGTATCATTTTGGCACGCAATGGAGAAGATCCGACTCATGGACACCATTCTCCCGAGGAGATCAGAAACTCAAGTACTACTGCGCCGAGGGACTCTTTCACATTGTCCTCACCTCGCCAACCTTGCAGCACATGTAATGGAAAAAGAAAGTTTCACCTCTAAGCGTGATTTTATTTCTCAAGAAGCTTTCCCTTGTTCTTAAAATCTTTGTATCGGTAGACTTCGTACATATGCATACATATAATAAAAAAATATATATAAATGTCCAAATCTCTTTTACATCCAGAAAACAAAGAAACACCAAATATAAAGGAGATCTTCATAAGAACATCAAGTGGATTAAAAATATAAGACAGCACATAAAAGTCAGCAAACTCAAATATGCATCTTAGCTCAAAATGAAAAACATATGTTTCTTAGAAGGACATAACCGAGGCAATACAATGATTATACAAGTTAATCTTGGACAATATATATACAAAGAGGCTAAGGTACAAATACATCTCAGAATGATCCAAATGTATTCTCGCCGCTGTACGTCATGTACAGGAAGCCATCTTCATCTTTATTTTCCTCGTATATCGCAGACATCATTGCAGCTAAAATAATACACAATGAAGGACCTTGTTAAATAACAACAAGACAAGCTCCAATCAATTTAAACACTGCAAAAGTTTCTTTCTCACCAGTCGGAGGGAGAATGTTCTTGACAAATATAAATATAGCCTTCTCAGCACTTAGCTTAATTCTTTTTCGGACAACATAAACAAATTGTCCAACAGTCAGATCAGCAGGTACTAAGTATCTGCGGTATTTGAGATAAAAACCATTGTATGACTAACAGGTTGGGAACAAACAAACAGCCAATAAGAAATTGGTATATTCTCCCATTGAAAAAATTCAAATGAAGGTGGATCAAAACTACGGTCCTACACAAAACGACAGTAGTAAACAGAGTAACTTAAGATAAAGTTGTCTCAAGAGTAGGAAATGCTGAAGCTACTGTTAGCTCAAATACTCGACCAACTGATGCAAAAATCAATTGAAAAAAATTGTTGGGTATAGTGGTAGTGCTTGCAAGAATTTCTAGGAAGTGTTTCAAACCTTCTAAGTTCTAACCGATCAAATATTTCGTAATTGTACATAAAAGCTCAGGATCACTTCCTAGATGTTCTTGCAAACACTACCATAATCAAAGGGCAGTGGCGTAGGCTCTCCAAGGAGTTTCACTAAAAAAAAATAACAATACATATAAGTTTAACCATATCAAGCAAAATAAATAGTGTTGGAAGCCTATAAAGTTCACTGACTTCTTCTTGTCAATGTCTGGGATGTCACTCCTTTCAGCCTTCTCCACAATAACCTACACCACATGAAAAATGGGAAGTTGAAGTGAAGTATTCGTCGACCGTAAAAAGATAAATCAAGTCAGTTAATGAATAATTATTAATTTCTACCGGAATTCTGTCAGGGTACTTCTCCCTGATACGAGAAGCCTCGGCTTGTCGCCTCTCTGCAACACATTATATAGTACTGTAGACAGTGACCCCACAACAAAAAAAAGGGAAAAGAAAACCCAAAACCATCTGCAACATGCACAAATTTCCCATTCCACTCCTCAAGAAACGTCAGCAATTTTTCTAATCCAGCCGGTAGAGCAAACAGATTATAAGCAAGCAACTAAACTGTGAAAAATCAAAGCTAGAAGTTGTTCGCCGAACAGTTGCAGCAGTATCTCAATAAAAACTTACTACGAAGTTACAAATTTCATGAACAATAATTAACACAAGGCTAGCTTTTCCCTTAGATCATTTCTCACAACCTAGGAATTGAGAACTCGATGCATCATCCTACAGTGAAAAGCCAAACCAAAAATCCGACGACTCCAGTAACTAAAATCAGTCGTCCATCCACAATAAGGAAATCAAAGATACAAATCATCTTCAGTCGAAAGAAAAATTATATTGACTGCTCTTAGACAACTAAGATTAAACATAAATCTAATCAATAACACGATCGACACATGAAAAAATGGCAACCAAATCCCAGGCGGAAATTAGGGTTCATAAACTAAAGAACCACTGATTTACCAAGAGGATGTTCCAGTTTGAAGGAGCTTTTGGCCATGAAATCCGGTGAAACTGAAACGATCGGCCGAAGAGGATTGGTGATATCAAGAATGGGTTTCTTGCCTTGGAAGGAAAACGAGATATAGGATGCAGCGATATTATTAATTGATTCTGACGTAATTACCGGATTCATTCTGTTTTACCTTTTTTATTTCTTAAAAAAAATTAACTCATTAACATACTAACCCTTGTATAGGTCAAAAGCCCCTTAATCCATATATATTGATAAATCGAGGGACATACACGAGTGTAGGCAGGAGCTCAAGGAAGAGGAGCCATATAACGGACTAACTCTCAACATACCTCACAATATTTCAGTGGGGAATATGCTCCTCATTAGAATCGAACCTGTGAAATTGGGGAAGTTACTCCCACATCACCCCAGGTCTTACAAATTCGTCTGTACCCCGACGGCTGTTTTACCTTTTTTTTCTCCTAATTTTACTACACTTCTCGCATTCAAATTAATGAAAAAAAAAAATTAATATAAACCATAATACTTTAAAAACCTTTAAAAATAGTTTAACTGAGCACACGCATGTATCGTATTACACTTTCGGATGAAAAATAGATGATAATCATTTTCTAAAATCTTCAAAAACCATTTTTGAGTTATGAATTTAGTTTTACCAGAACCTATGATGACTGACATTTTTTGGAGTTTTGAGGATAAAATAATTTTCAAAATCTTGGAACCTCATTTGGAATCATGAATTTAGTTTAACAGAACCTATAATGATTGATACTTCTTCCTTCGGAGTCGTGGGGTTGATAAGACATGAATTTATTTTGACACATGCGTGCAAGTTTATACTTAAGGCTCCATACTCTATCTAATGTCTTACAGTTCAAATCACGTAAGGTTGTAATTGGATGGAAAATGATTATTCCCACTCCATCTCATGAAAATTAATATCGTGATCAGTTGATATAGGTAAAATTATTCCGAACATATGAAATTTACAACGATTATACATATTATTTGAAATAGCCCCACACGCGTGAAATAGGAATTGAACATTTTTTTTTTGTACAAGGAAATGAGCATATAACATATAAACGATGATGAGGTCTCTGCTCATCATTACCCAGGTATAGTTTAACACGTTACAGTTCCAGATGGCTCTACAAGGAAATGCAGATTCTTTGTTTCATGGCTGTGATTATGGTTTACCTGATTGAGGAAAAAAAACCAATATACGAAGATGTCCCTGCATGCTGTTAGTTACATGTAAGCACAAAGCAGCCTCAAGAAATGACTTCCTCTTGGTTAGAGGAAGACCATCAGCAGCTGCAAGGTAATCCAATTTAATTGTGAGCAACGGAATAAAAGGCTACTCTACAAGGTTTCCACAAGAAGAGGGCAAAAAGGAAATAAATTGGAGACGGGTTGGGGTGCAGAGTAGGGGAAAGATTAGGTCAGATTGACAACTTGTGGGATGCCAAAGAACTTTTCCTCCTTTTACATTTTGGTTCACTGTAAGTGATCCTTGGCAAGACTATCTACTTCTCTATCAGAAGAAATAATAGCATAATGTAAACATAGCAATGATCCTTCAGAAACTTTGACAGAGTCAATCATCGCCAGTAGGAAACTAGCAATGTCAAATTTTCTTTTTAGATTTGGAGGGAGAGGTAGATTGGTGAGCAGGTTGCAGAGGCCATAGATGGGGACATCTCCCTGGTTACCTCAGCAATCCATGCAGGATAAAATAGTCTTCAAATTGATAGTCCATCATTGTTGGCATCATCAGTTTGTATACCAAACGAAACTACAGTCAGATGTTAAAATTTCCCAAAGTTAAAGACCAACGTGTGATTCAGACGCATCTGATGCTGCTTATAAATAACTTTTTATTTGACCTTTTATTACGACCTGATGAACAATTTACATCTAATTTTCAAGAATTTCAACTCTCAACATTCCTGAAGCAACAGATATATCCCCATCCCCCTGAAGTCGGTCCCAGGTCAGCATAATATTTTTCGGACAATATCACAAGAATTGTTGTAACATCTTTATTTGTTCAGATAAAGCTAATCAGAAAACTGAGTAGGATTTAAGTTGCCCCAAGGTTGCTGCAGTGTTGTCAGCTCCCATAGAATTACCCCAAAACTGTAGACATCTGATTTCTCGTTTGACGGTTCATCACGGAGGACTTCAGGGGCCATCCACTCATTCTGCATGAAAAGGAATAGTCCTTCGTTGTTAGACAAATATGGGCAAATGTCAGAGGAATGAGATCGTAGCATAAGAGAGAAAGAACTCACAGCGCCAGCAGCAGACTTGATGAAAGAAATGTGTTAGCTTTTAAAACGAGAAAAACCAAATCACAGACCTGACGAAGACATTTACATGGTAAGGATCTACACAAAATAGGTGAGTCCATAAAGTGAGTTTGGCAGGAACAAGGCCAAATCTTACAAAAGCATATCAATTTTTATGACTCTTAAATATTAATAAATAAAGATACAGGTACCTAAATAATTAAAATTAAGCAACCACACGAGATGATGGTGTCATGTCGTAGACCACCTCCACAAATTTCAAGGAAAATGATGACAGAAATGTTTTAACATTTCAAAGCATCATAAAGAACTTGCTTATAAATCAAATAATAAATCAACTATAAGCTTTATCTCAGTTTATTATATTTTTTTTTGTCTATTTTAATTCATTAACTATTATCATTTCTCAATTTTAGCTTTAGCAAAAGAGAAAAATAATGGATTGAGACTATAAAAAGATAAATGTAATGGGTCAAGACCAACAATTAGAAAATTATAAATAAAATAGTAAAAAAGATTACATATTAGGACCAAAAAATTGAAAAGTTAGTAGATAAATACCAGAAAATAATAAAATTATTGGAAAATTTTTTTCCCTTTATTATATTCCATAGCTGGGAGGCATTTCGAAATCCGTGATATTTAATTAAGTAATTCAAACAATAGTCTAAATAGTCACGAAAATGTAATAAATATTTCGAAACCAAGGTCGAATGTGAGTCCTTATTCAAATCGAAATCGTACAAGAATAATTATTTCAAGTTTTTAATCGAATTCAAATATATTTATTCAAGCTTTTAACTTTTTATTAGATAAAACTCGAGCTTTAATTTTTTAATTGTATATAACTTGCTTCAATTCGCTTATACCTTATTTATCAATATAAATCTATTTTATCATCTAATTTAAGCGAAAAAAAGTTGAGATAGATTTGTTAGAAATGACTCTCGACATGAAATTTTTTTCATCTTGACATATGTAGTCTATAAAATAATTGAGTCACCTAAGAAGCTAATAAATTCATCTTCATCACAGCTATAAAAAAAAAATCTAGACACACCAATGAAGAAAAAAAATTAGAAAGTAAAAATTATTTAATTAGAAATGCATCTTGTTATAAAATTGAGTATCATGTAGCATTCGACCAAATTTAAATGTTACTTGATTAACTCTATCCAAACCCCCTTAAAATGAAAACTAGTTACTAGTATGAATACGATGCTATTTTGCCACTTATAGATTTAATCTATTAAAAAAAGAACTGTGACTCAAAACTTTTCGCACCCAATATCTTCAAATTTCCAAAGATACTATCACAAATTCCTTCGACAAATTTAGCAAACCGCGCTCGATACTGATCAAGTTAATTTTAATACGTAAGACTACAAATAAAAGAATAGAAAGTGTCGCTATTAATAATCAATAGTTTCCCTAAATTTATTTTTGAAACTTGATCCCAAAAAATATGATAATTGGCTTTTTAAGACCGTCCTAGTAATCGCGGGTAGGGGTGACAAAATGAGACCCGATCCGATAACCCAACCGAGTCGACCCAAAAAAACCGGATTAGGGTTGGGATGTTTCGGGTTCGGGTCGGGTTCAGGTCAGACTTTTGTTGTTGATTTTTATCCCAACCCGACCCGAACTCACCCGACTCACCCAAATTAACAGTACCCGATAACCCAACCCGAATCGACCCGAAAAAAACCATGTTAGGGTTGGGATTTTTTAGGTTCGGGTCGGGCTCTGGTTGAGACAATTCAGATTGGTTCGGGTTCGGATCAGAATTTTTGTTGTTAATTTTTACCCCAATCCGACTCGAACCCACCCAAATTGACACCCCTGATCACGGTACTCTGGATCTTATATCAAAATAGCAATTTACGTCGGTGCCTTCCGTTGAAAAAAATTTAACGCAGCATGCAATAGGATATCCACGTAAATACCCAAAAAGTAATGGAAATCGCAGACATTTCACCATCTAACATCAAGAAGCTCGAATTGCCCAGACATGGTACATCAATCCAAAAATATTCATTTAGAAATCTTTTTGAAATAACAAGAATTATGGTAAACGAAAAATATAGATTATACAACAATGATGAAAACTAACCATTGATGATTACATAAACCAAGAGCTAACCACTAGTAAACATATGGAAGTATCCTCCATGGAACCAGGTTCCGATATTCCGCCCACACTTCCTTGTACTTCTGTGCACACCGGGCTTCGTCTCTCCTTTCTCTCCATATCAGTAGAACAAATAGGTATATTGGATAGAAATATGGAACTAGAGAACTGCGTAAACATAGTGAAACACGACAAAACTAAGTCACTATAAATTGCTCTTCCTCAATAGTTAGAAAGAGGTCGTTACCTTATCCCACAAGGTAGACTGAAGGACAAAGCAACCAACAAATCACCGAGATAATTACTATGCCTGGCAATTGCCCTGAAAAATGAACAAACTCTACCAGGATGAACCGATGGCAAATTTAGATAAATGAGCTACTCATAGTTAGTCGAAACATAAGGAACACCACAATGAAGAGATTTTAGAGCCTAGACATAAGGGGAGAACCGAGGCAAAATAGAGATGGCAAAACTTCCAGAGAGAATACGTTAGAATCTAGATACCTTGAGGCTACATTTGTTTGATGCTAATTTCAAATCCATTGTAGGAAATCTATTGAGTTGTTTGAATATTCATTTTATAATTTATAGTAAATTTTAAATCCTTATCAGACTACAAGCTATCTTCTGAGCCATCATAGTAGATCTGAAATCCATTTTTCGAAATATTCTTAATCCAAATCCTTCAGTGGGAGAACTTAATTGATATAGTTCATTCCGTAATTCATCATCTCTTCGCGATGATAGAACTGTGATCATTGTATAAGCACTATAGTTACATTAAAACGTACTTTAAAAACATCTTGAGTCACACCAAGAATCGGACTTCATTGTGCTTAAGCACACACCTAGTTGGCTTACAATAGCTATAGAGCATCGTCGCCATAAAAATTTGCTCCTAAGTCTCTACAAGCAACAATCAGAACATGGTTGCTGTATGAGTATTGGCAAACCATAGCATGACAGCAGACTTGTCAAAGTATCATATTTTCATGTGAAGAAGTTCTGAAACACAGAGTGATGTCTAAATGACGGATAGAATACCTACCAATAACCAGAAGCAAGAAGCTTCCCTCCAATTACTTTTGGGGGCCTACCCCAAATAAGTCCTTTGGGATTCTTTTTGAAATCATGCTTCTGCTTGTTAGCTCCTCGAAAGACAAGATAACTATGATACCACAAAACAAGCATGTAAGTGTAGACAATAGACGTGAGCATTGGGAAGATCAGAAACTCCAAATATGTTAGTTGAGACCACTACACACCATAGAGTTATGATTGCCTCATCTGAACAAGAAATATTACCCAATGAGAAAAACAAGACAGTTGGCTACAACAGCAGCAGTTGTCAGCTCCACCTCATTGTTTTTAAGCCACCAACCCTTTCCAAAGGGAAGAAATAAGTTTTCAAATATTAAAAAGACGAACATTATTGTGCAATATGCACTACAGCATCAATCACATTTGAGCCAGAGTAACAAGAATTAGAGCTAAGGATACTAAATTACCCAATCAAATGGCACATTAAACAAGGGAATGCCAAGAACAAATGAAAAGAATAGTTCATTTCTGAAATAGAGC
Organism: Dorcoceras hygrometricum; assembly: GCA_001598015.1. Classification (NCBI taxonomy): domain Eukaryota; kingdom Viridiplantae; phylum Streptophyta; class Magnoliopsida; order Lamiales; family Gesneriaceae; genus Dorcoceras; species Dorcoceras hygrometricum. The sequence goes on from KQ988202.1 coordinate 899,866, forward strand.
AGTAGCTCTGGTAATAAATAAAGTAACGAAACCATAGTTTTACTCAACTTACAGAATTTTTATAATCATTTGGTAGCATAAAGACAAGTTATAGAAAATGGATAAACAGGCATGAAACAGAACCAGTAAAAATTCAATTTCAGGCTGCTTCTAGGAACCCTTGGATACTATAGAGATGAGAATATACCATTGTACAGCTGCAGCAACAATAATAGATCAAAAGGATTGGCAAAAAATTGAAGGTACTTATAAAATAGTGAACCCGGACCAAAATGTTTCCATGACCATTTTCAATATTAAGTACATTAAATTTTCTGGTGGGAAGAAACCTAAGAAAATTCCATATACAAGTGCACTTCAAAGTTGATTTTTTGCATAAAAAAAAGAAATGTGTTAACTAAACCTAGTTTGAGGGGATAAACGTATATAGAGGTGAATTTAAGAAAGGGGGACTTGAAATAGAAGATGGAGTTAAGACTTGCCTATATGACTGTATACCTGGATACTGAATGTAAATGGAATCCAGACTAGATCTCCAAAAACCAGCATGAAACCCAACCTCTCTGCAATTATATCCCATCTAAGAAGATGCCAATTTGGTTGAGGTTAGATTTAAGGATTCTGTGACACGTAAATGAAAGGTTAACAACAAACCTATTCAGAACGCGACCAAAGAAAAGGAAAGTAATTCAATTGTTTGAGAATGTAAGCCTTAAATAGAATTCAGAATGATGTACTATACACGCCTAGCAGAACAAAAGCTAGTCTCACATTTCCACGTAATCATTGACAGAGGAATCAACATTCTAAAACAACACAGCGACCTAAAGCCAATAAAACAACATATACAAGAGGAAGAAGCGTGGTACTTACGTGGAGGTCATGTACTCTTCAAAGTAGAAGTAGTCCAGAATGTATAGCTAAATTAGGAAGCAAGAGACAAAATTATCAGAACGAAATGACTTAAAGAATAAACATAATATAATTTTGCTAACATACCACACAAAATAGCTGGTAAAGTATCATTGATCGGCTTAAGTCAGTCGTCTGAATGCATTTTGCAAGAACAGACAGATTTATAAGAAGCCATCCAATCATTCCAGCTCTAACAAAGTAGAATCTACAAAATAGATTAGATTACATTATACTAAAAAGTATAATGGCCAATGTCACCATGTGCAAAGATTAAGTTGGCAATACATAAGCATAGAATCACAACCATATTCACTAGTAGATATAATGAAAAAAGCAGATCAACAGTAATTCTCTTCCAAACAAAAAGGCATTAACTGGAAGGTACTGTTACCGATTTATATTGCTTAACAGAAAAGAAAAATAAACCTCGAACTTCCAGAAGAGTATGGTGAAAAAATTCCAAAAGCACTAGTAACAAACTGTTTTATGAATATTGTGAGAATTTCAAGACACCTAGCTAGCATCTTAGGTGTGAAAACATACTTGAGGTCAATTCCCATGAACTGAGGATTTAGTTGTATCCCAAACCACCTAAAGCAGGACATAAGAAGACATAAACATATAAAGCAGAAAACCGTTAGTAATCACTCTTTAAATTAAGTAGTTGAAGCATTACGTACAAAAAGTTAAGTAGAAAAGAAAATGAAATATCTACCAGAGCTTGAAAGATCTATAAGAACTGTTTTGCAATAACTATTTCAGGGTAAACAGCAATATTTCATGTTGATAATAGCTTGAGAGATTTCATGTGACAATTGATCCAATTACCAGTCATGAATGAAGTTTCCAGTGACGTGAGGCTTCAAAGAAGAACTTTGTGATCGGGAGTTATAGCCAATTATATAAAGAAGAAAGGTCACCTATCATGGACAAACACCATCAGAATAAAACACCAGTGATGTATAATAATACAATGATGTTCTAAAGATCGGAAACAGGCAAGGAGACACTATATCGTCAAAATTTACAAGGTTTATGGCCAGCGTATAGTTTCCAAGTGTTTTTCAGGAAATTTATGATTCACTGCCTTTGAGCCGAATAAGTTACTGTGATGTGCATGATATCTGATGCAACAGTAGCTTATAAAGTTTCAACAATTCAGTGTCACTCACCCACTTGTGATTGATGACACTAATTATGTTATTTCTCAGCTAAATGTTTGAAAATGCAACTCAGCATCCTAATTCAATACCCAACAAATTCATAACATATTTACAAGATTATAACTTACAAAAGGTTACCAGAAACTTACAAATACACTGAACACAAAAGCTGTTGAGAAAAGCTCAGGCCCTCTATCTGCAATTGCCTGCATCAAATATAATGAGACCCATTGCTTTTCAGAAATCAGTGCACACATGGTCTACAAAACTGTGGGAAAAAAGGATAGCTAACTTTGTTATCATCCATTCAATGACAAATCTTCAGCCCGTTATAACTAATTACAAGCAAACACAGTAAAAGAAGAAGGAGACCCTCATTTACAAATGAGCGACATATTAAAACTACAGATGACAATACTCACAGTGAGTGATACAAAATCCATCCATCCGCCAATCCCGAGTAGAAAAACCAATACGATGAGCGATAACAAACCTGCATTCTCCAAACAAGGACAAAAAGTAATAAAAAAGTTCGTGAAACAACGTCATTGAAACCAAAGCTGTATATATAGTTTTCCGACTTCCTAACCATTGCAACGATAATGGAGCCGAGTTCCATCAGAAAGCGCCGCTCCAGGAATTACTTTTCCGGGTAAAAGGGATCCAGCAATCGCCAAGTAAGTAAAGAATGATAGAATCATAGCGAACTATTTCAATTTTTTCAAAAATCGCAACAGAAAAAGTAGTAGTTACAATGAGATACAGATACAGATTCATTAAATAAATTCGTGTGTGATTTGCAGAGAGTTCGAACAAACTGAAGTCCACGAAGGAATGAGGGAAAGGAGAAGAGCGGTGGGATCCATCGGCGATAGATTCGATCCGTGGGTTGACAGCTTCAGCTTGCTACCGCTGCTTACTTCGCTACACTCTGTCTAGGTAGTGATGGAAGGCAGAAAATACTTGGAAAAAAATTCTTATTTCCCATAATAAAAAATAATAAATTGTGTATATTTGTCAACCCCATTAACAGAGTAAATGAAAAATATCTTTAATTTTTTCAGAGCAAAAAATAATACATATTCAATTGTACATCCTAATTTAATAGAATTTGGAGTTCACGTATAGGATTCGGAAAACCAAAAATTTAAAGTTTGATACCATGTTTGGCTAATGATTATTATTAACAGAAAATTCTAATTCTATATCCCGTGATAAAATATAGTCATAAGTTTATACATTCATTTATGATATTTTCAAAAATAAAAAACTCAAGTTATCAAATCCAACGCACAAAACAATGTCCGATAATAGACACAGCTCTATAATGGTGAAAAGCACCGTGTGCACGAAAAGCAGTATTACGTACGAAGCAAAAAGGGAACAAATGCTCGATTGAGAATAGCTAACTAATACTATGAGCTACACCAGTAGGCCTACATATGCAGTAATATGGTTGCACCATACAGCAATCAATCTCCAGGCAAAAATGGAGCAAATATCTACGGTATCACTTTTGTCTTTATTTCACCTATAATACATTACAAAAATATAAAGCAAGTGCAAATTTCTTGGACTTTTTAGCTTTGTCCTGAGATGGGACAATGGCATCAGAAAAAAACTTGCTTTTTTTTCCATAGAGCCAACAAGTATCAGAAAACTGCACTCCAAAGAGCATTCTCGCCTTCTCCACATCTTCGGTGCACCTCTTTAATCCTATCTGCCGAATTGCAAATTCCGCTGCAGCTCCAGTCGAATGAAGCAACACATATGTTGCCTGCTTGGGCCTTCCACTCACAATCTGTATATGAATATAATATAAATGAACATATTTAACAACTCATTCATAACTAGGATATATATTACCAGGTGGTGTTCCACAACATAATCTTCGGTCATCTATGTGCTCAACATCCAATCCAATGAACCAAGATCCCAACGACACATCCTCATTCGCGTACTTGTGCAATACATGCCTACCAAAATGAAACTTAGACAATATTTCCACAGCTTTGAGCATGTGACGATCACAAGAAATAAGCCAACACACTCACTGATTTATCGATATGTAGGTAGCCAAGTCTTTAGATATGGCATATAATTGCCCTGTAGCATGGCGAAAATACTTGTTTCCGTGCTCACCAAATTTCCAATACTCAGGTTCATGATATCTCACTCCCCTGACAATAAATTGCCACAACCAAGACCATGTAAGTGCCAGAAAGAGGAAATCCATCCTGTCAATTTATTACTGGATATATATATATATATATATATATATATATATTAGTATATCAGCATTACAGAAAAGAAAGAAAGAAAAAGCTCCAATTAATTGCTAGCATTTGTTTCAAACGCTTGCTCTCACAACCCCCACTATGTTTGATTTTGCTAGACCGAAAAAATTGATGCAAACACACTAAGTATTCTTAAACAGCTTAGAGTCGCGCTACCTAAAAACTAATAACCCAAGTCCTAAAGCTCGAAATCCTTATCTTGTGCATAAAAGGAAGTTTGCTGTTAAAAAACATTGTAATGTATACATGCACTTCATGACAAAAGTTAAAAATCAAAATTAAAATTTGGAATGGTCCAAGCAGAGCCTTCCAACAACAGAAATTTATTCACTAATACTCGGCTGCTTGTATTCTATAGCCCATCCCATCTTCATTGGTTATGTTGCACTCCTTACATGCCAGGAACAGATATTGTCGTGCATATCTTATACATGCAAACTTTACAAGGGAGATTACTCGATGCTTACCTATATTTACATGTACATCATCATCAACTTTGACATAAAAGTCTGCATCCCAAAGTGCAACAGCAGTGGTAAAATAAGTCTTAGTCTTGGCTGATAGTTCAAGGTACCCCTCCACATGTTCCTAGTCAACCATTAAACAGCATTCATTACTTAAATAGCAATGGAATAGCAGAAGTAGGTATAGACATGAGTTGTCCTCTCATTACGGAAGTCGAAGGCCCAAAAACATGAGCAAGGTATACTAAAATATAGGCAACGTACCAATCTCAACAGGTCTCCGTGTTTCTTATCTTCTGCTTCGATAGCTCTGTCAAGGATACCGCCTGACGTTGCGCTAGTGACCAGGGATGCAATGAAAATGGGCAAATAACTTAATAATCAATCTAATCAGTTGTTTGTGAGTGAAAAAGGAATGGTAGTAAGGTGGTAAGAAGTACTAGAAGAATATATATATATATATATATATCACAAAGTTTGGAAACTATGATTTAGGTTCGTTCAGAGACATACCATGATACTTCAATTGTGTTTAACCAATAGCTATGACAGCGATTCAACGAAAGAGTAGCATCCAGTAAAACACACGAGGGAAGCAGGAATAAAAGAACAACCAAGACAATTTATGTTTCAATGACAAATCAAGTGCAAATCGTATTCCATTTTAATTGATTAGCCAAACATTATGGTCTAGCACAAAGAGAACAGTTGGAATGAATTTTAAATGAGCAAGGATAGCATCATAATAGTCACTCAAAATAGATCAAAATCAACACATATAACTAATTCGCACCTGTGACCAATCACAAATCGGATGACGATGCCCTTTTCTTCCTCGAGCCTTTTGCGTTTATCACCTGAGTTATATGAAGAGGAACGAGTTCATGAATAATAAACAGAGAGCACCGAGATATAAAACTAATGAACTTGATTTCAATACCTTCTAGCATCCAAGTAGCACGCACTGAGTCTCTCCTCTTCCTACTGCTAAAGGCAGTATTTATGCCCACCACCATCAAGTATTTTCTTTTTGTGGTTAATTCAGGCAACTTCAGGTCTTCGGAGATGGGGGAACCACTGAGTAAGGAATCCTGTACAGCCCTGGCTGCAGCTAATTCCATCTCCAAATGTGAAATTGTTTTATCTAAGGTTCTGCACTTCGTAAGTGAGCTTAGGTGATGCAATTCATGTCACCGATGAACACTAAAAAAGGTAGATTAAACAAGGTACATGGAGCTTACTCAATTGAATGTTGAGACTTTGATACTTCTGTTAATATATTCTTGGACTCAACCTTTACATCCTTCTGATAATAGAAAATGATTAACAATAAAAGATAATTAACCTTTTTCAACTAACATAGAAGACTCTCGGGCTCGGGCTTATGCAAAACCCTTTAGAGTGAGAGTAAAGTTCAAATAGGTACAAACATGAGCACTCACAGCAGTTGGATCACAACCATCTGAAACTAAACTAAGATTCTCTTCTCCTGCCCCAGTCGACCGTGATATATCTTTAGCTTCAGGCTCTGCCCACATTCTGTCACCAATAAATTCAAATATATCATGCTACCCACTGGAAGTCCTATGCAGCAAAAGGAACATGGAACAAACTAATAGATGCTTTTTCAGTTACAAACAAATAAACATATTTTGCATCATAGTTTCCAAGTTGAAGTGAGAACTGTCGGTTTCAGCTTAATGTTATGTTTTCCCGCAACCTAAATCTTGAGCAATCCTCGAAAGATTTTTCTCCCACTAAATCTGTATCTTCCCATTGCAGGTAGTAAAGAAAATCCACACCAAGTCAAATCACCTTTAAGGTACCTGAATGTCCTAGATAAGGTAGAGTGATAAAAAAGAAGTACGTGAAACTGAATGGCATTAAATCCTGTTTGCCAACTTAAAGATCCGGGAAGCGATAAGCAGCACTACTTATACTTTCTGTTTATACTTGAATCCAAATCAATTCAACCTTCCGGAAACCACACCACGAATACCTAGATAAATTGATAATCAGAGGCTGTAATGATTACCAATCACTAACCAAAATCTTTAGTCACCGAATCTATCATACAGTTAAATAAGAGTTAAATATGAAATAGCTCCATTTCGCAAGAATTTCCAGTGCCAGGTAGACTATATTATATTTAACTTAAATAGAAATTGAAAATATCAAAACCTGTCGGTGAAGAGCATCCCAGCACAGAAACATCCCAAACAAAGGAAAATGGTGAGTTTCCTGGGAACCACGTTCTTGGAAGTTGACTCCACTCCTCTGCTCTTCCAAGACATTATGATGTTCTTCACTTAAAACTCACAATTGCTCGATTTGAGCAGAGCTCATATCAAGTTTCACGAGATTCAGAGAATCGACTTCGTAAAGTGGATCAAAAGCTGATATCTTTCGCTTGATGGCTACCAATTTGCAGTAACCCAATCCAAGAACACAAGGAGCAGAACACGCAAACCGAAAAACTGAAACAACAAAAGTTACACGACTGTGTCACGCAAAAACAGCGTGCAATATCATACGCAGACTTACTTACAAGATTGGAGAGATCAGGACGAAGAAAGAAAAAGCAAAAAAAAAAAAAGAAAAAAAGAAAAAGAAAAGAAACAAAGGTCGAAGATTTGCAGTGACTCGCTTTTTTCAAGTCAATGAGATTTGTCTTGGCTTGTAGTAATTATCTCCAAAGTGGGTAGTACAAATTTATCTCCACCTGAATTTATGTAGAAGTGGAAATGGTTCTTAACTTCTGTGATGCTTAATTTCTTCGGGAAAGGTAACAAAAGCTGAATATAGACGAAGAATTGAAGAAGACGAATAAGCAGGAGCGCAAGTGGAATTGTAAGGCAAGAATAGACCCACTGCCCAACTCAACTTCTCTCTGTTCCATTCCTTCCTTTACCATTAAAGTTTATTCTGAAATTTTTCTAATTTTTTTTTATCCTAAATAGACATTATCTTAGTATATATAACTTAAAACAGGACTGAGAAGTCCGAGCAGTTTGTGGTATTTGTACAGGACAACCTAATCACAGACATATTCTCACATATATCTTCAAATTTATTTCTTAAAAAGATATAAGTGTGCTCCTTATTGGAGCTTGCTTGTTTGTTTGCTTAAAACATTATTGGAGATATGAGAAGCAATATGCAGACTATATTCTGTAGAGGGAATTATAACATGAACGTATTGTTAATAACTAAAATTATTCTTTGGATGGATGAATTGAAACAACGATGATCAAATTCATTTACTTAATTGAATTTGTAGAATTAGAATGATTTCAAATTCACTCTATATTTCAAATCATTCTATTACCATGTATGAATTCCGATCGAGCCGTGAAATTCATTTTCAAATTATGATTTCATATATTGCGACACCATTGCTGAGAAATCGATGATCAGTGGTGCACGTGTAGCGAACATGGCTCTCATCCGAATTATCGAAGTCCTTTACAGGTCATAGCCAACTTCCAGTATGGTTGCCGATTTTCTTTTCTTTTTTACGTTAAATACTATTATCATATTAAAATTATGAATACAGGAAATGTGAAAATGGCCCCTTACTGGTCGATTACTTTTTTAGTCCATTCAATGATTTATATATAATTAAATCCGGCGATTAAATAAAATGTCGCATTGATCCAATTATTTTCTGGGATGGAGCAGTAGGTGACGAGTAGTTCTCTTACAAACGCTGCCAATTATGGTTGAAGTGGGTGGACAGCTTACCGCACAATCGGCTCAATAATTTCAGGCTCAGTTGATATTATAAAGTCCTTTTAAAAAAAAAGAAAATAAAAAAATTATAGCATTATTTTTTAATATAGAGTCGAATTCAGTTTTGTCATTATCAAACGCTTACCATTAGGTCAAAAGCTATATCTGTTAGCCAATGTGCAACTTTATTTTCTTATAATATGGTCATGCATAGTGCACATATTATGTGCATTATGGTTGAGATGTTAGGCCATGAGTCAAGGGAGGTGTGTGTCTAACTGCTGGTGCTGTCTCAATTACCTTAGAGATCAGTTACCCTTCCCGACCACCGATCCTATCCCCAACAGAGATAGTATTACCCGTTAAGATCTGACGTCACACTTTAAAGTCCACCTGGTCAACCAGATCAAACGCTTACCACTAGGCCAAAAGTTATAGCTGTTAACCAAGATACAACTTTATTTCCTTATAATGTGGCAACATAGAATGCAACTATTTTGTGCGTTACTGTTGGAATGTTAGGTCCATGAGTCAAGAGAGAAGCGTGTCTAACTGCTGATGATGTCTCAATTACCTTAGAGATCAGTCTTATCCTTCTCCTATCTCCAACAGAGATATTATTACCCGTTACGATCTGGCGTTACATTTTTAAAGTCCACCTGATCAACCAGATTAAGCGTCACTACATCAGCAGCTTGACGTACGAGAGCTTCCCATGTAGTCAACCATCCAAGTACTGCTCCTTGCACGCTTAATTCAATAAGTTTTTCAAGAAATAGAATTGAAATATTTTATGTTCTATATAACTTGTCTGATTTGGAGGATTAAATATTGATATACGATAAAATCGAATAATTTGAAATAAAAAAAAATTAAAAATTCAGACTTTCAAATTCACCACTAGCACAAAATAATACAACCTGCTTTTATCAATTATCATGATTTCCGGACAAATGACAGTACGAAAAGGAACTAACAAAGAATTGAGGAGGAACATGATTAAACGTCAAGTCGAGACTTTGCAAAAAGCGAAATAAGCTTCCAACATAAGTGAATATAACTTAATTACCTTTTACATATGTCATACATGTCGAAGAAAATTTTACTCGATGAACTTTAATGATATACATAATTACATCTGACTTGATGTGTCATTTTCAATGACTTTAATAATATACATATTGAGATTTTTATATGTCTGAACGTTAACCTCATATTTCAGCATGCTTAATATATTATCTCTGGCTTTAGCAGGATTAGGCTGTACAGAGTAAAAATTTATTGAACCATTATTTTATGAATATGTGTTGTAACCGCAAAATAGTTTTTTAATAAAAAGTCTTGCAAAAATAAAGAAATGGTAATCCAATGTATCTATCCAACTTCTATAAATTTGATCTTTCACGTTTCATTATTATCCTAATTATTGTACATGTAATTAATCATGATGTCATTAAGGTTCGAGATTATATTTTTTATATTCAAAGTTTGGATTTTCACTATACCTAATAGCTATCGACGTGCATCGGCAAATACAATTAAAAAATTACAGGTTCCGAAGTTTTAAATTCTGTTCATTTTTTTTTATTAAGAGAAACTGTGCCTATTAAACAATGAACTGTGGCTGGTATTTTAAAGGCCCGCCGGCACCTAATTTATTTGTACTTCTGAAAATAAAAGAAGAAGGGAGACTAATATCTTTACATGTGATTTCTTTTATAAGCGACTTTACATGTGATTTCTTTTATACATGCATTCACATGATCGACGACCGAGGCTGCTCTACGCAAATTCATTTATGTATCGGTCGTGTTCTGAGTACCTGTACTATTATTACATCCACATATTTGTTACCCAGAATATTAGTTTTTTTGTAAAAAAGACTCTATCTAAATCTATTTTTTGTTTTTTCAAATGTTTCCCTATTAATAATATATAGGTGAGATGTTCCTTCACTCATATATGTTTTAAATCGAAAGATATGCACGAGTAGACAAGGTTCGGAAAAAATGACTTATATAGCGGACTAACTCTCAGGGAATATCTCAACAATATTTCAGTGGGAAATATGTTCCACACGAGAATCGAACCCGTGAAGTCGGAGAAGTTACTCCCACATCACCCCAAGTTTTACCAACTCGTCTGTGCCACTGGAAGCGACGCTATCTAAATCTAAAACCTTAATTGTGTGTATGTACGGTTTTCGTTTCAAAAAATGGAGAAAGAATGGGTAAGAACAAAATGGAGAAAGAATGGGTAAGAACTGGTTGTCTTCAACCTTTTGATTTGGTCATATGTCAACATTTGTAGTTTTGGAAGTAATTTACTCCAAATCTAACAAAAACTGAAACCACAAGCTTCAGCACTCCAAATATTAGGAAAGTGATATTCTTCGTATGGCTTTGGTTATTCGAAGCAAGGGTGACATCATTGAGGACCGAAGATTTGTTATAATGAAGTGAAGTTTAATACCAATGGTTGATGACTCAAAATCATTTAAACCATTCTTAATTGGGAAAATTTCCGAAAATAAAAAGGTTGAGGGGACACAATCTGAACCCTCTACAAGAATAAGCATGCACAAAAGAGTTATCCGAAACATAAATCTCATTTCATAGCATTTACACAAACATATAACACGTTGTTCCCATGAGCGAAACTATATGTGGGCTGTCGTGAGTTTTAACCCAGTCTGATTTCTACAATTTCCAGCCAACCCTACCACTCTTCCCATGTCTTACTTGAAGCCAGTCCAATCTCCAGCCCACCTTGCTACTCTTCCCTGAAGCCAGTCCAATCTCCAGCCCACCCAACATTATGGGCCTAGTTTCGCCCCTGGTTGTTACTCACGTACTTTGTCACAGAGATCATTCAAAATATTTGCTGTAAGTGTCTGTCACCCTTGATCTATAGCCTACCGAATTATGAAACTTTTTTTAGCAAAGATAAAAGTATCTAACATTAGTAATTTAAAATTTTCAGGTAAACTTCATGTTGTGATTTATAGCAGTACAACTATGATTAGAAAGCTAGCTGGTACGTGGTCTTTCTATTTAAATCTCTTCAAGTTTCATTTACTCTAAGTTACAATAATAACATCACTCACACATTATATACTTCATATTTGAAGTTATCATATAAAATCTTTGAATGTTAATAGCTTTTATCAATCTATGATTACATACTTGTTTTCCAACTTTTATTAGAACATCTTTATTTAGTTTCAATTTATTAATAGGATGTGCAGAATATGCCAATATCTAGTAATGAAAAAAATGCTCCAATTCCTTATCTATTGTCTGCATTCAAAAGCAAAGTCTCACAATATTTTAAAGAGTAATCATGTAAGTGTATTTTCTAAAGTGCTCTTGTGACTGGATCTAAGATTCTTTACAAAGAATTTAAATGGATACATAGAAGTAGTAGTTTAACTCAGATATACACCATTTGCCAAGAATGGAACCCAATTTATACACCGTGCACACATTATATTAGTAACTTGCTCTCCTACGCCTCTGGGCTTTTGGGTCCAACATTCATATAGTAGTACAAAGAAAAACAAATTAAGCTCGGAGACATGGAAAAGCTCGGAGACATGGACGAATCGATAAAATTTGGATAATGTGATAGTTTTCTCCGGTTTCGTGGATTCGATTCTCAGATGAAGTATATTCCCTATTGAAATATTGTGAAGATATGCTATATGGGTCAGTCTGTTATGCAAGCCATCTCCGCCAAGTTCATATCTACCCACGCATATACCTCGATTTAAAATTTGTAACGGGCCAATGAAACTCTTACATATACACGAGATTAATCCTCTAATAGACGGATCTTTACCGAATAAAAACAAATTCAAACCGTGTCTCATTCGATTGAGAAATGAAACAGCTTTTTAAATATATTAATGCTCATTAACTATATCATAGCGAAATGCATGGACACAAATTTTACATAGAACAAAGGCGGCATGGCGAGGAACAGAAAATACATGGAATTTGCCCCAAACAGCACAGCGTTATCATCGAGCGGAGACCCATATTTTACAGAATATCAACCACTCCAACATTTATACATACATTTTTTTAACGTAACAATTTACAGTTTATCAAATATTATACAATTTTTCTGAAGAATCACGTACGTGCCTGTTTGCTCCTTACAGTTTCTCAGACCATGTTCGATGAGGGCTACCGACGATTTGATTTTGATTCGAGAAATCCAGTTTTGGTGAGAACAGCGTTTCTCACGCTGAGTAAATCTCTGCCTTTGAGTGTCCTTCCAGCGCCTTCACACACGGAAGAAGGCCGTATTTTCGTCGCAATCCATATATGAGGAGGTATCATAGCGCTCTCTTCGAATACGAATTCTCCATCATCATAATCTTCTTCTTCAATGTCGCTGTTCCACCTGTTTCGTGCAAATCCACGATTATTCTCGTCCCTGTTGGAATCTGCATCCAACCAAAAACAAGAGCTGCTGTGGGTTTCTGAACAGCTGGTTCCGTAGATTTTTGACCAGTCGGGAATGCTCACAGGTGTTGACCCTCGTCGAATGATTTCGGCTCCGGTGGCATAAATATCATTCGGTATTGATCTGGTTGGGTATTGGATCAGACATTTGGACATGTAACTGGTCTTGTCCCTGGAAATGGAATCCTCTAGTTGTTCCTGGAAAGCTCCCCACACATCCGCCTCCTGTAATTCTTCTTTTTCCAACCATGTCCAAGTACTACTGCTTCCAGGGCCGTATAAACCGAATTTATTCTCCATTTTCTGGTAAAAAAAAAACACAAGCAAGATTCTGCAATTCCTAGAGTGTACCTTTCTGCAAACAATTTTCCAGGCAGCTGCTTTGCCCAATTCAGTTTCTTGAGAAACTACGCAGCTTCAACTATTAGCCCATCTTACGAAGTATGATTGAAGCAATACATTTAGAATATTGAGAGGCTTCTCATTTTCGTAAGTAGATAACACATTGAGATGGATGACAGACAAGAACGGAGGCAATATCATATATAAAGTCATCTCCTCGATATGTAATTGGTAAGAATTTACGTCTCTTTCTTGTCTTTGTGGAAGGTCAAATGGGATTTCACTTCTGTTGTATTCCCAATCAAATCTCAGAATGGATTTTGAGGTCTTTCGTGGTAGTTTCCTGATTGTCCACTTTTTTCTCCATGAAACTGTGACATCAATTCTTTTTTAAGATGTAAGCATCATGATTTTGGAACCAATGCGAGCTGTGCTGAGTTAAATCCACGTCTATCGTACAATTTATTTAGACACTTGCAAACCCGTCCTATCGAGACATGACAAGTATTCATGTAATCTCCGGAGTCCGGATCAAAATTTCACTCTTTAACATCCTTGCTGATTAATTAGTAACTGTTAACATATAGAGCCTTAGATTACTTGCTTGAACAATGGGTTGGGTCTCTCGGGTTGCCTCGTCCCACCAAATGACTTTACTGGGTTGGACTGGAATTTTATCAACCTACTTAGAAACGGCTCTAAACGAGCTAGCATAAATGAGTGTGTGTCGAAACGACACGGCTTGTGATAGGCTAGGGTTGGGAGGGCAGAAAATTAAAAATTGATGTTAAAATAAAAAAAATGCATTCTTCTGTTCAAAAGATCCCTAATTCTAAAGCACCGATTATAACTTTGTTACTTTGTTGAACAATTTGATGTGTAACATATGGATTATGTTATGAGGATCTTTAACATATACATATTATTTGAATGGATTAAATTCAATAAATTATAGGACTGTTCCATATATTTTATTTTTTCAAAAATTTTTGGTGAGTCAACCCACCTAACCATATTCAGTCCTAGGTTGAGCTGAGTTGGGATTTCCTAGACCACAACTATGGGGGAAAGCCCACCCCAACCCAGGCAGCATATTGGTTTGCCGGGCCACCTCATCATGGCCCGACCTGTGTACCAGCTATACATGCATCCGTTTGGACACATAGATAAGATAGATCCGCGTAACCCAGCTTGTCATTTAATTATTGGTCAGGGGCGGGCCATATTTTCTTGAACTTGAACCACAAAAATATGTCCCATCAATTAGGTGAAAAAAATAGTGATCGATGATGACATCTTGCACTACGTTCAACAGAAAAGGACTCCCACCATCGCACATAATTTTAACATCATAACCTTTACCTATCTTGAAAATAAATAAATAAACAACGTTTCTCTGTGTAGAAAATATAAATTAGACATCATTTGAACCAGGAAGGCAGTAAACTCAACCAGCATATCATGTAAAAAAATGGAACCAGCATAACACAATAATCCATCAGAATAATGCCGTTTATCATCACAAAAAAGGGTCAAAAAAGATTTACGTGTGGTTCCAATTAATTAGATTTAAAGTATTTGAGGGACACCGATTAAATTAGTTTGTGGATAGAACATCCTTATCTTACAAAAGAAAACCACCACCCTTCATGACTGCTCTCAAAGGAGTGAGAGGGGAGCCTCCATGCACTGGCTCAGGCGCCTTTAATTCCCTCTGGCAAATGCTATGCCTCAACTGGCATAATCAAGAGCCACAAGATGATGAATCCTCACGTGAAATTTATATAGGCCCGTGTAGATTAACGGGGAACTGGAGTAAACTGCAGGTATGTATCATAGTCTGAACAAATTCATTAACACCAATTTCAATCCTATTAGAAATTGAGTAAAGGAATCTTCCCTTGGTTTTCTGTAAAAAAAGTTCTTAGATACATCGATTCCTGACGCTATAAACTAAAAAGAGAAACGGCATAAGGATTCTTGTGAAATCGAGTATCTTTGTTGAAATCAAAAGGATTCTTGTGTATACAAGTCTGGATTGAGACAAGAAGAGAACAGATGCAAGGCCAACTTCAATTATTTTGTCTCGGTGCATTAGAAAGTAGTTACAATGTCGCTAGGAATCTTCACTAACCCATCAAAATAACTAGCATGCAAATGACTCAGGTTTACCAACCAAAAGCTCTTACTGTTTGGAGGATTTTGAGAAATAAGAATCGAATCCATCTATCATGTTCTGGAGAGACCAGAAGAATTTACCCCCAACAAAAATCATGTGTGAACTGCAGCCATGGTGATTGCAGAACATCAGAGATATAGGTTCCTACGATCCACCGATCATGTTGAAATTACTATCATAAATCGTTTGCACATAGACTAATTGCTGCATTTTCCATTCTGAATCAAATTGTATGTATCATCTCAGAGGAAAAAACTTGAGGACTGAGAACAGTGAACAGTTCCAGCAGTTCTTGCAGTATTTATAATCGATCAAAAGAACCATCTCCTTTAGCTAGTTACTCTCCTAGAACAACCAACACTTTTGAAATTGAAAGAAACAATGTCAGGACCCTGGCTTCAAGAATTTAATAGAACTCATTGAGTTCGGGACATGCAAAAAGTAATCATATCTAACACAAATTAACTACAGTAACAAATCGAGACACACGTGTCTTTTCATGCTCGAATGTATCAACTACCCATTTCAGCAAACAATACATTGTTTCAACATAAGCACTTCCGCCCCAAAAAACCGTGTCCACTATCAATGAAATTCAATGAAAATCTTCTCAAGAAACGAAAAAGGGAAGTATAATCATACCGATCTTCTAACTTCCACCTTTTAATACTGCAGAACATATTTTATCTGCTTATTGATTTACATCCTGCCGATATAAGGACAGGGGCTAAATGTGAGAAAAGGAAGCTAAGTTCAACTACATATGCCAAAGCAACTCCAGGCAACAGACACTTGTTCACGTTAACAATGTGATTTCTCCTGACTCCTATCAAGGAAAGCCCGATGAGTTAGAAAAGGATATCATAAAATGCAAGAAGGAGAAGAAAACAATTAGGGCTTCAGTTGCTCACCCCATTTGCAGCTACATAAGGGCCTCAGCTCCAGCAACAATCTCCATTATTTCGCCCGTGATTTTTGCTTGCCTTTCTCGATTATAAGCGATAGAAAGAGACCCCTTCAACTTTGCGGCATTGTCAGTAGCACTACTCATTGCGTTCATTCTAGCACTTAGTTCACTAGCATATGATTCTTGCAAAGCCCTCAATATCTGACTGTTCAAATAAAGGGGCATCAATGCATCAAGAATATGTGCCGGGTCCTGCTCGAATATGTAATTTGGTAACATTTTCGCCCGTTGCATACCCATAGTATGATCCCTCTCCACAGTCAATTTCCCCCCTTTAGTAGTCAATCTAAAGAACTCATCTTCACGAGCATCAACACTCTTCCCACTGACGTCACAAGCTTCACCTTTTGCAGAAATAGGAAGCAACGTATGAATCACAGGATTTGACTTAATCAAAGACACAAACTTTGTGTACAAAAGTTCCACTTTATCAACCTCCTCACTCAAAAACAGAGAAAACACAATATCAGCAATCACTTGAGCTTCTTTTGATGTAGGAAAGCTCTCCCGTCGAATAAATCTATCAACATTCACATCAGGCCTTCTACTAAAATGCGCACTGCCCTTTTTCCCAACACTGATTAAAGTGTGATCCAATCCTAGATTCTTTAATTCTGAGATACGGGCATCTACCTTTCTCACTATCGCATTGTTAAAACCTCCGCAAAGGCCTCTATCACCAGTTATAACAATGAGAGCAACTTTCTTTACAGGCCTGATTACTGTTAGAGGAATTTCAACATCATCTAATTGACACTGCTGGCTTAAGTCGTACAGAACTTCCACAAGGGTTTCAGAAAAGGGTCGGCTGTTGATGACTGCTTCTTGTGCTCTCCGGACCTTGGCTGCAGCCACAAGTTTCATTGCTTCGGTAACTTTCTGCGTGTTTTTAACCGTCGCGATTCTCTCTCGAAGTTCACGAAGCCCATTTCGAATAGAGGGAAGCGTTCGGGACCGAAAAGAGTTAAACCTTGAAGATGGTGTGGGATCAACGACAGGGAATGGGCTGAGCTGCGACCGGAAAGAAATGGAAGCGAAGCTGTGGAACGATTGTTCAGAGATGATCATAGTATATGAGTTGGACTGAACGTTGGTAGTTCCCCTTCGACTTCTTAGCACATATGGTTTTTCGGGTTAAGGAAATTCTTTATCAGTAAAGTATCCGAATGTCACAGCGGGAGCAGGATAATTGGTGTAACCAGTTTGTTTAGGTTTTCTTCATGTTTCAGGCAGCTCGATCGCTTGTCGGTTTGTTGAATTGTTGTAGGTTAACGGAGGATAAAATTACAATTTCCTAAATTTATATATACATAATTCTTTTTTCTGTAATTCTATATTTTTAATAGATAAGTGTATCCTGAAAAGTAGATACGATGAATAAAAATTTAATATAAATTAACATCAAACATGAATAATTAGAGGAGAACTAAAAAGTGGAATTACATATCTGTTTCGAAGAATGCTATTTAAACTACACTTCTGGTTAACTACGTCCCTGATTTGCTCTTCATATTCCACGATAAACATAACATATATATTATTTTATGCTCTTATATATATAGAAATGTGAACCATGATCAAATTTTCTCGATTCTAAATTTTTAATAATACATATTTTAATACTGGCTACAAAAAATGAATATATTTAAGAGATAAACATATAATTTGATAAATCAATGAATGAATATATTTAAATAACAAATTAATGTGTATTTATTATATTGATAAGCCATTGTCTCAGTTAATTAGATAAGAATTAAAATTATATATAAACATTAGTTAATC
The DNA here is from genome assembly GCA_001598015.1 of Dorcoceras hygrometricum. NCBI lineage: Eukaryota > Viridiplantae > Streptophyta > Magnoliopsida > Lamiales > Gesneriaceae > Dorcoceras > Dorcoceras hygrometricum. Next base: position 918,182 of record KQ988202.1, read on the forward strand.
AATTAATATAAAAGAACACTTTTTAAATAGGGACAAAAGCAAATTAAATTTGCATTTAACTAACTCTCACTTCATTGAGACCAAACTTATTGATTTAATACAGTTATGTTATTAAATCAAGTATTTGATATATGACATTTTTTGCCACATAATTTAAAGTTATAATATCCAAAATTAAAAAATCTTATCATTTGTGAATTTAAAATGTTTGTATTCACGAGTAAGACAAGTAAAAGTCGAATAAGTCGATCATAAAATTGACTAAAAATAAACAATATTTATGATATTTAATATAAAATTGAGTAAAATAATATTTATGACCTCAGGAAACGATAGAACTGGCATACTTTGACACTAGATCCATCTATGGACTCTCTAGAAATATAACCATGTGGTTTATATTCTCTCTTAATCCAAAATTTAGGACGGAATCCCAAGATTCGAAAACAATCGTGACAAACGTTAGTCCAACTCAGAACTTTTGCAAAATCCACAAACCAATCAACTTGAAGCCACATTTGTGATTCAGCAAAGATTAAGATATGATTTTTATAGTTATACTTGTATCACTGGGAAGAGCAATCCTGTACAAATACCTCATGCTTACCACAATACGAGGGCAAGTTCAATTTTCATCGCGTTCGAGGACAGTAAAATCATCTGTAATTGTCGTAATGTGTCCTACAAGTGAGTATTGACTCGAGGCGGTAGAATTATAGCACCAAGTGCAACAAAAGATTTGGACAGACCATCGGATAACATAACCGAGATATACCTCTGCAGTTCACAAGTTCTTGAGGTGGACAGATCTCTTAGCTTGTGAGGCAAGTGCCAACGCTTTTGCTCTCGAATTCATCGTTACCCATTCCCTCTCTGCACGTCGTTGATGTTGTCTTGCGTTCTTTGCCCTCTTTGGGGCTAACCGACTGTCTCTTTCTAGAAATGCTAGCCTGAATTTCTCAGCTATGGGCAATTCATCTGGACTTGAAATTGGTTGAAATGCAGGTCTCGGAGTTGACCCAGAGACAGTCCAAGTTTTTGGGTCTATATCTTTCACGATGGGATCATCCAATGCATATTGCAATAATGCTTCTTGAGGAACTCCAGATCCCCAGAAACTCAAAGGCGACGACTTTGGATTTACTATGATGCGTGGGCATTCAAGGGCTAAGGTCTCTTCTGAATTCTTGTCGATTGTAGGCTGAAAATGGGCAGGACTAGTTAACAATAGGCAACCTGCATTTGATATTTATTTCATTTTGAACTATGTTGACATCAAGGCCGGATCCCAGATGCAGGGAAAGGGTCGGTGACATGGGATAAAAAGGGGCAGGAGGGGGTGATGAACGGATTTCGAGGATGAAACTTACAATTTGGAAAGATTATAAATAATTTTTAAAATTTTCATTTTAGGGTTCGGTCACCTCTCCCAATCCCTCTCTAAAAGGCAAGAAAATACATTTGAACCAAATTATTGTTCACAATAAATACACATACCCAGACAAGCCATCGAAGGGACTGTGCAGCATGTGCAATGTTGGTAGTAGCAAGATCCTCCCACGATTCTCCCTCCATATAAACGAGATTTGGTTTTAAGAAATTCAAACACAGGCGGGCAGCATAGTCACTCCTGGAGCAACCTCTGCAACATTAATTTGGTTCATTTCCTGTTATGAGTTTTATCCTCGAAGTCAAAATCCAATAAGTGGACTACATCTATTCACATGAAAGTGATGACAAAACTCAGAAATTATAATGCCATACAACTGAACAGATGATAGAAAAATGGCGCTTTTCTAAATCACAGTTAGTCAGCGGAAATTATCACAAGGAAACAAAACAGGATAAACAACAATATATTAGCAGTTAATCTACCTAAGAACGCACAGAATATTGCTCACATACTGTGCAAGATCACTAACTGAACCAGGAAATGCTTATAAATTTCATACCCCCATCTCAATATCTCAAGAGCATGACAATGCTGGAGAAGTTCGGAAACACCATTCGATGACAATCTGCTGCACCGGCTGCACAAATAAAAGTTTCATGAAAGCAAATAAAGTTCAAGTTGCAACATCGAATACAACTATGGGGTACACATGAATCAATCCAATATACCTGAATCTAACAAACAGAAATAACAAATTATACGTAATCATACATAGGTTCAAGTCAAGAGGATGGCCATATCATCAAGAAACAAAAGAAAAATACTTTTCCTTGCATTATAGCTTAAGCAAGAAACTTAAAGACGAACTAATCACTACCTGATATCTACGGCTCTTAGATTTTTACAAACGGTAACGACATGATTAAGTCCAATATCCGAAACATCTGAACCACATAGGTCAAGTATCTCCCATGAACATTCTGCAAAGGCAATGATAAGCTCATCATTCAATAACTTTCTTCTTCTTGCAATTGCCACCAAGGCCATCTGTGAGGTTCGTAAAGAGTTCACGTCAAACAAAGCACAAAACTGAAATAACTGCATCGGACCCTCAATAAAGATTCCTTCGGTAACTAAACAAGCTGACGTCACATCATTTACTTGCAAGCAAACTTACTTAAAGTTTTAGCGAAAAAGAATGACACTTGACCTTTATATCCGAGGGGAAACAGGAGGCGGCCTCACCCAAATCATCAACTATGTCCTCAAGATTGCTACCCACTACTCCAAGACACAAGCTCAACAAGCTCGGTGGCGAGTTCCGCTCCTTTGACGTTAAACATTCTGTTAAACCTAGCAGTTCAATTTGTGAGCAGGGGAAAGTTTTAATAACAAAATCAAGAAATCCCAAATTAAACAGAGAAGAGATATGAGCGTACGGGATTGAATGGTTTGCGTGCCTAAATTGTGGATCGATCTTGGAGTGGAATTGATACTAGAATCACGATTATTATTGGCAAGGCTTTCTATAACTTTCCCCTTCTCCATCAACGAGAAAAAGGCGGCTGTGGACAAAATTTACTGCCTCAAAAAAATGGCTAGTTTGCCTCTTTTCAATCACCCTTGACAATCTCGCGTCTCCGATCTTATATATGGGATTTTTTCTCTGTCCGCCGACACTGGCAACGTTTTGTCGCTGATTAATCGAAAAGATGTGTCAAATCCTTCAGATTAATAAATAAAAAATACACACGTAAATATACCTTTCTTGATTTTATTATCAAATCACACGAAAATTTTCACTGACCATCGGCGAAATATATATTTAAAACTAAATTGATAATCTTTTTAATTAAAAAATTGATACTTATTTTGATGTTGCCAAAAAAGTACTTATCCGAGGATCTTGAGCAATGGTAAGTGGGTTCAAGTAGTCGATATAATTGTGGCATGCCACCATGAGTAATTTTATAAATACACATATGGTTATAAGTTGCTTTTAATTTATAGAAACTAACTATTGAAAAAAAGTTTAATCGTTGTATAAACTTAATTCGTGGATCTTTTATTCTCCCAAAGGTAACAATGTTCTTTACCAATCTATGTAAATAAATTATTTCAGAGAGGTTTAAGGTTACAACTCCACTATCAAATGACAAGCATGATTGTTTATATTCCATAACAAAATGGAAGGAGAGCAGTAAAAATACAACTTGAACAATAGTAAATGCAGGTTTTACAGAACAGGGTAGTTTTGCTGGGGACTGATTTCATCCTGTTATCTGTATTCTTGAAAGTTCACATGACCTGTTGCTTGAGCATGCTCCACTGCTTCCTGAAAAATTAGTTGTTGAATAAGTACAGTTAAAACAAGAATCTCCATTAGATTTCATAATTTACTAGGGGACTGGATTGACGTTTAAAGTAAGACGGAAGATGGTGTATCATGTATGTAAACCTTTTGCCCGACGACCCCAATTTGGCATACCCCACAACGTAGAGTGAAGTTGCCAGTGTCCGTATAACTCCTTTTCCTAAAATTTAGAGAAAGCCGGTCAAAACGTATTGGATCAAGTTGCTTGGACCAATCTTGACTGCTGTAAGATACTTTCTTTGGTGGTGCCGACAAGACAAACACATCAACTAAAACAACATAAACGAGTTCCATGCATAGAAATCTTGGGAGTGGTAAAGGTTTATTTTTTCTGGTAGAGTTCCTTGTTTAGTGAGTGGAATAACATGTAACAATGAAGAGAGACTGGTGATTGAACAGGTGAGAGGAAAAGGTAAGGAAAACAAACGGCAGCTGTTGTTGGTATAATAATTACCTTTGCTGGTCTTTAACCAGGTTAAGAGCAAGTTGGTCAACTGGCCCCAATGTCCGGTCGTGAAGAACACTGAATATCGTCTGATCAAACTCTTCTGGAGCTCCTTCAAAGGGAGACATCTGTCAAGAGGCAAAAAAGTTATGAGGTTCACTGAAATATGCAGAGGACAGAATTCCAACAAGTACTGAACCTACAGCATGAGTCGTCACCCCACCTACAGCATGAGTCTATTACCCAATTATTACACAATTTGAGAGACATCCACAAAATTTGGGCACCTATATTAGAAAAAAAATTATGAATCGCCTTTCGACTAACTCGCTTCTCATTTATCCTGGATATTAAATGATAGCTTGCAAATATGACATATCATGCACAGTTTAGGCCCAGCGGTGAAGAGCCAGTCTATAGAAATAGTTATGAAGGACAAGAAACCATACGGCCAAAGCATCGTAATGGAGCCCGTCATAGATCAGCATAACTCGTTCGTTATAGTTTTTATCCTGTCGTTACAGCACTCAACGATTGAGTAATCAAATAAATGTAAAAAATCCAGCACTGGTACTGTGATCAACTTAAAACAAGGGCCTGAATTCTAACCTGTCCATAGATATCACATCTAGTGGTTTGTATATCATATGCTGCAATCTCACGCGAGCAATAGTCAGCCAATATAGCAAGTTCAATAGCACCTTTAGATAGATATCGGAAAGGTTAAGATTCTGATTAATGAACAAGGCTTGACATTTTTTGCAAAACTTACATGACCAGATAATATCAAGACATCACAAACAACGCAATATCCAAGCACAAGCTGAAGAGTCTCATTGTTGACTGGAAATTTGTCGTCTTTATAAACAACAATTCAAATAATGGAAATGCCACAAAATGTTCAATTACCATTGTCAGCTCCTAAAAAAAATTAATGTTCAGACTATCAATGTCCAGGTAAACTGCTGTAGCCAAAGAAATATGCAGTGCGGAAATTGAATGTGGTCATGGCTGCTACAAAATTAGATGTTCGGATGTGTATCAGCAAATATTCAAATTTCAAAACCATGGATGACAACGGTGAGATGCTTGATGATGCAACATCAAACCAAAAATATGTTAATCGAAGGAAATTTAGAAGAAAATGTTCTTTCACAAACCAGTTATCAATTGGATAGCTGACATATATTTTGCACAGGTACTCCACGGCACAACAATCCCATGAATGTTTAAAAGGATGAAAATCAGTTTGAATATATTCAAAATTAAACAAATAAAGAACAAAGTTTAACCCTTGAGACAAAATTAGTTAAGACAACAGAAACGCGAAACATAATTCAAAGCATCGGAGATATTACTCTCCATGCCCGAAAAGAAGTTCACAAGGAAAATGAGGAAGAAATGGATGGATAACTTTTTGAAACACTCATAGCATCTTGTTTTTCAAGTTTGCATGCTGCCTATGTGAACAGGTGAGTGGAAAAATTATAAGCAACACAAAATCATGATCTACATCTCCTAGAGCATCAACGGGTTCGCTCAAGTTCTCTCCACATTAAGAATTCAAAATATTTATAGCAACGTTATATGACTGCAAGATGAAAAGCAAATTCATGAAGAAATTATATGTGAAAATATACTAAAGAACCCACTGTATTATACAATAAAGGGAGGTAAATTTGAATCAAGTAAAGGCCAAAATATAGCAGCATCTTAGGAACTGATTGACATCAAATTAAGTCTCTAAACAAAATGTTGACAGCCTTTTGCGTTCGAACAGTAAGCCCAATAACATTTCCAAGTTTAGTCCATGGAATCTTGACTCGCAGAATACAAATTGATCATATATTGTGGAGATAACAAAATCTATAAATCAGAACCGCAGACACCAACCTCCCCACTTCTCTGGGTTAAGAATCCATGTACAATATTCTTCATTAGTTTTTCCAAGAAATGCTTCAGAATATTTATCTGGATCACTGGCTACAGTTGCAGCTATGACCTTCAACAATAAATCAATAATAGCCTTAGAATAAACAATGAAGAAATAAACCAAATATAAACAAAGGTACTGTTACTATAAAATTTTTCTCTATACAACAAAAGAATATTAAGTGGCATAAAAAGCAAACATGAAAATAGCAACAGAACAACATTGTTAATGCCATAAGATCTGGCTAACTAGATGACTTTTGTAGACTCCCTGATTGGAACATTTATTCTCCACTGAATCAAGACTGGCAATGAAGAAATATCGTTCTGAATCTGCCGCTATGTTATATTGTTAATTTAAGCGTCACATTTAGTAAATGCTTTGGCCTGTCGAAGCGCAACTTTTCTCTTTCCTGAAAATACCAATATAAGAAAAACCCTTTGTTGATTTGTTTCTTTTTCCAAAATTTTCAAGGTGATGCATTCTGTAATTAACTCTGATTCCACTAATTGATAATATTACATTCTAATTAAAAAATACTACCATAGCTAAAAACTTCTAATGCATATAATGTGTAACACACATATGATATATGGGCTCAAATTATTACGTATGTCAGCATACCATCGGGGGTTAACCACACCAATGAATAATACACTGTAAACTTTACACTAACGGTACAAAGCTTCACAACAGACTATTTTGACTCGACGATATATGTATATGATACAATATGTCATAGTGCATTAGTAAATGCATTGATTTTGACAGTCGCAATCGATCACTCTAATATTTTTTGAAGAGGAAAGGCAATCTTTACATGAGATACACATTGCATTACAGACCAGTCTGTAAAGCGAAGCAGGGTGTCCCAGGACCATCACAACTCTCACTCGCATATCTAAACATTCACATCAGACTCTCGGAATATCGAATCTTTTTTAGTATAATCTATCATATATCTCCAATCCTAAAGTGTATATACTGCCTCATTTCTTGCCAGAGATGCTCACACAAAACATGACAACAAGATACATTTTAGCAAAGTGCTGCATTTTAGCATCTGAAAAGTCATAGCACGACAGTTCGCATAATCAGTAAGAGACATCTTAGAGAAATTTTCCTTGCAGCTTGATAACAAAATATCACTGGGTTACCTGTCTCAACTCAGAAGCTTTGTTTTTGTCGTGGTCCATGACATATCTGAATATAAAAATTCATAACCCAGTACATTAACTCACACATGCCACATCGAAACTTGATATTTGTATATGCTGACGCAACAAATCTGGCATGTTTTAGTTTTTCAACAATTAAAAGTCTCGAAGTATTTTGAATACAGAAGCACTAAGCATGATTCCGAGTTTTTTTACATGATTTTCGTCAGGAAAATAGTAGCAAAAATAATGTGTTTCAATTCAAATGATTGGATTGAAAAGCAATTACGAAATGCCTTTTTTCATTCAAAAAAAGAGAAGCTGAAACTACTACAAATTCCTGGTTACAATAATGGCTTTTTTATCTGATCAGGACATTTCCTGAAAACCACAGCTATTTAATCCAAATTCTTCATGAAAATGTACTCTTAACGAGATATGAAGCATACCCGACTGCATTGAAGAGGCAACTGTTATCAGAAGGAATAACTCTCCTAACAACAATACCTTCCATTTCAAACCTGGCAAATCATCAAACATGTATAATTATTCTCAAATTTCTACACAACAAACATATAACTGATGGTAATTAACATTTCTACAGCATTTCACTTAAAAAACCATACTTCGCACACCGTCTTCAAGTTTGAACACCTTTCCTGAAATCTTGGGTCAGGACCAACCACGTTGAAGAGAAATTGCAACCAGTTACCAAAAAATTCACACTTTTCAGCCACACAACACGATGCATTAATTATTCAACGAACTCACTCCCCCAGCTCAACGTCCAAAATTACTAGATAACAATTTACACGAACAAAAACTACAGCGTATCGCAAAGAAAGCAAAAACCAATCAAGCATCAGACCTTATTGTCACTGCATAAAATAACCAAATAATTATGTATGCATATGTATATACAGACACACACACATTGGCAATTAGCCTCTCTGTTCACAAGCAAAAAAAGGAAAAGAAAAGAAAAAATACGACAATCAACAATCTTTATTCCATCAGAACGCATAAACAGTTAAGAGCTTTACCTGAAAATTAGCTGAATTCAAATAAGATGCAAGTTTTCTAGATCTAAATTACGTGCCCAGTATTTTGTTGGCTTCAAGACAAACAAGAAATAAGATAAAGCAAAAGGGAATCGTCGGGAAAAAAGTAAAAAAATTATTGTATGGTGGCTACAAGCTAGTACATAGGATTGGTATTTGGTGATTACTTGCAAGGGAAAGATTTGTAAAATGTGTGGCACGATGCTATTATCTCAGTGCTTCAGCTGTGCGGGAAGGAAGTAGAAGCGGAGGTTGGTATCTATACGTATTTATCGGGTCGGTTCGGGTACTTGTTTGAACATGACACGGACTATCCTTTTCATGTATTTCTATATTGGACTGGATTTCCTTTGAGTAGTACCTTGCCGATACGAGACCCGAACGAGTGAGGCCTTTACTCGGACATAGGTCAAAGTTTTGGGCTTTATCTATTTCTTTATAAGGGAGCCCAACTATAAAGGTTGAGGGCCGATTGAATTTTAGTGAGGCACATGTATGCAAGTCGGTTCCATTAAAAACTCGAAGTTGCCATGCTTGTGACTTGTCCCATGGTGTCAATATGGTATTAGACTCAATCTCACCTTCCTGTGCTCCACAGCCATAGAAATATCAGATTTGAATAATCTATCGTTTAAATCAGCTTTTATATGACTATCGTAATATTTAAAAATAACATGATCATCTGACATTTGGCAATCTTACTCAATACCCAATAATATTCAATATTAAGGACTTTGCTATCCTACTCTTTCAATGCCCGAGCATTTCAACAATTCGTACTTTCACGCCACCAATCAACAAGTGTTGCAAGAAATTAATGAATTGAAAGGGACCCCATGTGGCCACCTCCCCCCTGCATTTATACTTGACACCAGGCTCCCCTCCCCTTCCGCAAACCTTCTCTGTACTTACGATACGATCAAAATACATATAGACGGTATGGGAAATTGCATCAAGAAACAGACCTCCAAGCGGATGGACGAAAAAGCTAGTTTCTTCCATGATATACGCGGAAACTCGAAAGGCACGCGGGTGACGGTTAAGGTCTCGAAGGAACAGCTGCAGCAATTGCTGAAACAAGCGGATGTTGAAGGACTGTCATCTCAGGACATCTTAGGCCGATTGATCAACGTCGGTGAGGCGCATCAACGGTCGTGGATCCATCCCCTGCAGGATATACCTGAGTAGTGAGTACGATTGCTCGTCAGGTTACTTTTGTCGATTCTCGCTGCTGAATTTCAAAGCTAGAATGAGCAATCATTTGGAATCCTGGAGCTAGATTTGTTCATGCATGTCTAATGTCTTCCCATATATCCGTCGCAGCCATTTCCAGAACATTTCAGCTCAAATTATTTATATGATTGTAAATTATCTTCTGTATGTGTCATTTGAGTTGGCCAATATATAATTATAATTAATGTTCTATAAATCTCGAACTTTACCATAATCTAAATTCACACATTTCAGGTAACTAGGAATTTTCTTAAAAAAAATTAATATGGGTTAAACCATATAACTGAATTAATTTTGAACGTTAATTCGGAAATTCTATTTTAATTTTCAGAAAACATATCAAATTGGTTAACTGGCTTGATTTTGGTTTTTATTTTAAAATAGGTTAACAAGTCTAACCGGTTTTTAAAAATAATAATTTAGTACTTTCTGGACTTTAATATTATATATATTAGGCATGATTTGGTGGGCGCCCACAATGGACGTCTGTGTGGACGCCTAGAGATGCTCAACCGATTTCATGAGATGTTCGGCTGAGCATCTCCAGCGCCCACACAGGCGCCCATTGTGGGCGTCCACACTATCAACTTTTTTATATATATATGTGTGTGTGTGTGTGTGTGTGTATTGGGTCATGACTAGTGAGCTTGCAAACCAGAATTCAACTCTAAAAATTCGATCTCCATTTTCGAAATCCCAAACGAAGCCTCGGGTATTTTTAAAACAAAGAAGAGTTATATTCACGTTGCAGATGATTCCTCTTTATCTCTTTTCTTACATTAGCAAAATATGTATATATGATGCTTCCGGTTGACTAAATTTTTCAAAAGGATCGGTTCGGTTTCGATCAGTTTGGTGAAATTTCGGTCGGTTCAGATTAATTATTCTTATGTTTTTGAATTATTTGATTCGAATTCTAGACAATTCAAATACTTGACCATGATGAACATTGTCTACGAATGTATCAACAAATACTAAGCTTATTTAAATTAATTATTAGATTAGTTCAAACATATCGATCGTGCAAGTTGCAACCCTATTCTTAATCTTATTGGTAAAGAAAAAAATAGATCAAACAAGATAATATTTTATATATTAAAATAATATATATTATTATAATATATAGAAATCAGCTCACTAAATTTTAAAATCGTCGGTACAGAAATCGGATCCGAAATTCAAAGTATGATAATATTATCAACCTTAACCTAACCCCCAAATTTGAATTAATTCAATTTTATTTTGCATACTTTCTATATCATGAGACCTTGTTCTTTCAGCTATGCATAATCTTTAGTAAAAGTTTCATTCCTCCCGGAACTCTTCTCCAAGGTGCACACTTCTAACGATTTCAGCTATTATATCTGGTCTCTTTTATTATGCAAGTCATTTTATTTTTGTCGTTCCTCCACTAAAGCATGTAAGTCTGTGCTCTTGTTGCGTGCATTTAGCTTGTTTAGACTGAGAAAGCTGTTTTCTGGGGCAGTTTCTGTTGATTTTGGTCAAACGACGATTGAAATTTCTTGGGTTCTTTTTTGTTGCATTGGTTCGTGAGCTTTTGATGATTCTTTCACCCGATAATTTATGGTTCAGTAATCTTCTCAGCTAAGGATGATAAATTTTTGTTTCTACTCTAAAAGAGTCTGTGTAGTTCCTCCGCCCCACGACCCATTAATTTAGTTGAGATTCTGTCCGAGAAATATGTGTTGTAGTGCTTGTTCGAGGTTTTAGCTGCAGTTATAACTATGGAGTGGAGGACTGACGAAAGAATTAATGTCGGAAAATATAAGTTAAATTATCAGTAACATACTGTTCCTAAAGTAGCAAATGGAAAGTAGTAAATGGACATCCATCCTATTTACACGCTATTTAGGCTGTTAGTCTGTGTCACTTAACCTTATTTTTAAAGTTTGATTAAGGTTGTATGATTCTATATCCGGTAGTGTGTAATCACAGTGGAAATTTAAAGAATGGCATTATGTTGTTGTATTTGTTACTCCTAAAAAGTGTGAAGGGTAGATTGTGCCTGTCTTTATTTGTTCTATTATCTTTTTCCGTCCATTTCTTATTTTCTTAAGATTGATAGAAACGAGTCAAATTCTAAATAAGGTATACTATTGATTGCTATTTTTTTTTACCGATTCAGAGTCCAGAGAGTGAATTAGCTTTAGCTAATATCTGCTTTAACGTGATACTACTGTGCTATGTGATAGTTGCTTTGTGCAAACTTGTTTCACTCCTGGTGTCCCTCAATCTATAGGAGCTAATCACTTATTGCATGAGATAAAGGATTCCTTTAGTGATTACATGCAAACCAAGATTAGGGTAGGCTATCACCATCATCACGTATTGGGTGAATGTGGTGAAATCTTTTTTATTAAATTTTGAGACTTAGCCTCAGCCTGAATCTATCTACATTATTATAATAGTAGTAGCACAAGTAAAGATATTTGATGCCCCCTATTACCACCTCGGGACCCGAGGACCGAGCAGCAAGCTCCAGACCCCGACCTACGTTGCTAAGATCGGGAAGACGCCCGAGGACCTGTGCCCAGATCGGGAGTGTTTCCCGAGGACAGTGTCATGTCTTGCAGAATCCAACCCAAATACGTCTTTCCTTATTTGAACGACAAGATCACCGAGGATCGCGGAGAGTATCTCGCCCGAGATACCCGATATAGGCGAATATTCGCAGGGATATGCTCATCTTCACCACCCAGCCCCTCTATAAATACCAGGTACGCCTCATTCATTCATTCACACATTCTGGCATTCTTTTGCACCTACCACACATATTCTTCTTGCTCTCTTTTGCTCTCGCATCCTACCTGACTTAAGCATCGGAGGGATGCTTCGTCGGACACACTTCCGGCGCCCTCTGACCTGTGATCTGTGGCTGCAGGCACCAAGAGGAAGCACTATCCATCCACCAGTTACCCGACGTCCCGAGCTCAAGGTGGTATTAGCTCGTCGGCTGAGATAATTTGGCTACATCAATCCGTCTGTGGGAAACGTCGAAGAAAGAAAACAAGATGCCACCAAAGAGGACTAGAGCTCAAGGCATGGGAGAAACCAGCCACACGCAGGATCTATCTCAGGGGTCTGAAAACCCCAGCCTCACTGCGGAACAGATAGCCGAACTTGTAGCGGCTACAGTAGAACAGATACTGACGAACCGACCTGAGTCACGCCCACCGTCCGATCAACAATCTGAGGAAATCAGGAAGCTGCAGGAAGAGGTTGCTCGACTGAGGGAAGAAAGAAGCTCGGCACATCCACCCCTCCCAGATCGGGAGGTCCCCTTTTCTGCTGAAGTGTTGGCTGTCGAGCTATCCCAGCACTTCAAGTTCCCGAACGTTGGAGAGTATGACGGGGATGGGAGATCCCGAGGAGCATCTGTCTCGGTTCGAGAACGCCACTCTCCTCCATCAGTATGCAGACCCCATCAACTGCAGGGTTTTCTTGACCACCCTGGTCCGATCAGCACAACAGTGGTTCAACCTCTTGCCCGCCGGGAGCATCAAGAACTTCCGTGATTTTAGCCAGGCGTTCCTCCACCAGTTCGTCAGTAGCAAGAAACAGCCCTGACAACGCTGAATTTATTCACCGTAAAGCAAAAGAGAGCAAGAAGAATATGTGTGCTGGGTGCAAAAGAATGCCAGAATGTCTGAATGAATGAATGAATGAGGCGTACCTGGTATTGATAGAAGTGCTGGATGGTTGAGATGAGCATATCCCTGCGAATATTCGCCTACATCGGGTATCTCGGGATACTCTCCGCGATCCTCGGTGATCTTGTCGTTCACATAAGGAAAGACGTATCCTGGTGTGATTCTGGTTCATATAAGGAAAGACGTATCTGGGCTTGGATTCTGCGAGACATGACACTGTCATCGGGAAACACTCCGGATCTGGGCACAGGTCCTTGGGCGTCTTCCCGATCTTAACGGCGTAGGTCGGGGTCTGGAGCTTGCTGCTCGGTCCTCGGGTCCCGAGATGGTAATAGGGGGCATCACTATTTTTTTCACTCTCATAGATAGCGTTTAGTTGGTGGATAGGATTTGATAAGATAACATTGTCGTGATTATTAAAGTATGAGTAGGATGTAAAATAATAATTGTTTGGTTGGATTGATTAAATTTGGGATCAGATTGTGAATTACTTTTTTAAGTTTTTAATAATTAAAAGTATGTCTAAAATAATTATATGAGGTGTAATTTATTTATTTATTTATTTGATTGATTTGAGCTAAAATAATGGTTAAAAATTTGAAGAATACGTGGTGGAATCATCCCACCCTAATCCCATCACAAACATCCCTTAAGTTCAGCAGCCTTTTTTTTTATTATTTGTGTGTGTCTCTATATGTAAATGTTACATTTGGCTACTGGTTTTCTCTATTATTATAGCTGGATATTTTCAGAACACTCACCGTAGCGTCTTGCATCATCTCAATGTACTATGTTTGACTTGCAGGGACTAACGAGTACATTTATTTAGCTAAAGAAATAAGGTAAACTTTTCTGTAATTTCACAAAATGAATCAAGTTAATCAGGGTGAGGGCTCTGTTATCCCATTTATCCATCAAGTAAAGAAGCGACGGGGTCGTCCACGTAAAGAAACAAGACTTAAGCTTGCTCGAGCTGCTGATGCACCTCCTGGTTTTGAAGGCAAGCAAGAATATCATCCTCAGAGAGCTTATAAAACAAATAGTGATATTATGGTTGGTCAGGCTGTGACTGGTGTTGTTCAGGCTACATTTGATGCTGGTTATTTGCTTACTGTCAGAATAGGCAACTCAAACACAAATTTTAGGGGTGTGGTTTTTAAGCCAGGGCATTACTCTCCCATCTCTGCTGAAACTGATATAGCTCCACATCTCCAAATGATCAAAAGAAATGATGTACTTCTTCCACAAGAGCATCAAAGTGGGACACGAAGCCAGAAACTTTCCACCCAAACAACTGGTACGGTGCCTTCAAAATTGAAGTATTATTCACCAGTAAAAGCTCCTTCTATTCCCGCTGTGGGCACGAGGGGCACTGTGGTGCCTGTTGTCCTTCAAACAGTTGACCGCTCAAATGGATATTCAGGTTCCTATCATATGATGTCAGACACATCCCGAGCTCCTCATGTGATGACTTTTGGAAACAAAGATGATCATATGGTTGAATCGGTAGCTATGTTATCTCCAGATCAGTCTATTACAGCTAGCCAGATTTTTGTGACCCCACAACCCAATTCGAGCCACCAGGTTACCAAAGAAAGTGAGCGGAATGACCAGGTTTCTTCACTTAATGAAGGCACCCCTGAGGCTGGACATGTTGAGAAAGACAAGCCAATGAAATCAACAGATGTTCATACATCAGCCTCATCAAAATCAACAGATAGTCAAATCGAGAGTGACTCAGAAGCTTGGAAATCTTCACCAGAAAGCTCAGGCATCATATCGAACCAGGAGACTGGAAACTCCAATGAGCCCTTCCTGACTGAGGCCCTGCAAACTACTTTTGTCGCAAAACCTCTGTTCACCTATGGAACTGGAAGAATGACCGAGCTTTTAAAGGTGCGATTTAGTATAAATCTTGCAAATATTTGTGCGTAATTAGTAATTTGCCTCGATGATCTTAAATTGGATGCCAATCTGTAGGCTGTGCAGGAAAATATGAAAGATAACCCTATGCAAATTGCTGAACAACTAAGTTTTGCATCCCAAGTGGAACATAATGCAACTACGAGTACAGAAACTGATCATAAAAATGCAGGAAGCATCCTGTGATCGAAATACGTGGTGCATACCTTGGGTCAATGATTCATCGACTTCTACAAGTACCTGTATTTCAAACTCAAGATTGCTGAAGTAGGAGTTCATTGTGACTCGATGATCTACAAGGATAGCTGATTTTCAGGTGTGAAAGGAATTGATAGTGATGAAGTAAAGATGGCTTAATATCTACATTGAATCAAAATTGTCCTTTTTTATGCCATGGGTTTGATGCTGATATTTTTAGCCGAAGCTTTCATGACTTGGTTAATCTTTCATTGGTTAATTTGGCTTTGCTTTGTGTTTTAATGAATATACTACTTTGTGGCTTCCAGGAAAAATTATTGAAAGGCCATTGCCCAAAGACGTATGAGAACTACATGCAACAGTACCCTTCATTTTAGATGGATATGAATACTTCAAGATTATGTAGTAATGCATCAAATCCCTAGATTTAATGAATGGACAAATATCCACTATTCTGTTATATAAAAATTGTTGTTAGAACCTAATTTTTGAATTCTTAAAAAAACCAGATGATTTGTCCTTACAATCAATAATCAAAATTTCAAACAATAGTAAATTAAATTAAAATCTTGTGAATTTGAATTATCACATGTCTTGGAAAAATAGTATACATTTGCGTTATCAGATGCGTATTGTTGGCTACTCTTTTCAAATTATAATGTTTTAAAAATCTTGAAAGATTTTTTGAAATAATAATTTTATAATAAATTAAGATGATGAATTGTTAAAGTTAATTCACTTATTTAACATGGTACATTTTGAAATTTGATACAAAAGCAAAGGTTTCAAATCCAAATTTTTGTTCCATTCCTTGGCCACGTGGTTTTGGTTAAACCCCAAGCAATTATTTTTCAAAAAGAAATAAAGAGAGAAAAAAAGAGAAACCAAACAATTATTATTATTTTATTTATTTATTATACCGCACATGTTTTATTGTTTGGTAAAACCTCACTGCAAATTGCAAAACCCTATTGTTCCAATCGGTTCCAGAAACGCCATTCCCATAATCGAATTATGAGAAGACCCAAAACCAAGAAGTTCAAACTGCAGAGTCGCTTATCCGAGGTTAATGAGATCGAGCTGCTCAATTCATGGATCGATTCGGGGAAGCCTGACTCCGGCACCAACCCGCTCTCCCAGTCTCATCCACCGGAAAAAGGTCGAATTGGGAGGCTCCCTGACGGTTCCTTTTCTCCCTATTCCGGAGCTGAGAAATTTATTCAGCTGCCTCTATCAAAGAAAACCAAAGATGGATTGGCGCAAGCCAAGTATTCAAAAATGACTGACATTCAGAGAGCCTCGCTCCCGCACTCTCTATGCGGCCGTGACATCCTTGGAGCTGCTAAAACGGGGTCTGGAAAGACTTTGGCTTTTGTTGTCCCGGTAAGGTTTCCTGGCGTCGTGTTTGTTTTGGATGGTTTTGTAGAGAATGATTGTTAACATGCTTTTGTTTGGAACATGACGTCTTTCGGGGTTGGAATTGGGTCAACTACTTTCTGGTGCTCTACACTTTTGTTTTATCGAGTACTAGAATTTGTCCGATTTTTGCCTTTTTTCTGATTGTTTGAATTATATGTTTTGTGAACCTTCTCGTTTGTTTTATCAAATATCCTCTTGTTTTATATGAAGTAGATTCGTGATCTCTCTGTTGTCTTGTTATGCAGATTTTGGAGAAGTTATACAGAGCTAGATGGGGTCCAGAAGATGGGGTTGGATGCATTATCATGTCTCCCACGAGAGAATTAGCTGGTCAGCTTTTTGAAGTATTAAAATCTGTGGGGCGACACCATGGCTTCAGTGCTGGACTTTTAATTGGTGGTCGCAAGGATGTTGACACGGAGAAAGAGCGTGTAAATGACCTGAACATTTTGGTTTGTACTCCAGGTCGGCTACTTCAGCACATGGATGAAACCCCGAATTTTGACTGTTCACAACTTCAGGTCTTCAATTGGCAATTTTGCTTCATCATTTGTGTATTTTAGTCCTTCTTGGCTGATAACTGGTACATTTTTACACGTAACATATGGTGATTTATTAGTCGTATAATCATGTTTTTGGCCTCTTGGATTGTACTTGTCTGTGATAAATGCTTATGAAGTACGGTAAGACAAAGTATTTCTTGTATGTTATTAATTGTTATGTCATGCCCTTATCATGCTTCTATTCCCATCCTCAATTTTTGCTTGCTGTTGCCCTTTGCCTGCTCTTGTGGGCATCAACAGGTTTCGTCTCATATTTTATTTGTTTTTTATTTAATTTGGATGGTTTTGTAGTTTTGCTCATATGTTGCATGTTTGTTTTCTTTCATCCTGAGCATTATAGGTCTAGCTTCTAGAGAAACACTGCCATATTTTTACATGATTTATCATGCTTGTGATCTACGTAAGTACTATAATCTATTTGTCGTGGGCAATGTCGTTTACACTTTAATTAGGTGGCTTGATCAATAAAGAGGCCACTAAAAATAATGGAGTATCTTGATGGAATGCCCAGCATCCCCTCAAACTAGGTTTATATAAGTGTTATACCTACAGCTATGTTAGCTTATTCACTCTTCGTGTAACTGCTCTTAGATGTGACGGGAAGACATTAATTGACTTGAGTTTAGATTTGTGGTTTGGAAACAGGTGTTAGTTCTTGATGAAGCAGATCGTATTCTTGATGTTGGTTTTAAGAAAGATGTTAATGCTATAATATCTCAATTGCCAAAAAAGAGACAAACATTATTGTTCTCTGCAACCCAGACAAAGTCTGTACAAGATCTTGCAAGACTCAGTCTGAAAGATCCGGAGTACCTTAGCGTGCATGAGGAGTCTGAGACTGCCACACCTAATCGTTTACAACAGACAGCTATGGTTGTTCCTCTTGACCAAAAGCTTGACATGTTATGGAGTTTTCTTAAGGCACATCTCTGTTCAAGGATACTGGTCTTTCTTTCAAGCTGCAAGCAGGTAATGTTGTTTTGACTAATAAGAGCTAGTATCAGTCAAGAATCATACCATATTCTCCCACTGTATCTTTACACTTTTTTAAAATTTTTCCTGTAAATCAAAATCCTTTTTATCCAATTCCACACTATTCACAGCTTCTTATTAGGTCTTATGTGACTGGTACAAGGAATGTTTGTACATCTACATAAATTTTGGGTTTTTAGTCACTCAAAGTGCTTCTTTGTTTTTTATGTACTTTGGGTCCTCATTCATGTAATGCAGTATCAAGGATGTGAGCGGTGAGCACACGCCAACTTTGTGTGATGAAGTGCATATTTTCCACTTTGCTTTGTTTTTCCTTTCCTTTTTTATGAACTTATTGTTCTTGATAACTTTGCGTATCTGAATCTTGGTATGTGCTGCAGGTAAAATTTGTGTTTGAAGCATTCAAGAAACTTCGTCCAGGAATCCCACTGAAATGTCTCCATGGAAGGATGAAGCAGGAGAGACGCATGGGAATATATGCACAATTCTGTGAAAAGAATTCTGTACTTTTTTCCACTGATGTGGCTGCTAGAGGACTTGATTTTAATAAAGCTGTTGATTGGGTTGTCCAGGTTCGTTTCTGTTTCTATCCTAATTGGATTCCAACTTCGACTTGTGGAAAATGAAGCGTCACAAACATGCTACATAAACTTTCAACTTCTGGGTTTTATTGCCCTTGTACTTCTAGGTAGATTGCCCTGAAGATGCTGCTACTTACATACACAGAGTGGGGCGCACTGCTCGTTACCTTTCTGGTGGGAGATCCATTTTATTCCTCACACCCTCAGAGACAAAAATGCTTGAAAAATTACAAGAGAAAAAGATACCTATTCGATTTATTAAGGTCAGGTATTCTTTTCTGCTTACTGTTCCTAGTATGTCATTATTTCATTGATGGCACAGATGCTTGGTGTTTAATCATTGTCAGGTAGTGCTGAGCATTTTGATTCATAAGACAAATTGAATGTTGATATTAATAATTCACAACAATTAATGATCCCTTGCAGGCAAATACCAAAAGGTTGCAACCTGTGTCAGGATTGTTAAAAGCATTATTAGTCAAACACTCGGATTTGCAATATCTGGCTCAGAGAGCCTTTGTGACATATTTGAGGTCTATCCATAAGCAGCACGATAAGGAGATTTTTGATGTTGTTAAACTTCCGATAGATGAATACTCCGCATCACTAGGTCTCCCCATGACCCCAAAGGTCCGTTTTCTGAAAACAAAAGTTAAGGGCAAAAGAGTGTGCGAAGAATTGACCCTTATTCCAGAAAGCAGAGCTACTGAGAATCAATTCAAACTGTTAAAAGAAACTTCAGGAACTAGTATATCTGATGAAGCAGAACTTCACACGGAGGATGTCCTTACTTTGAAGATGGCTCAGCATCCTGGGGAAGATAATACTCCCGATATTAGAGATGTGTACGTATCCACTCTTCTCTTTTCTATATTTATATTACTGAACATTACCTCTTTTTCCTATACTAAGGAAAAAACATGATTATGGGCATCCCAGAATTTGTGAGAGAGAGAGAGAGAGAGAGAGAGAGTGAAAAGTTTGGAAAGGCTCCAGTACTTGCAATCAATAGAAATCATCGCAACATCATTTTGTTTGCTGACATTAGACAACTCTTTTTCTACATTTTTTATTATTATATATTTGGAAAAAGAATGCAGTTAGGGGTCTTCATTACCACTGTTGGTTAATTTACCTTTTCCAAAATGAGTTCTCAGTTGTCTTGACCGTACTAATTATGCATATTTTTTCTTGGGCATTATATGCAGCGACTCTTTGATGATCACCTTCTCAGATGATATGATTATCTCAGCTTTTCTAATTTAATATAGTTGATTTTGTAGGCCTGCTACTAGGGTTTTAAAGAATAAGAAACTGAAGATCAATGTGGATAGACCGGCGGGAAGACGGGTGGTATTTGATGATGATGGTAGCGACACTTCAACCTCTCCTACAAAACTATCCAAGAAGCTGGACAAGGACATAGGTAAACTTTAGTGCTTTGGATTTAG
This sequence comes from Dorcoceras hygrometricum, assembly GCA_001598015.1. Taxonomy (NCBI): domain Eukaryota; kingdom Viridiplantae; phylum Streptophyta; class Magnoliopsida; order Lamiales; family Gesneriaceae; genus Dorcoceras; species Dorcoceras hygrometricum. The sequence goes on from KQ988202.1 coordinate 938,577, forward strand.
CCTACCAGTCTACCATCAACAGCTAACAGTTGTTATTGTCCTTCTCCATTCTGCTTGAAGTTAAACACTGGTCATCTTCACTCACAAACTATTTCTTATTCGCTGTTTCATTCAAGCTGAACTGGCATTGAATTATAAAAAAACGATTGAGGAGTTTCCTCATAGTTTTGCCTGTCCTATCTTGCAGTAAATCAAAGATTCACCAAGCTCCGAGAGGATATGAATGGGGTGGATGAGGAAGACAAAGCCTTGTACCGCAAACGTATAAGAGAAAAACGTATCAAACAGAAGATGAAGTTTAAGAGGCGTAGAGACGAGGATGAGGATGAGGATGAGGATAATCTCTCTGGTTCAGACACAGAGGCAGACACTGGTAAAGTCAGTAAAAAGTCAAAAATCCATTTCCATGACAGCGAAGATAGTGAGATGATGCAAGGCAAAGCGAATACTGGCATGTATACGGATACCATTACTCTTGCAGAGCAAGAAGAACTGGCTCTCAAGTTGTTGCGTTCTATGCATTCCTAAACTCTTCTCATATTAGATTATGGCCTCGATTGTTGCCTTTTTTTGGCTGCGTTTTATATCTGCAGCAGAAAACAGATGGCATCATCAGCGCTTCAGAATCTAGTGTAACAAATTATATTAATTGATGTAGATCTCGTCTCTTTAATCTCAACCAACCAAAAAATGGGAATTATATGATCTTTGGGGGAGGCAAATTTTGGAACAGTAGTTTTGAATTGATGATGGACGTATAACCTAAAGTTGCTGAATTGATTTTTTTCGAGATTTAGTTGTGCCATGAGTTGCGCCAGACCTGAATATCACTACTTGAACTCGACTCTATTGATATATTTAGGTTCAAGTTTCATTGAAGGACTACTGACCAAGTTATTGCCGGATCCCATTTCACGTTTCTGTCTATGGTATAAAGGTACAATGGTTTTCAACGTTGAGGTAAAACGAAATATACTCGAATCAACGATTCCACGCATAAAGATAAAAGATAAGCGTTTGAAATATATTACTCAACAAGACTACATTTCCTGTTAACATAAATATTGGATGTAACCAAACGTGCAAAACGAACTCCAGGATGCTGAATGTTTCAGATTCTCAGATGAATGCAAAACAATCATAGTGGCCCCAAAATTTCAACCAAGTTCAAAACTACAGAGGTAATTTTTTCAGGGAAAGTAGATCAAAATCAACATATGATGCTTGTGTTGTTTGAAATCCAATTGATAATCGGGAATTCTATTCCCTGTCTTTGTTTCCCCTCCAGAGGATAATCTGTTCATCTTTGAAAAGGATAGGGACACAAGGAACCAGATCCTGTGCATCAGAATGGAAAACAAGAAGCAAATTATCACAAATTCCGCTTAAGGTATGTGCATAAATTTAGACTAGAAGAAATATCAAGACTAACCATGCAGTTAGCCCAAATGGTTCACTCTATTCAAAACTTACTATTCATGGAACTATCCCAGACAAATCTTTTAAAGGATGCAGAAATATTAATGCCACAAATCAACTTCGATACCGTTCTTTCCAACAAGAGCAAACTAAAAGCCAACTGAAAGGAGATGGCATCATACTCTTAATTTGACACCAATCTTTTTACAGTTGCTGACACCCACATAAGTACAGTCGAGCCTCACTACTTTATCTGTCTCAAATGCTGCTCGTACTCTGTCCACTACATTAACGTACACACCATTCCTAGCTGCAGAAACAATTATAGCATCTAACAGTCACCACCAGCAAATCAACAATATCTGAAATATTTACTTGAAGTTTAACATAAACACCAAATCCATTTACACAGTTTCATCAAAGCGGGAGAGCTAAGTCCTTGGTTCTGCATCTCCTTAGTTTCTTCAAAAGTCAAACCATCAGCGACATTCTTCACGAGCTTTGGATAAATAGGTGCATAAGGCTTCCACAACATTAGAGGAATTTGCGGTCGTCTTGTGAATTCATAGTTACGCCCACGATATAGTAGGAGGATATTTATGTGGCGGTAGATAATTTTCCCTCCAGATTTGTCCTACAAAACACACTGAATTTCTCATCAGCAAACACGCCGTAGAAATTAATCCGTTCTGACACAGCAAACAGGGTTTCTTAAACCTCAAGATGGAAGCAAACATTGTCCATGTCAAGTGTTGGCACTCCTGAGCACTTTATTCTCACTGCTTCTGCCCTTTTCCAGTGGTTGTGGATATCTTCAAGCATGTTGTGAGTAACTCCTCCTTTTCCTAGCACGATCAGAATTGTTTTGCCGCAAGATTAATGTGAAGTAGAAATGCTTCGTATTAATCACGTGTATGTTAAAACTCCTAAAAATGTAACTACAAAAAACTCGAAGAAAAAAAGAAAAGAATTCATTTTCATTTCATGAAGAAAAAAATATAACGAACTGGCAAATTTTCAGGTGGCCTGAAACAAATTGATGGAAAACCGAAAACAACATGATGATTAGTTCTCAGACAAGAATAAAGATTCCTGTCACAAATAAAATAGACATGAAACGGAGACTTACCCAAATTGATTTGGCGCGAGCAATCAATGTGGCGATACTTCTCCACAAGCTCCGTTATTTCCGGTTCTGAAAGCGGCTCCCCGAGAACTTTTTCACGTCCCTCCTTCAACTTCTCGAAATCCGGCTTCTGGTCAGCCGGGGCACAAGTACCTGTCCATTTACGATCTACCCGACCCGGTCCAAAGGGTGAGAAACGCGGAGGCTCACGGAAGCCAATGGGCTGAACACCCGGGCTGTTCTCCGAATAAGAATACATAAAATCGAAGTCCAGCTCGGGCTTCACCGGAAACTTGTTTGCATTTTCAGAACTCTTCTTATTGGTGCCATTTTGGGGTTGGCTTTTGCGCTGGGAAATACTTGATTTGCTTTTCTTTTTGGGCTGTTGGGTTGTTACCGGCGAAAATGGCGGGTCGTAGATTTCTTCCTTGGATGGAGCGTGGCTCAGAGAGCAAGCAATGAAGAAAATTGATGATGAGCGTAATTGATCAAGTATTCTAGGGTTTGAGGGTTGCCGGATGATTGAGCGACGCCATGAAATGAGCTTCAGCATCTGCATTTGACATACGAGTGTGGGGGTGCGGGGTTTGCGGAGGGTTTTTTTATATGCGGAGGTATTCTGAATGCTTTTGTAAATTTTTGCGTGGGAATTTGTAACTAAGTACATACTTGAGTAACTAAATACTTAATTTGTATTGATCAACGGTTACATTTGGGAGCAAAATCAAAAGAACTAACATATGTCGGTGTCATGCTTCAATATCTATTTCGATTAGTACTTCTCTTGTTTCCTTGACTGTAACTTGTCTTTCGCTATTCCGATCCAAGAGTCGTAACACTCCTGATTCTGCAGTATTTATGTCGAAAGAGCACGAGCATAAAATCCGAATGCAGCTCAAGAAATCTTGCTCAATCTCTCATCTTTGCAACGCCTTTGATGTCCAACCATGGACCCAAAAACATCCAAAAGACCGTCCAATCCATCAGGCTCTTCTCCCACACCTTTCAATGCGTACACTATACTTTCAATAGTCGACAAGTATTTGGCCTTTGGCTGATGCCTCACTTCTGCATATAAGCTGAACTCGTGTATATCCAACCTTACATGTGGCAAGAACTTCAACCAAGGATTCTCCTTGTACATTCTCTTTGCCTTGGCCCAAGTCCCATCCAACACGATTAAATTCTTGACATCAACATTTAAAGCCTCAATGCTAAATGATTCTTCGCTTGGAAATAAAAGAACAGACCCTGGCGGAACAGTAATGTCAAATTCTTCTATCTCTTCGTATATGTTGCTCCCAATCACTGGCTTGATTTGTAGCTTTTTCACGACAAATCCTTTTCTGAAATCACCAAAAGCTACATCAGAGTGCAACAGCTGATCAAAATCTACATTTCTCCACCTGTTTGTTGCTGTCCAACTTTGATCGAAGGACATAATAGCTCCATATTTTTCAATGGTGAAATTGATTTCAGAAGATCCACAACCATGGAAAGCTGCTATATCCTCGTCAGGTACATCTTCTTCACTATTCCGACCCATAACTACCTCATCCAGTCGAGAACTCTTCAACGGTGAAATTGTATTAGTATTGAACGTTTCACCAATTTTGGCACCATCAAAATAGTCTCTTTGCCCAATGTGTCCATCTAAAACGGGCCCATGAATATAACCATCACTCTCCCCTTCGCTCGACATTTCATCGAACACATTGCGATCTCCATCTGTCGAAATCCGCTCCATTTTCCCACCAGAGTCGAGCAACCGAATGAAGTACCGGGCCTGGAAATTAACGTCCGAGACGGTGACCACATCCACATTTTCCAACCCCAGAGTGACGATTCTTGCAGAATTCAAGGGGTGCTTTTTCTCAAGACTGTGTTGGAGAATGGTGACGGCTACGGAATTTTGGAGAGCAGGGGCCTTCCATATGTTACAGAGGCAAACAGCAGTGGGTTTGGAGCATGACGGGCAAATGGGTCTCTTCTTCATCAACTCGGATTTATGCACCATTCGGAGAAATCGTGAATTGGTTGTGCTGAATTTAAAGATTTGGTTTCTAAGTGGCCTAAAAATGAAGCTGAGTGGCGAGGTTCCCAGTTGTGATTCGATTCGTATCACAGAACCGAGCTGCATGAGCTGAAGGTTGCCGTTTATCATTGATTGTTGATCTCCCCTAATTGCTAATTGTATATTTTCATCCGTCATCATCGGGTCCGTATATTAAAATTTTACTATGAAAAATAATATTATTAATATAAAATAATCTTTTATATTAGTGATCATTGGGATAAAGATTGATCAAATCAATATTTATGATTAGGTTTTTTTTATGATCGTGATATATACGATTTTATATAAGTTTTTGCATATAAAGATAAAACACTTTCAACATGAAAGAAGTTTGTTATAGCTATCGTGTAACTATTTCCAATACGAATATGATATACTGCACAAAAAAACACTTCCCCAACTCCTTCCCCCCGACTGTCACTTGTCATCATGTGATTGGACCAACATTTTAAGTTTAACATTTTTGTTATGTTTTATAAATTCGAACCAATCACATGATGCCACGTAGCAGTCGGGGAAGGATTTGGGGAAGTTAGTTATGCAGAATATCGGCTCTGATTTCCAATATATCCAAAGTATCCCATTTATAGTATATATAATCATAATTAATTGAGCCTATATATAATATGAGGTACCACTAGAAATATTATAATAAAATTATTCCCATGTTATGAGATCTACGGCCTTACCTTATTTACTTTTCAAGGTCCAGGTTATATCATTGTGGTTAGATAGAGAAAGTTGGAGGAAACTTGCTCATATTCTATTTATTATTAAACCATTAAACTCAGATGCAAGGGCTGTGGTGCCCATCCGTATATACAGAATTAACCTTGGGAAGTTTGACCAGCGGGACCCCATGAACCCAACAGTAACACACGCCATTTCCTTTTAAGCTTCATCATTGCTGCGCCAAAATCTATCACACTTATTTACCTTTTTTCTGTTTCCATTTTCCCCATTATTTACTGACGCACTTTTCAAAGATAAAGATTCGGAAATGCATGATTTTTGCTTCACGATCCCGTATGGGCTGCTGCTGGTGTTTGGTGGCGTCATTGGATATGCCAAAAAAGGCAGCGTGGCGTCGGTGGCCGGGGGCTGCGGGACTGGGCTGTTTCTTATTCTCGCTGGTTATCTCAGCCTCCAAGCATTCCATAAGCGCAAAAATTCTTACTTCGCCTTGATTCTTGAAACGGGTAAGCTTTGATTTTATTCACTGATTCATTTGACTGTTAGTGCACACACATATTAGATTAATGTTTTTCACTACAATGTTTAGATTTATGTCCATGAACAAATTCTTGATGGATCTGATTTGGATCTGTAGAGGCAAGATGACATGCTTACTCGTGTCACTTTTGTGGTAATTTGTATCCTCTCAAATTACAATGAGACGAAGTATGTTTGCTTTTATACTCGATTACTAAACAGTAGTGATCAAACGCTTTAATTTTTAGTTGTTAGCCCAATGATATTGCCAATATTTTATGTTTGGGTACTTTTGGCCTTGGTTGTAATTTTGCCACTGCGTTGCATAGCTTCCTTCTGGTGCATTCCATTATTGCGGAAATATTCCCCCATGGCACATCCAGAATATGGGGCCAAAAAGGACCAGAGCAAGTTTGGGGTAGAGAGCCGTAAGCGCGGTGGGGGGTGACAGAGAACGTGCTCGTACGGTTCATAGAAGGATTTGTTTGAAATGATACAAATTCCTATTCATTCTGTTGTGCTCATCGAAATAACTGCCTAAGCATACTTTGACTTGACTTGCTGTTGCCGATATGATCTTTTTTCTTGTTGAAGAAGTGGATATATGTCACCTGCTTCACTTTAAAACCCCATATTCCCGCAAGTCATGTCGAGTTCACAACCTAGGGCAGAAAGCGCTCACCATCATCAATAAAATTGGAAGTTGGCAAAGGCTTGGCTCACCCAGGAATAAAAACCTTCCACACCTGTTTCGGATTCGGGCTCATTATTTTTGTTGTGACTTTACTTGGCGACTGAATTTCTTACTTGCATTAGCCTTGTGCCTTTACCCCGTGTGCCAGGAAGCTTACTTCTCAAAACATATCAGTAAAACCAATATTCTTTTTTGGAGCAAAACCAGTGGGATGAGGAGTTGTGTGGTCTTTTAACTTGCTGTAATGTGGGCGATATTTTGAGAAACTATTGGCAGTTACACTTAGCAATTAACTTGTAGATACCAGTCTGAAAATAAATTTGATGCAATAATCGAAATGGTTTAAAAATCATTTTTGCAACTAAAACAGTTGTAAAAATAGAACGGAATTATCATTCTGATCTTGTGTTAGGATTCAAATGGTACTTTAATCAAGAAGTTTTGTATGAGCAACATAGCAGGTACACCATATCTTGCGTTGCTGCAAAAATCCAGCTATTGATTTCACATCAATGTTACGCTAATAGTCAGGAGCTTTTTTGGATATACGAAACCTTTCACAATGCTATGGTTAGGACACTTTTGGTATTTTATTTTACTGTTCTATTATTATTCTTGGTGAAAGTAACCTTTTTTTACATATCAGAAATCTCTTACTCCTCACTGCTTATTCTCACCACAATTCTCTTTATCATATGCAAAACTGTTAACCGTGACAAAGAACATTTCTTTTCTGCTAAAATAATGTGTCATGCTTCTGAATTCTGATTGTGAGTTACGGAAATAATTTATTTGATTTGAGATCGCCTTGAACAGCTATTGCAGCCGTGCTAACATGGGTCATGGGACAGCGATACATGCAAACTTCCAAGATAATGCCCGCTGGTATTGTTGCTGGTCTCAGGTAACTGAAGATTTAAAAATGTACCAAGGCATCTGGTTTCCCATAAAAAAAGACTGGATTGATTCATATTATTTCTTGACGCCCCTCACACATAAACATGCTGTACTTTTAAGATGTTTCTTAAACAAATTCATTGTTTACTTATTCAATCATCGATGGCAATTGGAGATCGGGATGGGATGTCCAAACCAGAGGGATGTCCAACTTCTCTGGTTTTAATGTTCCTTTGAAATTGTATACTTTCTTGTTCTAAAACATCTTCAGGGAGCATACATTCTTATTTGTTGTTTACGCCAATTTCATGAGGCAACTAGACACGGAATGAACTGATTTTGTCACGGTATTTTCATGTTTGCAGCTTTGTCATGACTGGATTTTATCTTTACAAGATTGCAACTGGTGGGAACCATATCCCACCTAAGGAGGAGTAATGCTCGAGAATTTATTACATTTTTAAAGAACATATTTACAGATAGAAAAATACTACTTTTGTGTTGGAAACCAATTTGCCCATTTAAAGTAATTTCTCTCTTAAACTCTATTACTATTGTTTGAATGCAGAGTTCCCCGAGGTGTAATTCTAGAGGCGGTAACCAAATTGTTGGCAATATTCCTATTTGGGCTATCAACTTTGTTACTATTCCACGAGTTCCACAAAATTTCGAGTCTTCTACCTAAAACGAGTTTTATATTTTCAATATAACATATTATTACCAATATACAAGACGTGTACAATGATACAGAAAAGGTTGCAACTTACAAGTATATCAGTGCTTGACTACATAGCGTGAAATTTGATGGTAGGATATCAGCAGCCAGCTGGTCTGTAATATTTTTTAGGCATCGAAGGACACCTTTCATTCATGTGAGGGTAAGGTTCCACGGTGTTGTATCCCGGCAACTGCATTCGATATTTCCCTCGAATTTGACAGAAGGCGAGTTTTACAGTGTCCCCATCGTTACACCATTTAGGTAAACGGCTAGTATCATCTTCAAAAAACTTGAGGGAGTAAGCATCTTTTATCTGCATTGACAGAGTTAATTGCATAGTTTGCAGAAGTATCATATTGGATGGGAGAATTATCGATTCTTCTATATGAAGAACGCAACAGAAAGACAACAATAAACTGGAACACAGAATGCTTAGAATCTTTACTTACAGTGAACTCGGTGACTTGAATAGAGCTTGAAAGATTACCAAACAGGCCTGCTGCCTTGTATAATTCGAAGACAAAAGCAACACATGACGTTGACTTCCCATCTGCATAAACCCAATCATCTTGTTCAGGAACGGTCAGCAATTCCCCAAAAGATGAACCACGCCTCTCAACTTCGACAAGAATTTCAGAAAGAGAAGAGTTCTGCAAGAACAAAAGTATGACATCCTTAGTATCATATTGAATCTTATTAGGTAAAACTGCAACTATTTTGCAAGAATTTCCTTCAATTTGTCCATATCAAGTATATAGTTCCGTCAAAATGCACTTTATATTTAATGAATAGAATGTGTATAATAATGAAACCTTAGTTCCAAGACGTTTGTTCAATGCTTCAATCCACAAGTTACTGGCATATGACGGTTGCATCTGAGTCCAAACAGTCATACATGAAGCCACCTGTGGTTATAAACAAGTAAGAAAAAGAAAAAAAACATAAGCTCACATTTCTAAGGGCCTTAAAAAAATTAAAATCAAATAAATAAATAATTAAATAAATCAAATCAAAGAAAGATGCAAAATTAACTCATCAATCCAAAGGGTGATGCAGCATGCGCAGGTAAAGATGGTGCACAAGCATCAGTGATTGTAAACATTGAGTTTAGAGGTATGATCTGTTCATGCCGGCTGTCATTCTTTCTTTTCCTTTCCTATAAGTTCATCTAATAATTTCTTTTAAAAAGGTAATCTAAAATTATCTTAAACCTCTCTCAATCAGGATTTATATAGTACTGAAGCATCACAGAATCTGAAAATTTGGAGATGGAAGAAAAATTTCAGAAGGACAAAAAAGCAGTACCAGGTGAGCATCCAAAGGTTCTGGGTAATTCCCACTAACTGTGTCTATCCAGCTAAATATCAAATTGTGATAACCATATGGCCTTCCAGACATGCTTCGTGCGTATTCCCAGGCAGCAGTTTCGTTGAACTTTTCGCGGAGTTTTGGATGCAAAGGAAGCAACGCTATATGAGGATTGGCATCATCTTTTGTAAGTTCAAATTCCCACCATTCCTCCCATGGTAAGATAGCAATCACATCTTCTCCCTAAAAATGCAAATTGAAATTAAAAAAGATAGAGATATCAGTGAAAAGACAGGAAGAAAAGACATTTCACCAAGTCTACACCAACAGCTGAAGTGAAACCACGCACTCCAACAACGTAGCCTGGATTCACAAGAAAACAATATAAAATTCCAGTACCAATTGAATCATCACCTGCTCATTCTCATTTCCTGATTCAGCAACCCATAGCTTTCCATCGACGTCCCTTAGGCAGACCGCAGAATGACCAGCGTAAGATCCAGTAACCCACTTTTCCAATGTCTCAAAACCACCCCAGCGACCTCGGATTTTCGATATTACAAGGAAATCTCCAGATTGAATATCCTCAATAGTAACGTTAGTGACCCATGGTTCGGGGCGTACATCAAAAGTAGCATCCATGTGCTTTTTAAGAAACGCAATATTAGAACTCTCCCCCCATCCAGTGTTAGTAAACAAAGGGAACACTTCCCATAGAGCGCGAAGGGTTCCTAACATCCCAGCTTGCATGAGAAAGATCGATACCCCTCTATTTTTCACCTGATTTTTAAGTGGATCCATCCTTATTTAGTATGAAAAAAAAATTGCTTAAAACAAAGAGTATGGGTCTGATTAAAACAAACTGGAACTCACATATTCAAGCTCAGCTTCTGATACCCACTCTTTGAACTCAAGGGTGTGTTCTCGAGATAAAATGTAATAATCCCACGTCACTTGATAAGGAGTTGCAAAGATATAAAGATCCATGCATGTCCAACTATGAGCATTGCTTAACTGAATCAAGAAATAGATTTTTTAATTCGTAAACAAGAAATAATCTTAGACATTGAAATATTCCTCAATAATTGAAATAACATATCAAACAAAAAGAACTTAAGAAAACATCATCTAATGGGCTGGGTACCATGGTGCCAAGAGGTATTGAAATGGCGACTACACAAGCCCTACCCAATTCAAAGAAAGCAATTCAGGATCTAAAGTCCTTCGAGAAATCTCTAAGACCTCACGAAAAATATACAACGACCATAACTAAATCTATCGTGTAAAACAACCCGAATCATAGAATAAGAAATCCCAAGTGCCCAAACTTCCATAATTCCTTCAGTAATCCCAACTACCACGAAACCGACCGATGGAAAACAATGAAGCTAAACCCAATCACCTTTATATGAACAGTACCGCCCCCAAATTTACTTTCACTTTTGTTGTGAAGCTCCAACCAAGCAGTGCTATTGTAAAAGCAAGCACCTTTCCACTGTAATTGGGGAGTGTTACCAGCAGTGGCAGCTCCGACGAAAGAAGGCAAAAGGTCCGCCGCGTTATGGAGAGCACTTAGGATAGGCCAGGAAGCTTGTCTAGGAAGCAGCGGCAGTAAATCTTTAGGACGAAAGATTGCTTCATACCCTTCTGCTTCCCGGGTGCATACACAAGAAATGATGAAAATAGTCAACAATATCATTAATACATGATGGGTTCTTAAGCTGATCTTGAACAGAGGTATCATGGCGGGAGTAACAGACTGATGATCGAAGTAATTCCAAGATTGAGTGGGATTACGAGGAATTATCAGTTGGGTTTTTATAGGAATGGCGAGGGTTAACCGCTTCTCTCGAGGATGTTAACGCTTTTAGTAGAGCTACGAGTAGATGCTGTAGATCGTCCGAACTCCGAAGGGATTATTTCCTTTATCTTTTTTGTTTTTGTTTTTTTTTTTTTTTGGAGTAAGAGTTTGTTGGCATCTCAAAAGTTTGCGTGTCTAATTTTTTAATTTGCTAGTGTAAAATGTCAATTTCTTTAAAAGAAAATTACTTTGTTATTTATAATATTTAAATAAATAAATCTTAACCTCTTGACCAAATAGTATGTAATCACGAATAAGATATCTTATTCCTTTCTAATCAGTCGACATATGAGTAAGTTTAATAAAGCAAAACTCTCGATATAGTAAATTAATTTCATGTGTTGTATAAGTGATATACCAATCTTTTTTTTTTCAATTTTTCGCATTTTGCCTCGTTTTACATAGTCAAAAGACATACACCAAACTTGGTTAAAACTTTTTTTAAGTTTTAGATTAGATGGATAAAACAAGGTGATTGATTAAAATTTACCACATAAATGATTGTCTGATCATACGATATGCCACGCCACTAATAATTGCAACTTTTCAGAGGTCGTTTCACAACGATCTTCTATGTTGTTTAAGAAAATCAGACACGATATAAATAATGATTCGTTAGAAGAAAGTTAATAAGATATTGAAATAATACTCGTGAGGTGAAATTATAAACTATAAAGTACCGAAACGAACCATCATAAAGTCAATTTTGACAAAGGAATTTCACTCCATATCGCAACAAGAATTGGGATGACAGATTTACAAAGTAAGTTTTACATATTGGCAGAGTGTCTATCTTTTTTCATTTTCCGATAAAGATGACGCTAGTAATTGTTATAACTTGCACGCACCATTCTAGTGAATTCATTCCCCTGATCATCAACTTGTCCGGAATGAAGACGTGATTCACGTCACATTCCTCAAGCGCTCTTTTTTGACCATAAAGCCTGGAAAATATTGTTAGTCTCACAAATCTCTGCGACTGCTATTGCCCCACGCAAAAGGAGTCCAAGCCACATCCCAAAAGAGCCATGCCCAATCCCAATTTCAACCACCAATTTGTTCACTCCCCGTTCTAATTCATTTATAAACATACTATATTTGGCTCTCTACTCGCTTTCTTGATCATACATAGTTGCACTTCAATGGTTGTTACATTTCACCAGAATCCAACTCTTGGTAAACATGTCTATGGTGCCAGAAGTTGGCATCGAATCTATATTCCTAACAGATTGATTCACTGCTCCGCCGTGGCGCCGCCCAAGAACCACCGACCGGGTAACTTGTTACTCGAAAACAAGCTCACAACCCGCTCCCCGGTGTTAAATGACCCATCTTGGAAATCTACGTGGCCTCAGCGTGCATGGACGGCAGGCGGTTGTGCAACTTTGTTGATTTCTCTGGCAAAATCTGTATTTGCTGCTGAGGGGTCCCACATTTGGCTCGAGCCTATCTTTGCCGGCTTGATTGGCTACGTGCTCGCTGATCTCGCCTCCGGCGTCTACCACTGGGGCATTGACAACTATGGCTGTGGTGGAACCCCAGTCTTCGGCGCACAAATTGAAGCATTTCAGGGCCACCACAAGTGGCCCTGGATTATCACACGCCGGCAGTTTGCCAACAACTTACACTCGCTGGCCAAAGGCACGATCTTCACTGTCCTCCCAATAAACTTCATCTGCGATGATCCGACAGTGATGTGGTTTGTTTCTGTGTGCTCGGGCTGCATTATGTTCAGTCAGCAGTTTCATGCGTGGGCTCATACCACTAAGAGTAAACTCCCGCCGTTTGTGGTGGCACTGCAAGACGCCGGAGTGCTGGTATCGAGGTCACAACACGCGGCGCACCACCGCCCGCCGTATAACAACAACTATTGCATAGTGAGTGGCATTTGGAATGAGATTTTGGATGAGTCGAGGTTTTTTGATGCCCTGGAAATGGCGATTTACTTCAAGTTTGGGGTTAGGCCAAGATCATGGACTGATCCCAACTCTGATTGGACTGAAGAAGCAGAAACAGCATCGTTAGCTCCATAAGATCATAACTTTGAACTCCATTGTTCACACATTTGTTCATTCCATATTTATATTATTTTTGCGTATCAAGAACAGATTAATTACTCCTTTCTCTTTTTAACCTGTCAAATACACTTTAATTCTACCTTGGCAGATGGTATATATTCACGATTCTGATTCGAGGTCTTGATCCTTTATTTGGCTATCAACTGTTGCAACTTGTACATGATGTGCAAGATTACTATTTCCCAACTTTAGTAAGTATTTTACTAATTTAGACAGAACCAATCAAGCACCCCCAAAAAATACAAATTTTACACATAAATAATCTGTTGCAGGAGTTTGTTCCATAAAATATAGGATACATTTATTCATGTCACATCCAAGTCTCCTAATGGTACACGCTACAACACCGTTCAAATGTTCCTGTTAACTCGGGCCACATGACAAGTCTAAGCATTTTATCTATCTTATCATGCTGAATATTCCCACGAATCATGCGCAAGCTGCAGAAGGGTATGGAGGCATATTGTGGACACCTCCGACATTATACCTAACATGTATAATACTCAGAGGTCAACAAGAAGATGAAGAAACATTAGACAGCATCCGTTACTGTATAGGAAGACACAGATGATACACAGGGAAACCAATATCTACGTTTGCCATCCTTGTGACCATCATCAACCATTGCAAGACATTCCTGTATAACCAAACTCAATAGATTTACACACGTTAAAATTCTAAAGAATATTGATGTAGAAGATAGACTTACTTCTAGTAAGGTTTCAAGGGCATCAGTTGCACGTCCTGATGACCAAGAAAGTCGTCTTTGCACCTCATCAACTGTCACATAGCCTAGACCCTAAAACGAACAAAACAAGGTAAGTAAATACTCATTTTCATTTTTTTAAAGCGAAGGAAAAAGTTCCAAGGTAATAATTATTGTATATAAGTCATTCCAAGAAGAGGATATTGATAGACACATTGGATTGATATGAAGAAGAGGCTGAGGAGCAAGGAGGGTGCAGCCAACTGGAGTCATGGCACCAGAAATGCCTGAGATACCTCCCCTTTTATACTGTGGACCTACTGAAATCAGTAGCCAGCTTAAATGCAAATATAGGTTCCATCCTATATTGAAACTGTGAAGGTTGGTGTTGTGGAAAACTATAGTCATAGCTGAATCAAAGACGGGCCTCAAAAATGCTTAGAAAACTCCAATTATAGGTTCACATGCATCTTTAACTTCTGTTTTAAGAAAATGCTTAGAATCTGTCCTATATTTGTTGTCTTACATAAAGGGTAATACCATGACCTGATGATCAATATATATTTATTTGGATAACAAAATGTGATACATATTCAAATCCAGAGAGAAGCACAAATTGCAATATTCATATTAAATAGAGAAGACATAAAAGTGTTTCAAGATTGTATTACTTTTAATGGATCCATTAAATAATTTCTCTGGAAAAATGTGAAAACATTAAGATGCATGATTTGAGTAAACATATTCAAGAGCTAAGAAATCTGAAATAATGTATAGACTTGGACAAACCTGAGCAAGCTCTAAAATTTCATTGTGATCTTTATTCAACTCTGTAGGAACAGACCTAACAAGTTTCTTTTTACCCAGAGATATTACCTCAAAACCATTACCAAGTACCTGGAAACACAAGGGAAATATTTGTGAAGTACATAGTCCAAATGCAAGTGATATAGGACTGTCAGTGCGAGAGTGTGTGCGTGTGAGAGAGAGAGAGGGAGTATATGGTATCATGAGTAATCGCCTGACACCTATATAATCAATCCATGCAGCAGAAACAGGAACAATCTTAGCAATTGATGGAACAAATTTGATTCTGGGGAGACGAATTTTTTACCACAACATTAATCATTAAGGCAAGAAATCTCAACATTCTGTCCCTCACCCAAGTCAGGATAAAGACACAATAGTCAATAATTCAAAGTTTCAAGCCCTACCCAATTGTTCACCACATTGGTATAAAGATCTGCGTCTAGGGTTGCTGTAAATAAGAATAAACAATTATTGGAAGTATCATGCCAAATTCGTAACCGTGTCAATCAACAAAAATTTTATGCTTTATTTTGAACTCGATAAACTTTTCTAATTAATTAGTTCGTTAAAAAACAGTAACAAGTAAAGCAAATTATAGTTTCTCCGATCTGCACTGCAGGACCTTTTTTCTATCCTACAAGACTTTATAATACATTGGGAAAGCTCTAAATTACCTTGAGTTTACTAATTGCTCGCAAACAATCATCCTGAGAAACAGCGTCACGAGCACTTTTCCTTCTTTGACCTAGCACATTGCATAGTTCTTCCAAGCTGATCAAACCACCATTGAGAGGTCTAGTAGCCAGACAAATATCAACAATTTGCACCCCTGACTAGATAAATAGATTAGTTTCAGGTCAGAATTGAGTAAAGAAAATACCAAATTCCAAATTATATATGTATGACTACGACAAACAATGTAGAAACAAAAAGGCATCGAAACATTCACTTAGAAGTAAAAATGAGTTGAAGCAAATGACACATGCCAAATTATAGGCATTCACCATAGTAATGTTTTCATAATACTGTTAAGAACTTCATCCAAATGATATCTGATGAGATGTACGTTTGACGACATGTAAATGCATTGACAACAAGAGCTATAAGATTTCATATGAAGTGTAGCCTCATTACTTTAGTACGAACAAAGTAATCTCTTAAGTGTTCAGAGATGAAGTGTAGCCTCATTGATTCAAATCAAGTATTTTCTGAGTAAAGATCCTGTAGAAAAATACATAACTACTAACACTTGAAATCCTAAAATTCGAGTATAACTGTAGAAGGGGGTAGATATATGGAGACAAAGAGAGCAGTGAATTTCCATTTAACACAAAAATATATAGCAATTGGTGGATTGTGCAAGTAACAAGTTCACATCTTGAAATGAATTTATGACAAGTATATCGAAATCAAATGTAGCAATTGGTGGATTGCACAATTTAAAATGCAGTTAAAAAGGCAGGTGGTACGGACCAAGTTCGTAATAAAAGTCACCAATCCCCAATAACTCAGCCCAAAAACCCTTATTAGAGGCCAGAGGATCCACTCCTACTTTAGCACACATCTCATGAAACTGAGATCGAAAAGTTGGATTCTTGCGGATGTCATTCTGCCCAAACATGAGGAAAGACAAATCTTATGTAAGAAATTAATCAAAATAAAAATATGTCCCAATAAAGGTGAAATTATCCAGTTTTCCAAAAACTAGAATACCAAGAAACAGATTTAGCTACTTTTTTAAAAAAAAATTCATAATTTTCTAGCAAAGACATTTTGACGCCTATATCCTTACAGCTTTGTCTCCTATATCCTTACAGCTTTTGCGGAGACAACAGCAAAACTATAGCTTGACATTTGAACCAGATTAATTTTTCCACAAGCCTTCTTCCACCATCTTTCAGATGAGTAAGATGCAAACTTTAAGCCAGTAAGCCAAGACAAGCTAAAGATCAACTATGCCTTATTCAAAACTATAAACACAAAAACAATAAAGGACCTTGTGCTTGCGAGCAAAGTCTTCAAGCTGAGACCGAAAGGTAGCGAGCTGTTCTTTCAATAGATCGGTCCGCAGTTTTGCCACATTTTCTCCCAGCAGTCGGTATTGATCCTTCAGTTAATCACATCACAAAGTTCAAAACAAAAGATACTCAATACGAGCAACGTGCTAATATATAAAAGAGGGGTGGCGAACCCTAGCGGTGGCGGCGTTCTGCAAACCACCGATTCCAGGTCTTCGCCTCATTCTGGAACAGCAATGGTCAAATCAGGCCACAGAATCGATCGATGAAGGGTACTCTCGCTTCGCAATATGTCGATTGTAATTTTGCCTTCGTTAGATTTTTCTAGCACTTTCTCGTAAAGACATTTTATAGCACGAAGATAGTTCACTTGAACGATGGCGAAGCTTTTGGTGAAAAGGGAGAAGACGACGGTTTTTTTTTTTTTTTTTTTTAAATTAATACCTTCAATATTTTGCTGGCAAAAAATAAAACTAATTTTCAATCAGTATTTTTAAATCTTAAGCAAATTACTTCATTTTTAACATAAAATTTTCACAATAAGCTATTGCAGAATTATTCAGCTGGTTGTTGCATTAACAGTATTTTGAAAGAATCAGTTATATAAAATGTTTTAGGTAATCAAAACATTTATTTTTTAGAATAAAATACAAATTTTGATATGCCATCATTGTGACATCTAGACTAATTGTCCCATTTGTAAGATGTTATCGGAAATTTTGTATTTGGAATTTAGGTAGATAAACATTTAATTTGAAGTATAGATTTCAGAGAAAATTTATAACTAAACTGGTATTTCAGTAAGGTTTATTTTGATAAATACTGAAAAATCAATTTTCGAGAAGCTAAAAAAATATGTCAAAAAATCTAACTTCAATTTTTTTTGGTTGAAAACAAAATTATTGCATGATATAAAAAACATAAAATTTGTCCTTCAATTTTGGAAAAAAACTTAAAAAAGCAAACTTATTAAAAGACTTGAAAAAAAATATATTATCTGCATCCGAATTTAAAAGTGGTCGATTCGACAAAGCCCACTAATTAACGTAGCCCTGAATCCTAACAAGCCCGGCCCATTCTCCCCGAGTATTTATGTTGTTTCCGTAGATGCCCCAAATCCGTGAGAGGCGATTGCCTGTCAATTAGGGTTAATTCTCTCAAGCCATTCCATATCTTTTCTTTTGTTTCGGAAATCCCTATGAAGAACGTCATGATAAATCAAAAGTAGTGGCCTGATTTCTTTGATGATATTATTATTCCGAGGGATTCTCTTCAATTTTATGTTTCATTTAGTCAAAGATACAATCTTTTGCAGCACACAGTTAAAAAAACTGTGCTTGATGATTTTAAGGAATTTGTTTATGTAATATTATGGAAGAAATGCGTTATTTGAAATATCTTCTCTGTAACGTGCGTCTGTTACTGCATCCCGATGATGTTTTCGACATAATTTTATCGTTAAAAGTAGACTGATTCCATTGATGCGAAATTGTTTCTGAGGGATGTGGGAACTTTGTCATCATAAACGAGTCTCAGTTGTATAAGCAAAGTGGAAATGGTTTTCATGGATTGGAGTACCAGTGAAATCATTGCTTGTGAGACTCTTGATCTTGCTAATCTTGTTAAGTAATCCTATTGATTATCTAGATTAGGTTGATGGTGTGGCATGGTGATTGAAGTCTTGAGGAATTACATCTCCATTGGTACATCAGATCTGGTCTGCCGGCACGTAATATTGATTTATTATCTTTATATCACGGAATCACCGTCTGCATGAACCGAAATACCAAGAACAACATCTGAGACTTTTTTTGGCCTTGTCTTAATTTTCGTAGTTATGTAGAGTTTGAATACATCTAAAGTTGGACTTTTTTCATCTGTAATTGGTGTGGTTTTGGTTGCCTCGTTAAAAATTAGAGCAGTTCAGAGCTTATAAGTCAGAGAAACACAATGCCATGATAGTTTGTAATTGTTGTTTCAAGCATCCACGAATAACTATTATCATTGAGACATTGACAAGTCAAGGACCTCCATAAGCTGGACATATGCTCACATGACATTCATTCTCTTTAAGTAACGCTGCAGCCCATTTTACCAGATTCCATTGGTTCAAAATCAAAGTACTATGTTCTCAGAAAAGTAAATAATAATCTAGTAATCTCATTCCGAATTAATCTGAAGGAAGTAAAAGAATCTCTCTCTCGCATGGAAAAAGACAACCAAGAGCATTACAACATAAACACAATTACAGCAAATTAAAGAAGACACCATGTATATGATTGAGATGAAATGGTTGAAGAGATCGAAACCGAAGACTTCAGCAAACAATTAGCTAAATATCTTGAAGACTTTGTAAACAAAAAATGCACTCGGGCAGAACTCTCTACATTCGTTTCACTGCAATATATCACAATGCTCAGGCTTTTAGCTAGGGTGTAAATATAATATGTATCAAACTTCACCTCCAGACTGTTTCAATCAAGCAAAAAGGAATTATGACAGCTATTTACTCAAATTCCGCAGATCAATATCCCAGGCAGACGCCAACTGCAGCAACAGTTGCTCCGTAGACGAGCCTTCCCAGTCCTCAGGCAGGTCTACGGAAGAACATTCTTGCAAATTCTGCAGAATCTCCATTTTTACGTCCATTGGCAGGCCAGAAACATCTTGACCGTTTTCCAAGGAAATGTCTGCCAACTAAGCAACGAAAGCAGAAGAGAATAAATAGACTTATCCTTTCCCACTGTACAGATAAGGTCGCAGGAAAAGATCAAATATTAAATACTGATATTGAAACAGAAGTTTACCTGTTGAATCCAATATAAGCACATATCGAACAAGTTCTGCTCCAACAGAAACTGTGAAACAGCATGCAGGACTTCACTGCCCACCTCATTTGAGAGTTGATCAATTACAGGGCCTGATTTGTCCATGAGTTTTACTAGTAAGAGGTCATCTCCAGTAGACAAAACCTCGGCAAAAGCAGAGTCCACATCTCCAACGTGAAGAGCATCCATTGCATTGCTCCAGGACGTCCAAATTGGATCACGTTCTTGCACTGGACCATCGTCTCCTAGTGCTTCAGCTGTCATTTCTGGTATAGCCACTCGAGCATTACGTGTAACTCCATTGTCTTCACCAGCAACTCGTATAGCTTCCAAGGTTGCTTCATCCTTTGAAGCTTGCCAAACACTTCTTGCAGAAGGTCCTTCACCAAACCTAACAGGCCCTGGCCCGTTTTCCCAAGCTCTCCGGCTACCAGCCTGATCAGCATCATTTTCTGTTTTAGAGGTTCTAAAATCCGACGGACCACCACCACCAGCTCTCCTTGAGCCAATTTGGCCATTTTTACCATAAGCGGGGAAGTCCCAAGAATCTGATACATCAGATCTCCAAGAAGATCCCCTACCTTTCAATCCCGAAGAAACATTATCAAATGCAGTAAACCTCTCCCCAAAGTGACTGCGTCCATCATTACCTCTTCCAAGTTTACCACTGGAGTAGTCAGGAAAGCCATTGTATCTGCCAAGGGACCTATTTGAAGAACCCTCAAATCCAACCATAGAACTACTGCCCCTTCTTCCTGATGATACGGACAAATCCCGTGCCATGTCTTCAACCACTCTCTCAAGGCCCCGTACTCTGTTTTCTAGGGTCACCATGCTGTCATGAGACCCGCCCATAAAATCCTGCAATGGAAAAGAAGCATTCATAAATGCCAATTTAGGAATCAAGATCTAACCTGCAAATAACATAAAAGAACCTGCAACATATTCATTAGATGAGCCTGTTGTCTCTCCAGTTGTAACAATTGTCTCTGAATTACCAACCAATTTCCTTTAGTACTCATAAAACCCTCAGATTGACCTTGAGTTCTGGAAAACTCAGGATAGCTGTTGGATGACTCTCGCTGATTAGAAGAACTACCACGCTCAGCAACAATGCCCCTCTCCATGCTATCATATTTCCCTCTGACATCACCAGCCTGTAAGTTAAGCCTAGCATTCCCATTCAGATCTGTATCATATGATTCTGGCTCTTCCTCTTTTTGCGAGTCTGAAACTTTGATACATCCGCGTGGGACAATCACTTCTACAGGTAACTCACCTGAACCTCTAGTTTCCAGGTTCTGAAAGAATTCAGGGTTCAGTTCTTTGTCGGTCAATGCTGGGGCTTTCTTCTTCAGTATCCCTACAGTCTTGTCAGAAATGTTGTTCCCCTTGCCTTTAGAACTAAAATCAGTAGGAGACAATCCGCTGGATGAATCCTTTGCAGAATATTCGCTTCCTTTGTTAAAGAGAGAGTCGTTTCTATCTGATGGGTCGGCAGCCTCACCCTCTGGATATTGAGCATTTTAATATGGAACATGTAAAGGGGAAATCTAGCTGAATAATTAAATGAATGATGAACTTTTTTATCAAAAGCCTACCATGAGATGAAGCTTTATTATCATCAGAAGATCCATCTCCTTTCCCAGCAATTTTCTTCCATATCTGCAAAGCCTCGATCAAAAGCCTACCATGAGATGAAGCTTTATTATCATCAGAAGATCCATCTCCTTTCCCAGCAATTTTCTTCCATATCTGCAAAGCCTCGGTCATACTCTCTCTTGCAGGTTTGATCTGAGTAAAAGTTGACATTGTATTAGTTGGTTAGTTACCTATGACACGGGAAGTAATACATCCCCCAATCACTGCACTTCCCATCTAAAATCATCATTTAAGAAAATCAAACACCATTACAGAAGTGGAGAATCACAGATGAAAATACCTTACCCAGCTGTCATATAAACTAATATCTCTACTTTGCTGTCAGAAATTCATACAATATAAAAACTCTAAGATGATTCAGGATGATGTATAATGGTTTGGCTAGATGATGATACATACCTTGTCAAATCGACAAGACTCGAGCACATTCAATGTGGAAGCAGCACCTTCCGGTGTTATGTTACCAGCGTCGGAAGATAAGGAAATTAACGCCTCTGCTGCAGCCTTTCTAGTGGCCCAATCTGAACTACCAAGACAATCATGAATGCTTGGCAGCAAGGATTCTAAACTTTGAGGTGTGATTGCTCCAACCTGCAACAATTTTAAAAAATGTATAGTATAACAACAGAAGAATATAAACTAATGGCTTCATGTTATTGTCCAGGATAATCAGAAGTCTCTAAATCATTGATGAGCAGAAGAAATACTTCTCATTGAATTCATCCACAGGAATCTCAATCTCCAAGTGTACAATATGATTGACAGGTACATAAAAATTAGTATGATTAAAATGTTTGAATTCTTGTTGACTCGGTTAAGGGGTGAGCAAAAATTTTCGGTACTGAGTACTGACCAATTTATCCATCACTTCGGAGCAAATTCTTCAATACAACCAAACTTTGGGAAACCACATAGATACAAATAAAACATACAGAAGGACACATTCTACAGCATATCAAAATTATACTGGCTTCAGTGATTTGTTAAAGCAGTGCAATACAGCTTTCACTAATATAAATTCATCACACTCTAGGAGTTTTGCCTCAAATATGTTCAAGCACAAAGTAAACAGTGGACACCGATATGGCAAATATTCCATAGTTCACCGATCTACTCTCACTAAAGTGTTATAAAAAATATTACAAAAAGTAGAATAGCTTAAGATACGATCAAACTTCAGCTAGTTTTTCAAATCTCGTTTGATATCAGAAACAAAATTTCCAAGTAGTAATGAATTGAAAGGCGAATTAAATAAGACACCAAACATCAAGCAGATAAATCCGTATCGTAAAGCACCATCACTGGGGACCAAACCTGGGACAAACTCGAAACCACTTGCAATAGTGAAGCTTTAGCCAAGAAATTCAGACTATTCAAGTGCTTGCAAACCCTAGGACAGAGTTTCTGAAATGTAACAAAAGGTGGGTCAGCGGCACATTCTATCATTTTAGCCAAACACATAGCAGCGGCGCCTTGGGCAGACTTGTTATTCTCACTCATCACTTCAAACAAAGGCTTCACAAACAAAGAAACAACCCCGTCCCCACCATTACCGCCCTTCAGGTACAACCCTGCCAGAGAGCCAATGGCATCACGGCACGCGTCCCTGACCTGTGAATCAGAGTCCTTGAGCCTCTTCACAATGTGGGCAATGATTTTGGTGAGGTGGGTCGCGGCAGGGTCGGTATGGACGGCACACAGCACGGCGAGGAGGCGGACGCCTTCCTTCTTGACAGCAGGCTTGGGGTCGTTGGAAGCGTCGTAAAGGCAGTTGAGTAGCATTGAAATGCCGTCGCTTGAGAGTCCATTTATGATCTTCTCAAGATCCTCGACGGCGATCTGGTGGGTGTCTCGGTCCGCTAGTTTAGACAGGGAAGTAAGGATTCTCTGCTTCAATTCAACCATGGCCAAATGGGAAGACAGAGAAGATGAGGAAGAAGCAGATGAAGATCTCGAAGGGGTTGTTTGGTTGGGAGGTTTCGTGGGTTTTGAAGATCTTTGAGAGCTCATTTTTGAATTTTTGCAGCACTAGAATGACTAAACGGCGGAAAAAATCAAATATTTTTGTGAATTTGATAGGAACAGAAAGACGGGCTAATGAGGTATTTTTTATCTTTTTGAAATGAAAATGCAAGATATTTGAACGGAAGGGTGAGAATCACGGAAGCGAGGAGTTGTTATCAATGGTGGTTACTGAGTTCGAAAGCAAAAACGAGAGCAGCCGCTGTGCTAGAAAGCTCAGTTGGATAGATCTGTGACCGAGTGGATCAAATTCCCCATATTTTCATTTCAAGTAAACCAATTTTAACTGAATTCACTTATACAGTAACCTTCTTTTGGTTTATCTTTGCAAGAATTGAGGAAATATGTTCAAGTTCAGATCTGATTCCATTCAGATTATATTACTTTATTACACTATAAATCAATTATTAATGGATGCGAGTAAACTGGCATGTTGTGGCTGGATATAATCAGAAGACCGCACATGGGAATTTGAATTTAAGGGCCCAAATGTGAATGGTTCAAGTATATAATTTGATATATGATTAAGGGACATAATTCAAACATTCACTAGGCTGGGGGTTATATGTGACACATGTAAGTGATGATAATTTTCCCCGTTGATTTGGGGGTCCGCGGGAAAAGATCGAAATAAGCCGGGTATTGAGAATATTTTATATACCCGAATCAAATGGGGATTGGGATGGTAATAGCAACCACATCCCCGAAATCCCCGAACCCGTCCCGATAATGTGTGTGTATATATATATATATAATAAAAACAATACTACTATATTATTTAATAAAAATTATATTACTATTTTTATTTCATACATATTTAGATGAATAAAAATATTCCAAACTACGTAATAATCTAATAACATTTATATGCATATATATGTTGTTCTTTAATAATATATTATTGAGTATAATAATATGTATAGTATATATATAATATCCGATATATTTAAAATATGTATGTATTAATAATATAGATTAATAAATAATATATATAATATTAGATGCGGGGACAGGGATCCACGAATTTCATTTGGTGACGGGAATGATAATGACAAAATTGACCATATCCCATTCCGTTGCCATCCCTGAGCATGTTGGTTGTAGGCACTTTTCTCCATCACATAACATAAAAGTTCATGGCCCATAGAAAATATCATTGTGGTGGTGTGCAAGACCCACCAGATTAATGTGTATCATAGTATTTTGATGAGCTGCCAAGATTGATGCATAAGTCCAATTTCTTGCCAGTTTCTGCGATTAATGAATGTCAAAAAGGATTAGTTCTTTTTGTGGTAAGAGCAAGAGCCAAATGTTAAAATCTTACTTATAAATTTTTATTGTTATATAGAAAATTAAACCATTTCATTTTATATATATAAACAAAAAGTATCACTAATATAGTTTTTACCATTAACTTGACACACTTATGTTTCAGAAAAAGTCACGTGAACACATATAACAAATTCTTTTTAAGGGGAAAAAAACGCATCCATTAGAATTAAGATCAACTATACATTGATAAATGATACTTTGATAGTTGATACGGTTAACAATAGGCCGTCAGTTCAGGGACATCCGATAAAGCAAAGCAAAGTTGTTGATGGGCTTTCTCTTGGTCCAGGTAAGACATGGGCTTAAGAAGAGCCCGATTACATTAATAGACATCCAAAATTCAAGATAATTAGAATATAATAATATATGCATATTATGTACCTGTATAATGCGTTGGATTTATAATTTTCAATGGGGTCATGATATTCATTTAAATTAAGTGAATGACTAACGCGCATGGTACGGTTTTCAGTTCTAATATTTGTTTACCCATTGGAAATAATAACTTATAAATTAAAGAGAGGAAAAAAAAAGGGAGTGGTTTGAGAAGCTTGCTCTGCTGATTAAGCTTATCAGAGCCAGGTTTCGATCCTGGGACCTGTGGGTTATGGGCCCACCACGCTTCCGCTGCGCCACTCTGATTTTTTGTTATAGAGGGATAAGACTAATATTGTAAAAGGAAGTGAC
Organism: Dorcoceras hygrometricum; assembly: GCA_001598015.1. Lineage (NCBI taxonomy): Eukaryota > Viridiplantae > Streptophyta > Magnoliopsida > Lamiales > Gesneriaceae > Dorcoceras > Dorcoceras hygrometricum. The sequence continues at coordinate 964,032 of KQ988202.1, forward strand.
AACAGTACTCCAAGCTACAATTCCGAGTAATGATAAGAATTGTTGGTTCACAGTCACTGAGAATCCGAAACAATCGCCAATGGCGTCATCATTGCCACTTTCTCTCCAACCTAAATTTTCCACTAAAACTGTAAATACTTCTTCAACTGGGTGTTTTGTTGTACCCCTGCCGCAGCGGTCTTGTCCTTTTCTGGGGTGCGTGAAAGGTGGAGATAGTCTTGGATGGTGCAGAAGAACAAGAAATTTGGGACCTACCTGCGGTTCGAGAACCACCTGCTGGTTCAAGTTCGGGAAGAATGGAGTGGATGCTGAAGGTGCCGGCATTTATGGCAGTCAGGCCCGCGATGATTTCGACCGCGACGATGTTGAACAGGTGTAGTATATCTCTGCTGATTTTGTTCTTGTTAGGCCTGGGTTGTCGGCAATTTGTTCTTGCGCTCATTTTGTATTTTATGACACTTGATGTGGTTTTATGTGTCGGATGAGTTTACGGGCACGGTTCTTTTTTCGTCAAATTGGGAACATTGAGTGCGCCTAATCTTTGATTTCTCAATAGCTTATCATATTTTTAGATGTATAAACTTTTAGATCACCGAAAATGCAAGTTGAATACTTTGGTGTACGTGATGGACCTTACAGTTTTCTGAGGTGGATTTGGGGTAAAAGATTTTAGTTTAGAAGCACTCCACAAGATTAGCACTCCTCTGTTTTTCGTAGAACATTTCTGGTTGTCTTATTCAAGTCAGTACTGGATTACCATAGATTACTTCTACTTGAGTTGTGTTGAATACTAACAAAAGAATTGGTGGAACCAAAGAAGGTAATTTTCAATTGCTTGAATACTTCCGAATACAGCAATTGGATATTCATTTCAAGTTTGAAGCTGTAGTGCTGCTCGAATTAATCTATAAAGATGGGCAAGATTGGATTGTTTGGATAATCCCATAGTATCATTGAAAACATATCTGCTTTAGTTTGAATACTGCAACAGTGATTGTGATGGTGAGGACTGTGCATGTTATTGAAAACGAGGCAATAGATCTATAGTTACAACCATCCAGTATAAATTTGCAGTTATGCTGCATTGATACAGTGAAGTGTATCTTCTAGCCTTGATGTTCTAATTAATAGTTTTAATCTTCTTAAAGAATGTGGTTTCTATGACGATTTGAACTTTTGAGCAGTACTTCAACTATATGGGCATGCTAGCTGTGGAGGGGTCATACGACAAAATGGAGGCTTTATTGAACCAGAACATCCACCCTGTTGATATTTTGTTACTTATGGCTGCTTCGGAGGGTGATAAACCGAAAATCGAAGAGTTGATACGAGCTGGAGCTGACTACACCGTCAAGGATGCGCAGGGTCGGACTGCGCTGGAAAGAGCAGCCAGCGATGAAATCAAGGAATTTATACTTGGCTTCTCCGTGCAAAAAGCTTGATGATTCTTGGAGCCCATATTAAGACTACACTTTTTTCTCCCTAAAGATGTTATCTTGTTATGATGTTGTATTGGTTCCCAGAACAATCGGTGGCTGCTGTATAAATTTTCCCTGTGATCAGTCAGTTCTCTGGCTAAACTTAGACACCGTTCGAGGGCTTTTTTCCCGTTGCTCACCGAGTATCTTTGTGGACAGAAACCCAAAGATTTTGTGTTTCTTAATTATAGTATCCTCACTTTTTCAATAGAACTGCCTGGTTGATGTTAAATTAGAATTATAAATGAGTTGAGTTCGAATGCAAAGAATTTTTGCCACGAACGTTGAATCTAGGACCAGGAAGTGATTTGTTTATCTGAATCTACACCTATAGTATATAAATTTTCTTAGAATCTACACTATACAGTTTTACCTTTGTTATATTTTAGAATTAGTGAGTTCATTTATCAGATCTCAAATTTCGGTTAACCAAAACTCCTAGCTGAGTTACGTTCAGTTCAGTTGATTAATTTTACTTTTGAAGCTGAACTCCCATTTTTAAATTTATTTATAGTATTTATAATTAATAAGAATAAAGTTCAAAGATAAAGAAAAATGATCTATAAAGCTGAAAAATGATTCAAAAAGTAAAAATTAAAAATTAAAAATGTTGCAGTTCCGTTTAATCAACCAGGCAACCGAAAATTCGGAAAACTCAAAACTGAAAACGAGCTAAATATTGTACGGATTGGATTGGTTCGGTTCGGTTCAAACCTTTTGGGTAGAGATTGGGTGGTTAACCAATATTCAACATAAAACTAACGTTTTGAAAAGTAATCTTTATATTCGCAAGCTAGATTTGTCTCCACTATTGTTCTCCAAACATGAGCACGTTATTCGTTGAGGTATTCAGTATTCTCAAATCCCTTTCCTTGTGAACATTTGAATACCACTTATTCTTCTTCTAATAAAATGAATACTTATTCTTGTTATTGTCATTTGATATTTGAGATATCATTCATTTTCTTAAAATTATAACTGAATTTACATTTTACTTTCAGAACGTTTTAATTAAATAATTGTATTGGCATTTGCATGAATTTACAGACGTGTAAGCTGCATTCCCGTGGTTATGCCACCTCTCCGACCTGTTTCAGAATTTGCATGTTACTCATATTCCACGTTGTGGCCATGCAAAAGCTTTACTCGACTACAAATACCACCCTCGCTTCCTAACGATCCATCCCACCAAGCAACGTAACATTCAGTACTATCTCACTACTAGTCATGGCCAAAGTTATAGCTCTCGCCGCTCTCTTTGCTGCTCTCCTGGCGGTGGCCAGCGCCACCACCTACACCACGGTGGTGACCACCACGATGGTCGATGAGGAGAACCCACGAGGCCGCGGCGAATCCTGCATGCAAGAATACGAACAACAGCAGAAGCTGAACCACTGCAAGTCGTGGATGCGGAGCATGGGAAGTCGCTACTTGGATGCCTCCTTCCTGAGAACCGCTGTAAGCAATCCCATGCGGGGGCAAGGAGAGCACCTCCAGGAGTGCTGCCAGCAGCTGCAGCAGATCAGCTCTCCATGCATGTGCGAAGCCATGAAAATGATGTGGTCGGAGCAAAAAAGAGAACAGGGATCCAGAAGGGAAGAAATGCAAGAGATGAGAGAAAGAGTGGAGAAGCTTCCACAGATGTGCGGGATGGAAACACGTGAGAGGTGCCGCATGAATTCCGCCTGAAGTAGTCGATAGCACACGTCGCCCTCATGCCTCCTGAATAAAGCTGTGCATGCCTCTCTCCAGTGAATTAGGCAGCCATTTATCTGGTTTTGCTGGTTTGCTGGGATGTGGTTCGCATGCGTGCAATAAGTAGAACTTATGCATACTATCGTGTGTGTAATTTGTACGTTGTTGTGTTTTACATGGTGGTGCAACGTGAGTGTATCTAACTTTCCAGTTTCGAGTTGAATAAAAATGACCGTCTTGATATACTTAAAAGACTCCCAGTTTTCTAATAATTCTTCTGCGCAACTTATGAAACATATATGCTGATAAACTAAAAGTATATTAATATCTAGCCATGTTTCTAAACAACTGAAGATACTGATGATGTTATGGGAACTTGGTGGCTATTCTCTCATTACTTGCCGTCCCTTTCACGGAGTACAGCACACAGTAAGACTGAGATACAACTCAAGCAAGTAAAATTAAGCTACTGCCCAATAGGTAGCTAGCCATTGAATTTGGCTCAGACATGTGGATTCTTCGTCGAAGGAAAAGAAAATGAACTGGATTTTAATCGAAGAACTAATAGAGATGAATGGATTTTAGTCAAAACCAAAATCGAGATGAATGTTTGGAATGAAAGTACCAGAGACTGCGTGTTGTTTTTTCTTAGTAAAGCGTGTTGGATCTAATTTAAAATAAAACGGTTGACTTGAATATTACAGTTGCGGCTACTATGAAAATATAATTAGACAAGGTAAAGGATAATTTGGAAATGCATAAACATTTTCTTTTATTTATAATATAGATAGATAGATAGATAGATTGATTGATATGTGTGTGTGTGTATAAAGAACTACACCTAATTTTATGGTACAAATAGTTGACTCTTCCACACCATGTTACAATATAGTAAACATCATTTTCTTTGTGTTCATGTAATTATTCCGTCATAAAATAAATAAAACTTGTGTAGTCGTCTCAAATAATATAAAGTAAAAATGCCGGCTAATTAGACATAAATATATACGATCCATTTGGGACAAATAAATAAATTATACTGGTCCGATTCTACCATATTATAAAAACCTATACGATAAATCTAGAATAAACTTAATTTATATATGTCCAATTCAAACATCTTTAGAACTAAATGCATGCATCCAAAGAATTCCTCTATAAAATATTTATCTAAGATATGGCATTCCATCAAATGTCTTCGTAATCTTAACGAAAGGATCAGTTAAGTCCTCATGAAAAACAAAGGTATGTCAAATTAACATTTTAAGAATTAGTGTCGAGCCAGGAAGGAATCTCTTCCTAATAGAATGATGTATTTGGCATATGCAGGTGTCTCGATTCAAATTTTCAATCGAATTTTATATGTTCAAGTACTCTTCTTGCACGTTGCTGATATTTATTACTTTTGTGGAAATTAATTAATTCCAGAAACTCCTAGATATCCTTAACTATTCAGTATAAATGAATTTAATTATTCATATGTTTAGCAAACCGACTATATATCATCATGTATTATAATCAATTGCTGCGCAGCCGAGTCAGATGCTAGAGATGATTGATTTAGTCGAAGGACCCATTTTCTTAATCTAAAAATATTTTTTATGATCGTAACTGCCCACTTATTTGTGGGCAACAATGTTGTCGGCATACGTCTTATTCTATTGTCCTTTGGCTTCGAGAGTTCACAGGTGAAATGGAGATGAGCACAAAATAATAACACGAGGGTCGGCCGGTGAAATTTGCCTGAATTGCATCTATTGATATGCTCTCCCCTAATTGTAAGGTAACTTATTTGTCCCACCAAATAAAGAATTATTCATTTTTTTGAGTTTCCATTTGTTACTTAATGTACTTTACGTAATAATTATTAACATATATATTGGCTGGCAGATATCATGAATTGATGGTCTAAAACAGTACATGCGTTCATAACATCTGAGAAAAAGTACAGATTTTTGTATATATGCCCGTGAAAATTTTGAGTAACATGTACCTATATACCTATAATAAGGAGAAATCACTGTTTTGGTTAGGGGTGAAAAAAATATCGAAAATATCGGTATATCGTGTTTATCGAACCAAATTTTATCGAAAATATCGAAAAATTCGGTATACCGAAATTTCGATATGGTATGATGTCGTACCGAAAATTTCGGTGACGGTATCGGTATTGAATTTATAAAATTCAGTATTTCGGTAAATTAAATTTTATCATTAAATCGGTACGATATCGGTATCATTTTTTTAATACCGTATTTTTCGGATATCGAAAAATCGGTATGGTATCTATATTGTTTTTTATAATACCGCATTTTTCTGTACGATATACGATTTAATTTGGAAAAACCGGTATACTGTACCGAACCAACCCTAGTTTTGACCCTTTAACTCAATTTTTTTCCTTTTGTCTTCAATTCACGGTCCTATTCCACTGGCTTACTATTATTTTTTCCTGTATTTCTATTTACCGGAATATATATTATTGTGATAGCAAACGTAAAAAATTATCCGTGTCATCATTTTTAGTGTGATGGCATCATTTTTACTACCACGACATCATTCTAGAGAAGTACTGGGATGGGATGGATGACCTCCTGTGAAACTCTCGTACGTCAAATTGCTGACATTACACCACTTGATCTGGTTGGTCAGGTGGGGCTGTAAAAGTGTGATGTCAGATCTTAACGGATAATATTATCTTTGCTGGAGATATGATTGACGGTTGGGAAAGAGTAAGACTGATCTTTAAGGAAAATGATGCAACATCAGCAGTTAGACACGCACCTTCTCGAACTCATGGGCCTACCATCCCAACCCTAACGCACACAATAGATGCACTATACGATGTCACATTATAAGAAAATAAATTTGTACGTTGACTAACAGCTTTTGTCTTAGTGATAAGCGCTTTATCTATGAAATAAAACTATAAAATATAAATTATACACGTTACAAATTGTAATTAAATTTGACCCTGCATGAAGTTGCAGCTATCTCATATTAATTAAACTCTACCCATATGCATGTCCACTGTTGACAGTTACATCCGCCAAACTTAATTTATTATTATCTTCATGTATTTACTTCCACCATAATTTAAAAACTAAAAAATAAAAATTACATTCTACATTAATGTAATTAGTATATGTTTGTGTTTAGGCTCTCAGTGAATGCGTCATTAGATATATGATGATAATTCGTTAGTAAATTTTCCTTACTTTGTAGATATTCTTTCATTCATGATTATATATTGGCTTATACATAAAAACCAATATTTAATACCCTAATTGTTGGACAACAACAAATATATAGTAGTTACTTCGTCAAAAGTTTCTTAAACTTTCTTAAGTTGGTTCTTAAGTCAATAAATATATAATGGCATAGATACTTTGGGTCACGTTCACGTTTATCTGTTTTCAACGGCCTGAAACTTCATCTATTCTATAAATAATGACACCACTTTGGTAATTAGATATATAATACCTTCATAAGAAAATTAAACATCATTTGATTCGAAGAGTCTCAATCTTCGACCTTATGTGTCAAATCTCAAAAATCCATAAGCTAGTTGACTATGTGATGACGAAACTAAAAAAATCTTTCTTGGAAATTATATTTATCTTTTCATAATAAATTAAGTTATTTATAGGAATAAAGCTTTTTACTCTTAAGTTAATTTGGTTCACACAAAAACATGATGATGACCAGAGAGGGATATACACATTGATGAATAGAGCAATTCTTCGCAACCTTGAGACTCGTTCCAATTGCGTACTAATATTATATAGATTGGTTGGAAGGGGAAGGGAAGATAGAAAATACGATTTGGCAAATCACTGCCAATAATATTCTAATCCAATATATCTAATATATACACTGTACGCTAACATTATATATCTGATGTTAACATATTAGAATCTAATATAGAATAAAATTTATAGGTGGAATAAACCAAAAACATTCTTATTATTACATCTAGAAAAACTCAGTTGCAGTTGGTCAAATTATACCTAACTCAACTTCAATTAATCAAGATTCCCATCCCTCATATTATAATTACGTATGCTCCACTATATATACAAATGTATTTTTTTTCAATACGAGGGCTTAATTCTCCATAACTGGATTAAGAAATTAAATACCTAACTGCACCATCTTCAATTAAATTAATGAACGAAACATGAAGATTTCTTCAGATGACAAAATGGCGGATTCTGGCACTGAAGAGAGCAGCTGGACTTTCTACATACAAGGGTTCATATGCGATGATGACCAAAACAGCTTCCTATCTTCAGATTATGAAACGCCTTCTCTTGTTTCTGATGCTGCCTCGTCCGCCGTCAAAAGGTTGACAGATTTTCGCCGCGCGGCCGATACAAAACTAGGGTTTCGTGATGATAATACAGTCAGGAATCTTAGTACCATGTGCAAGCAAAACAGTTTCAAGAAACAGAAAACTAAAGTGCCTGCAGCTGTGATGGATTATGATCTAGAGGACACCGCAAGCTCTCCTGCAAGCAGTCCCAAGGTAATTGGTTTTTCTCGAGCAAGCGCTTATTACTTTGTTTCTGGATTTTTATGTGATGTTTCTGTTTCTTGCATGATTCGGTTAAACAGATTTCTTACATGAATGAGTTCATGAATAGTAAAGTCAAAGGGAAGGCTGATGTTTCTGAGGTATGGTATATGTTACACACCTATATCGCCCGCCATAGCTTATAGGTATCGCTGTTATATATTCTTTCCTTTTTATTGAGCAGGCAAAAAGAAATATTTTTGGGAAGGGTGGAGCATTGATCGATCATCATGTCGAAAAGGAGAGTAACTGCACAGACGTGAAGGAGGACCTGTGATTATTGGTTTATATTTTTTCATTTACGTTCATGAAGCAGAAATCAAATCACTAATATATATCAAAGAATAAAAAAGTAACTTAGGATTATACATATATGATCTATATGTATGTTGTATAATATGTATTCCAAGAAAAGGGTGAGGGGCATAATTATAGTGAGTGACAGGCATTGTGAGTGACATTCAACTGTGCACTGAATTCCATCTTTCTTTGATTTGGAATGTGAGATGAATTGAACGTTAGTTTTTTTTTTTTAAAATAGGATTATAAAAATTTAGGCAGCAATCCCATTTTCATTTTTATGTACATTCGTATCACTTATCATATAAACACACACACACATACATATGTGTGTTGTACATAAAATATATCATATAGGAAAGAAAGTATTTGACCTTTAGTGCTCCAACAGTAAAGTTGACATCCAAATTAGATATGTTTCTGTTGGCTGACTTTTTAAGATATGGATATTATATATATGAAGAATATTGTGCGTTAAGTTCACCTATAAGCAGACTTCAGTTGATTACGCATATACAGTAGCATATAATACACCAGATGCAGCAGCAATTATTGTATCCCCTGGATCCCATATGAGCCCTCCACTTCTTGTGAGAGAAGATGATCTTTGTTCGTCGGAGACGATAATTCATGTGATGCTATTAGCTCTCTAGCAAAAAGGACAATATTTTCTTCAATTTACTTAGTATATTGAAGAGTTCTAATTTGTATTAGAACCCTTTTTTTTTCGAAAATATGAATGAATAACTCAGTAAAATAGAGCGGATTTTTTCAATCTTGAATGATTGGTAGTTTGTTAAATATTATGGATTTCCAACTATGGTAAGACATAATACACAAAATGACTTATTTCTTCGATCCATATGCCCCAGAGACATTTGGTTCATGCACCCTACAAATTAATATACCGGAAATAATAGTACGTATCAATAGATGGATAGATAAATAGGTGTTGGTTGGAGATTAAATTTTTAAACTTCACAATTTCCATGTTTAAACAATCAATTTTTCTATTCAATCATTTTAGTTAGATAACAATTATTGAGAAGTGAGGCCAACTGGCGATTACAAACACAACATATATATAGCGACCAGCGACAGATGGGATAAAAATGAAGGATTCCTATATTTAATCCATATGAAAAATTATATATTTAACGGGACAACCATGCTAATTATATTTTACTCATAATTGATTGATGCTTAATTTAAAATTGCAGGCGTGCTGCTAATTTGTTAGCACAAACAGAATATAGTACCCGACAAGAACCAGAACCAGTAGCACCTTTCAGTGTCCTAAAGCCATGTTTAAACCAATGGATAATTTACATTTGCATGCAGAATTTCAAATGAATCAGATTATATTAATAATTGGAACAGCTCATAGTTATATACATGCGCTGTCTCAGAAAAATTCGATAGATTTTTGGAAATACCGCTATCTCAGGTAGGCAGCTGGGTATTTATTAAACAATAAAGTCTATACCAAGAGACTATAATGAATCTCATTTCTGTGGCAGCCAACATAGACTATTATTACGCCAAAAAGATGTAATTAATGATTCAACGATAAACCTTTCCAGAAAAAAATGTGATCAAGTTTTCTACAGCTGCAGAATCTAGAGGGCGTCCTACGTTTACTTTTTCTCAGGAATTTTCTCTAACAATTCTGGTATGACTTCGAAAAGGTCACCGACAAGTCCATAATCAGCAACCTGCAATTCAAGCTATCAGAAATCTCAAGGCCAAAGAGCGAACAAGCGAAAAAGGATATGATTATCGTGGTTTTTCAACTATGAGTAGTAACTTGGTGATGCATCTGGTTTAATGATTGATGCATCTCATCTTATCCTTACCAGAGGAATGAAATGAATCACCTTGTGGGTCTCTAAATTTTACTAATCATTTAAACTTTACCAAGTTTAATCAAGAACATTAAACTGAGGGGGCTGGATAAACAAGGACCTGAAAAATTGGTGCATCAGCATCTTTATTTACAGCAACAATGACTTTCGAATCTCTCATGCCTGCCAAGTGTTGAATAGCTCCAGAAACACCAAAAGCCATGTACAACTCAGGAGCAACAATTTTCCCAGTCTGACCTACCTGGTAGAATAACATGGCCTGATCAGCATAAGCATGTGTAAATTGGGCAAAATTTAGAACCATCATCATTGTTTAATCATTGCTAGCACTTTATATCGTTTAAAATGCAAGTTTCAGCTACAACTCTAAAATCATGATCTGTGTCATCTACAACAATGTTTGCATCAAGCTGGCATGCATAACATTGCACCTAAAACACACCAGTAAAAATTGTCAAAAATCAAATTTCCAATGAATGGCTTGTTAAAGAGATGAGCATAAAAAATTAGCATAAGTGATGTTGAACCGATTTTATATTGTTTCCTGTTCAGAAATCCAGATACGATTTGCTCCATACCTGTAGTTCATTTGGAACATATCCCGCATCAACAGCAGCACGGGTGGCGCCAACTATGAAAATCAAATGAAATTCTTTGAGATAGTATATAAAGTAACAAGACTGAAGGCAGGTTCTTATAAACACAAGAATAAAACAATAAAGTCCTTCAGAGTTACAGAAATAATCCACCAGAAAACTGAAATTTTGATGATGCTGGTAAGACGTGCTCGGTGCAGAAGTGCAGTGCCCTATAATTCCATAAGCTTACTGAGAAAAACCTGCAGCACCGAGTTTCTCCGCAAGTTTTTCAATCATTTTGAAATTCTCGGCACTTTTTAGAGCTCGTCCTCCAGTGACAACTACACGTGCATTTCCTAGATCTGGGCGTTCAGATTCTTGAGATGAGAGGTTTATGTATTTTGATTTGCCTAACCGCATCATCTGAAAAAGACAACGTTTTTTTTTCCGAAAAATTATTACTCTACATTTTGACAGCCAAAAGTGCCAATTCTCAATCTCAATTCATTGGGCTATACCAAAATCTCCAAACACATAATCGAGCATGAGATATGAGTTAGAGAACATAGGAAAACTAGCCGCTCTAATTCTTCACCATGTGCAATATGAGTTGACACAAACCTTCGTATAAGGCTGAGAGATCAACGTTCTCAATTGCTGCCGGATCAGAATCCGAACGAGTAGCCATTGTTCCCAGTGGGAAAGACGCAGATCTAATCGTCAACATGCAAGGGTCGGTGCCAGTATAACGAACAGTACTCAGAGCATTACAAGCATAAATCGGCCTGCCATATAAATCAATTATCTCTCATAAGAAAATGAAAATTTGCAGGTTGAAATCAATTTATCGGATTACCTGACAAAGAGATGAGACCCGTGAATCTCCGTGACATCAGTGATTGGAGAAATGTCCAGAAGAGCAGCTGCACGAGGGAGTACATTCTTCCCAAAAGAACCTGATCCAGCGATTATATGTGAGTAGCTGCCTTTTTGCTGCACTATACGTACGAGTTGAGCCCATGGTTCTGCCAGAGGATAGGTAAACTTGTCTGAATCAGCAATAAGAACCTGTACAACGAACATCTCACAAAATTCAGAAGCCAATAGTAGAAATTGCATAGTGTAGTATGTCATATACTGCTAAACAGTGTTAAACGACAAGAGTATCGACTTTTCCAATTTTTCATCATTAGTTCCAGTTACAAAGCACAACGGTTTTGATTGATGGATCCATTATCTGAATAAATTACACTTAATTGGATAATCATGGAATTTTTTTGGATTTACAATCCCTTCCAATCGGCTAGAAAGTACCTTAGAAATGGAAGGGAGCAGAGAAGCAGCATGGGCGGCTGCTTCTTGCAAGGAAGGACCAGACCCAGCAAGTAGTAAAGATACTGAGTTGTCATCACCAAAAGATTTAGCAGCCTCTACAGCACTCAGTGATGAAACTTTCATCGAGCCTCCTTCATGTTCAGCTAAAACCAGAGTGCTGAGCTATGCAGTTAACAAATAGGACCCACAAAACATCATCTCATGAGAAAATTTTCAACTGTGCAAGATTAATTTCGTTGAAAAACTACATTCCCGGAAATTAAGGAAGTGGCACTTCTTGAAAATGATGTTAAGTAGAAGCACAAACAAAAGAAATATAGACCCATTTTATTCAATTAAAGATTTCCTCTAAGCACCAAAATATTGGTCAGCAATTTATCAAGAAACTAAATCGAATATTAAGTTTAAAAGAGAGGAAATTCAAATTCTTGCCCAAACCCCGCTGTGAACGCAGCTAAAACCTAAACCAACATAATTCACCTATTAAATCGAAAAAAATCCAATATTTCCTCGGAACACCTCCATTAAACTGAGCACCTAACTACTTATGAACAAAATTCAATTTTCGTTATTGAACCAAAATTAGCCGCTTATGAACAAGACAACAAGAGGACTTACAGATCGATAGCAGGGGGACACACGACTAGAAAATGAACGGTTTCGAAATGCTTCGAACACTGTCTTCATTGCCATTCGTTTTTTGGCTTTTTTTTAAAATTGATTTTATGTATTGGACTATTATGGTCACTGTTCAGCTGATGGTTTCCTCCTACTCCGAGAAGACGAAGTGACGAACAAAAATACGACGTCGTTAGACTGGAGCCAGCAGTCAGCAGAGCCTATTTATTTATTTATTCCCAACCCAAAATTTGGGTTTTTTTTTTTAAATAATATATAAAAAAACTAATTTTCAAACTATAACAGCAGGGGTTTTATAAATCTCTAAGCACGGATTATCTGACACGTTTTTTTATTGTTTTGTTTCGGAATTCGGAATTTAAAACTTCGGATTCAGATATTTGCGAAGATTTTTTTATTGATTACTTTATGATTACGTAATTATAAACTTCGGATTCTGAGCAAATATTTTTTTATTATTATTTTCTTTATGAATCCGGAATTGTAAACTCCGGATTTTTACGTTATCTTTTTGAATCCGAAGTTTTAAACTCCGGATTCTTTCACCTATAAATATGCTCTCCGTTTACAAATAGCTCCAATCAAATTATATCCTTCATCCAAATAAAATCCTTCTTCCCTCGTTCATATCCTAGGTGCAAATCGCTCATTGATATCCTCAGTACTCGGTGCAAATCGCTTGTTGATATCGTTCGAGTTCTGCGTTGGTACGTACAACTATTGTTTTATGTTATTATGATGTTCTTCCTCAATTTCTCTGTCCATCAACATTGATATTCTATGTGGCAGGTACATGTAATTATTTTATTAAATATTCGTGAAATATTGTTATATATTTTGATTTCTGTGTTGGTACGTACAAGTATTGATTTATGTTATTATTGTGTTTGCCGAATTTCTCTATCCCTCAACACTGATATTCTGTGTGGTATAAGGCAAATCAGGGACAGGTAATTGCTAAATCAAATGTATTATTTTATAAATCTTTTTATTCAATTTCATACATACAGTTTAAAACTTTGCCTTATAAAGTTTTCACTAATTTGAATAATTATTGTGATTTGACATATGAATACAAGATCTAATAGAGTCCTTCATAGACCGGCTTAAAAATTACTTATAACACGGCTGGGCTCAGTGAGGGGTTTGCTTTGTCTTAGGAAGTTGGGATTTAAACAATGTTGATTGTGTCAATTTTAATTATTATATCAATAAGTAAAGCCAAATTTTTTTAAATCTAATAGAAAATAATTGTTTTCATTGATATGTGTTCTAATCAGTGGTGATAAATTGCAATATTCTTTTATTAAATTAGTTTTTCTCCGTATTAAATATAGTTTTTATCCACAGAGAAATGGATAGTGTCAATGATCTGATCTGCTATGGATGGTACGTTGTTGATAATGGGAAGGTTGGATACAGTATTCCAGCGATTAGGCCCATGAGAATCTCTCGTTCGATTACATTTTCTCAGTTGACACATGATGTTCATCACATGGAAGCACTCTGTACAAGTATGCAAGTACAACAGAACCCTAGATATATGTATTTACCATATGAATATCTTTTAAAAACTGTAAATACATAATTTTAACAGCAGAACTCTCTGAGTCAGGAAACATGCAACCACCAATAATAAGCAATGCAACACAACGAGAATATTGTGTCACTTGCTTCTCACTACTGTAGTCGGTGATCACATGTTGCAAACAATGGCCTCTCAGAGCGGTAAGATACAAACCCCTTTAATACGATTTGTGAGACCCGAACATTTTGCCGTTCAGATGTTGTTCGGGTTTGGACCAGCTGTTGGTCGATGTGCTTGGTGTAGCCATCGGATGTCGTTAAGTGTTATAATCAGCGGTTGGAAGATATCAGACGTTGTAATGACCGAAAATCATTAAGAAGAGGATTAGCTTAGTAATTCCGACACTTAAGAATTTGATGAAGCTTAATTATGAGCTCGGGTTTCTTCTGGAAGGGTTGTTCATTTGGCGTGTTTTTGTATCGGGCAAGATACGATGTTGTTTTGGGAGTGCTTCTGTTGATGACAGATATGTCAACGTAAGCATTAATATGGTGCGTTGTGTTGATGAAGTAGGGTTTACTGTCGTCAGTCGAAGAGAGTTATTGCGTAACAGTATGCCTGCTGGTGACAGTTGGATGACGTCACGTCGTGTATTGGTATCGAAAGTGCTGACGTAGACATTGCTGTTATCAGTCGATGGTTGAGACATCAGTTACAAGAACTGTCGACAGAAATGCTTATACAAGTCTTACGTCATTTGATACGTCAATTAGCGCAACCAACTGCCGACAGAAGATGATGACGTAAGCGTGTACGTCACCCAAGCTGAAAGCAGACGTGCGAATACAAGGATCAATGAGGAAGCGCCACGTGTTGGTTACTACACGAGGAATCAGCAGCGAGAGTTCCTTACGCATCTGCTGGTTTATGTACCTGCTGGTTTATTGATGCATCGGCTGGTTGTTGGTGACGTAGGTGCGACGTCGTCGTTTTGATAATAAACACGAACCAGTCGAGGCGAGTATGTGGAGAATGGTTCCAGCCGAGAGAGCAATGCGACATCGTTTTGACTTATGACTAGGAATCTCGATAAAATGTCGTTTTGCATGAATTAGCAACCAGGCGAGGAATTGGAAATCAGCTGATGGTTTTTTGTATCTGCTGGTTACTCAGCTGAGGGACTAATCGACACCGTTTGGATTATGGAACAGGAACTCGTGATACGATGCCGTTTCGAATAATGTTGCGAAATCAGTAGTTGAATTATTAGATCGACCAGCTGCTGGTTTTTTAGATAAAGGTGATACCAGCTGATAACATGTTACGACGTCGTTGGAATTAGTTATAACGACATCGTTTTAATTGTCGAAGTGTTGCGGCTGGATTCTTGTTGCGACTGGTTGTTACTGCTGGTTGTTGCTTCTGCTGAATAACAATAGAATGGTAGTCGAACAGCAACTGAGGAATCTATTTACCGTTATCCACTTTCGAAGCGGTGGGAGTATATCCTATTTGAATACTCAGCATGACACGTGGAACTCGAATTGAACACGTTGGAAATGCTGCAGAAACAGAGAGATCGTTGTCTATAAATAAGAGTGAATTCGAAATACTGAGAACGTATTGACTACAGCTATCGGATTTGTGATCTTGCGAGTATCTCACGAAGTGTGGAACAGAGAGTAAGAACACTGACTGAAGTATTTTGAAAACAGAGGAACGAAGGTATAATCTGACAGAAGAGTCAGGGATTAGATTACTCGAGAATGATATTTCTTGAGTATCCCGTTGAAATCACATACATGTTTGATTACTTTTCTTGATTTAGAAATTGTGTTACGTGTGTGTTGATCCATCACAGGTAGTGGATCTTTTATAATTGCATGAGTTTGTATATTGAATAGAATGAATTGATTCTAATGCCCAGGACTGAGTTTTTATTGTTATTATGCGTACCTGCTGATTATACTGAGATGATTCTCACCGGAGTTTATCCGGCTGTTGTTTTGTTTTGTGTGTGTGCATGACAACAGGAAGAAGGAACTAGTGGGGAGCAACCGAGGGTAGCAATAGATAACTACCTAGCAGCTGGATCAGCGGCAGGAAGAACAAAACACCAGCTGATAGGCTATTTTGTGTGTGGACAGGGTCTTAGGTTGCTCAAGGCTGGTTTTGTATATAAGAATCAAGTGTGTACTAGTAAACTTAGCTTGTAACTACCGTGAATCATGAAGTATTTGTATAAATGAATAGTATTTACACAACAAGCTGAATTCTTTACGCTTCTGCTGGTTAGAAAATTTTTTTTTAGTAACTTATATATGAACCAGATTATAATTACTAACCTCGTTTAGTTAAAATTAATAACCCACTGATTAAGATTAGATTTAATTGTGAGCAGAGAGCCTCACAGACGTTGTGTGGGAGACGTTTGTTTGAGTATCAACTGTAGCAGTAGGAATCAGTTGGAGCAGCAGCGCTTCGTTAGATTTCAGACGTTGGATTCAGTCGTTGCGTGTTTTGTAGTGGGTAGCGAAACTAAATCGTTTGGATTAGTTGAGACGACAGCGTTTTGGTTTAGCGCTAGGAGATTCAGCTGTTGGTGTGTTAGCGCGTATTCAGCAATTGCGTAGTGATCAGCTGTTGGTTAGCGATCAGCTGTGACTAGCGGGTGACGTGTCCAGCGGTAATCTATGCGACGTCGTTTTGTTTAGTTATTCGTTGTTTAGCGATAGGACATAGCCGATGCGAGATTTCAGCTGTTGGTTGGGAATATTAGTTGTGACAACTGAGTTTGTCGATGGACCTATTTCTCAGTAGTCAGTTGTGGTTTTAAATAGAGGAATTGGTCTTCGTCTCTATTATTGTTTCCCCGACACTTAGAAATATTTCCCGTGAACCTTATCTTGTCACGATACCCTAGTTACTGTTCACAGTAATCTCCTTCGTTTAAATTGTCGTCGGTATATAGCTCCGACGAGAGCGAGAGTGGTGGCGTTGGACTCCTCTTGCTAAGGCGTTTCATCTCATACCCTTTTCGTAGGCAGCGGGGGAGTTGGAAAAGGATCGCAGAGACATCTCCCTTATCTAGGTTGTGAGCATAAGCGTCGGATTTCGTATCCGATCCTAGCTTGTTGGGGTAAGTAAAGATTCTACCTTTAAGCTTTGATTAGAGCTTTTCGTTGTAATGGAAAGGTAGATCTAGCGCTGGTGGAGGCGTAGCTCGTAAAGATTCTACCTTTAAGCTTTGATTAGAGCTTTTCGTTGTAATGGAAAGGTAGATCTAGCGCTGGTGGAGGCGTAGCTCCCAGCTGCTGTGTTTCTGAGTTATAGTCCTTGAGCAATTGCTTGTATTGGATTAGCAGGTGGTGGATCTGCGTTTCTAGGACTTTCATTGTGGCAATCTGCGTGTGCTAGGTATAATTCAGAAGTTAAGGTACGGATGTTGAGCTTATTTTACAGCGTGGATCTGGCATGGGTATTATGTTTGATTGCTGTGTATGCATTGCTTGTTGTTTATGTGCTGGTTCAGCTGTTGCATTGCATACGCATTGTCATTTCCTTTCAGCTGTTGTAGCCGTGCCTTGTTGTGTTGCATCTGTTCTTACCAAGATGCGAGGGCGAGCGGCAATACCGCACTCTCATCTCCATGCTGGGATCTGTTAGCCACCATGCGCCGATTGGTTATGTAATGCCCGAAATTATTACATCGAAATTTAGTAATTTGAAGTTCCAGATGATAGATTTTGATGAAGCTTGATTATGAGCTCGGATTTCTTCTGGAAGTGTGGGGTGATTAAGAAACTTGGTATCGTTGAATTTCGCTAAGTGTGGGAACCAGACGAAGCGATTTGATAAATCGTTCAGCAGCAGGTTACTGTAGCAAAGTCAACGAGGGTCAATGATACTGTAGCTCGCGACTGGTCGAATTTTGAAATTCAGTCGAAGCGCTGGTGTTGGTTGCAGCTGGAAGCAGACGCGCGAATACAAGGATCAAAGAGGAAGCGCCACGTGTTGGTTACTGTTACGCACGTGGGAACCAGCAGCAAGACTTCCTTACGCACCTGCTGGTGTATGCATCTGCTGGTGTATGCACCTGCTGGTTTGTTAGTATGTCGACTGGTTTTGATGACGAAGGCGCGACGTCGTCGTTTTACTTGTGAACGCAAATCAGTCGAGGCAAGTATGTGAAACTTGGTTCCAGCAGAGGGAGCAATGCGACATCGTTTTAACTTATGAAACAGGAATCTCGATACAATGCCGTTTTGAATAAAGTAGCGAAATCAGTCGTTGGATTATTAGAGTGACCAGCTGCTGGTTTTCTTTCAGTAGAGGTGTGATTGTACGTTACGATGTCGTTGAGATTAGTTGTAACGACATCGTTTTGATTGCGAAGTGTTGCGACTGGATTCTTGTTGCGACTGGATTCTTGCTTCTGCTGAATAACAAAAGAATGATACTTCCAGTCGAGGGAATGAAATATGACTATTTTGAACAGCGACTGAGTTTGTTTAACGATGAAATATTTTAGTGTGACCAGCTGGTGAGTGCTTTCAGTAGAGATCAGGAATCAGCTGTTGGGCTATTACGTCGTCTGGGTTAATTGATACAGCGTCGTTTTGATAGTGAAATACAGCGACTGATTGTTATGTGTAGCTGTGACAGCTGATGGTGAAAGCTGGTTTTGTTGTACTTTGAAACAGAGGACTACGAAGGTATAATTTGACATGAGAGTCAGGGAATTAGAATACTCAAGAAGGATATTTCTTGAGTTTTCCCGATGAAAATCACATACTTGATATTTGTTCTTGACTTAGAACTTGAATTCTGTATGTGTCGATCCATCACAGGTAGTGGATCTTTTATATTTGCATAAGATTGCATAACGAAGAGAATTGAATTGATTTTAATGCCCAGGACTGAGTTGGCCTGATTTTCGAAGCCGTAGATGGTTTCGATAGATGAATATTCATGTCAAGATCGGATACGAATCTTGATGACATTGAACTGAAATGGAATCAATTCTGGGCCCGAAGAGATGAGACAGAATCATGCATTGCATTTTATTTCAGTTGATAGACTGTTATGTGTTTTATTGATAATATTTATACCTGCTACTGAGAAATGTTCTCACCGGAGTTATCCGGCTGTTGTTGTGTTTTGTATGTGTGCATGAAAACAGGGTGAAGAGAGAGCTGGATTGAAGGGACCAGGGTAGTGAGAGCTGATTACCGAAGTAAAGGGCGAAGACTAGCTGCTGGTTTAGCCTTGACATGTTTAATGATAGTAACACAAAACCGGGTTTTGTAGTACTGATTAGATGTTGTAATCAGTAGAGGTAATAATGATAGACATTGTACAATTGTCGTATACTATAAAACCAGCTTTTGGACAATGAATAGTGTTCTGAACAATTTTACGTGACCAGCTCTTGCGCATTAAAAAAAAAACTACTGATAGATTAGACAAATTAAACTTGTTAGTTTAATTAATCGCCCACATAATGAGATTAGAAGATAATTGTGAGCAGAGAGCCTCACAGGTTAACTACCACAGTTAATGGGCTGGGCAACGGCAGGTAGAGCTGTTGATGCATCTGGTATTCAGGTGTGGTGTAAAGATGAGTGGATAATTCTCATATGCTTGTACACACACCGTGGCCACTATTCCTTGAAGAATCTGTTGTCAACAGTGAGCTATGCTTTGAATTCTTTGGCTCCCTTCCTTGGTGGAAGCCTACGGCTTTTGTCCTGTTCCTCATGCATGGCATCTGCATCTTATCTGTTGTTGTTCATAACTGTTTTATAGTTGCTCTCCATACTGGGGTTTGACCCCTTTGTCCCTCTGGGGCTTGTTTCGTTGTTGCTTGTTGTTGTGTTCAGGTTTTCCAGGATTTGCAGCTGGTCGAGGTTTTGATCCAGCTGGTGGTGCCCCAGGAGGTGGTTAGAGTGTCCCAATTATGTATAGTATTTATATGCACTGGTATCACTGCGGGTGGGATGCCCGAGTGATGCTTAGCTCTATATAGCTGGTAGTCTATCAGTACTTGTGTTGTATTCAGCCGTTGGGCAGTTGTTGTACTTGACTATTGGTACTGTTGTGGATTTATAAAACTGGGATTATTTTTTGTATCGTGTATTTTAAATTATCAGTTTTTAATCCGTCGGGCCTAAGCGAAAATTTTTAAGCCACTTTTTGTTATGCTTCCGCTAGTTTTGCGTGGTTTTACTCTGTTGAGTGCATGATGCCTGACACGATTAGCTTCAGGAGTGAAGCCCAACAAATGTGTACATTGCTGCAGTAACTATGGTTTAATGTAAGATGTATCAATGCCGTTGACGGGCAATCCATCAATATTTAGCCCCAAGATCATTGCGACATCCTGCGGCGTTATGGTGATCTAGCGCACAGGGAGGAGAAAAGTGTGAGTTTTTGTCTCCATCTCTCCACCAGTACCGTAATCAAATGATTATCAAAATTTTTTATGGGCCTACATTGTACGACACCATAGAAGCCCATCTGAGCAAGACAAAGACGGACACGAAGGTGAATTAAGCTCTCACCACTGCCCATAGAGATTTATCTGATCGTCGTGGTGGAATGACTACATCATATCATTGGAAGCGAAGTTGTTCGAAATATGACCATCGCATAAATATAACGCATTATCGACATTCTCGGTCATCCTACAATATATAAATTAATTAATTGATCAATAGAGAAGGGACATAATGTTCGTTAAAGGAGTTGGGCTCTCCCGGAAATTATAATACATAACTTATCATGCTAATTAATTATTTTCTAGCCATGTAACTAAAATTAACTTTCAGTACTAAGCCATGTTACTAAAATTAACATTCAAAATATTATCCTTCATAAATTTCGATCGCCCCTCAAATGGAAAAAAGATATTTTTTTGAAGTATCTGCTTAATAATTATGTAAAAACTAAATTTTTTAGCCGATTCATAATTACACTACTAAATTTTTTTATTAATATTAAATCACACAAAAGTATCGACTAAGTATTTGTAAAACAATTAATTTAACAATTAACAGTACTATCAATTACAAAATATATGGTCTAATCAATTAATAAATATATTTCGAATAAAAATTACGTAAAGCTACAATTTTAGCTGTTTCATAATTACGCTGCTATCATTATATTTAGTTTTATTAAATCTATACAAATTATTTCACCCTAAATTTATATCGATTACAAAAGATTTAGTCTTACATCAATTATTAAAAATACTGCGAATAATGAACAATATCAATATTTTGATCTAACATCAATTAATAAACATTATTAGAATAATAAACTAAGAAATATCATCACTAAACATAAACAATACATACATGAAAAGAAAAAAAACTTAAAACTAAATACTTCTAATTATTAAACATAATTAATTAATAAATAAATTACCTGAAATGTAGGAGAGGAACGACGGAGGAGCAAGAGAGGAACGAAGGAACGACGCAGGTGAGGAGAGAAAAATAAACTGAGCAACGAATTCGAAGCATGCATGACAAAATATATGGGCTAATCAATTAATAAATATATATCGAATAAAAATTACGTAAAGCTACAATTTTAGCTGTTTCATAATTTTGCTGCTATCATTATATTTAGTTTTTATTAAATCTATTCAAAGTATTTCACCCTAAATTTATATCGGTTACAAAAGATTTAGTCTCACGTCAATTATTAAAAATACTGCGAATAATTAACAATATCAATATTTTGATCTAACATCAATTAATAAACATTATTAGAATAATAAACTAAGAAATATCAGCACTAAACATAAATAATACATACATGAAATGAAAAAAAAACTTAAAACCAAATACATCTAATTATTAAACATAATTAATTAATAAATAAATTACCTGAAATGTAGGAGAGGAACGACGGAGGAGCAAGAGAGGAACGAAGGAACGACGCAGGTGAGGAGAAAAAAATAAACTGAGCAATGAATTCGAAGCATGCGTGACATATATATACAAGTAGAATCCGGGGTTTGAAACTCCGCATTCTGACAAAATTAATAAAATAAAAACGCATGCTTTCCCGTGAAACACGTGAAGCAGCTTTTCAGAATCCGGGGTTTAACCCTCGGATTCTGACACTTTTTTTAGAAAAATTAGAAAATGCATAATCCGGGATTTGAAATCCCGGATTGTAATATATTTGCGTCCACGAAACAACAATAATTTGCAATTTTGATTTTTTTATTAGTTTTTTTTAAAAACCCAAAATTTGCGATTTTACAATCCAGAGTATTCGGCATCACAGTAACGTGACCAGGAAACACCATTGGTCTATCGCATTGTGATTTGAGTAGAGCTGTCAAAATGGGCCAAGTCCGTCGGGTCAATCCGCCACGCCATGAAAAATAGGCGGGTTGGGTTAGTAAACTAATAGCCCGTTTGGAGGCGGGCCGAAACGGGCTGGCCTGTTTGGGTCACGGCTTAGGGCGGGTCGGCCCACGGGTCGGTAAAAAATAATAACATTTACTATTTTATTGTTTAATAGATCTATTGCAGATTGTGACGTGTAGTGATGAAATAGCCCGTTTGGAGGCGGGCCGAAACGGGCTGGCCTGTTTGGGTCACGGCTTAGGGCGGGTCGGCCCACGGGTCGGTAAAAAATAATAACATTTACTATTTTATTGTTTAATAGATCTATTGCAGATTGTGACGTGTAGTGATGAAATAATAACATTTTACTATTCTGATGCATATGTAATAGAAACTGCGGGGAATTACATTATATATATATATAATTAATATAGTAGTCGTAGCTTTTCTAATTCCTAGATTTTGTTTTTGTATAATCGAATCAAAAAATTTTATATCAAGCAACTTTGTAAGTAATCTATTTATTTTAACTTAATTTAATTACAAGATGTTAGTAATTCATTTGTTCGTGGAAATAATGTTCTGGAGGCCATAAAATCTGCAATAAGTGTTCTTTTACATAACAATCTAAGTTTTCTTGGTACCAAAATCAGCAGTCTAGTTTTTGGTTTTTCTCCAATAAATAAAGGAATTGATTTAGAGTGAGGGAAAACAAAACTAGAATGGATTTCAAAACTTATACCAACAGTCATGTCAGGTGAATGTACCTTTATAAAAGGTGTGCATGATTGATTCTTTACTACATTTCAAGTTTCAAACTACTATATAGCTGTTGATATAGCATTTCCTTCAATTACGAAAAGCTACGACTACTATATTACTGGCCCCTTTTGCAGTTTATCATTGGAAAATTAGGAATTGAAACTCCTTCGTAACAGAAGTTTGTATAATATGTAATTTATATATAATTCTGGCGGTCGGCCCGCAAGCCCGCCAACCTGAGACGGGACGGGGCGGGGCGGGCCAGAGCTTTAGGGGCCCCGCCAGATTGGCGGGCCAGCCCGCCCCGCCCCATTTGAAGGCTGCCCACGGTGGGGCGGGCCGAGACGGGGCGGGCCGGCCCGTTTGACAGTACTAGATTTGAGTTAGTAAAATTTCAATTACAGTAAAATAACTTTCTTTCAATTTTTCCATTAACTGACGATGATATATTAGAACTTTGGAAAATTATCAATGCCACATTCGAATATTTATGTGATGTGAGGACTTTGGAAAAAAATAAAATTACATTTAAAAATTATGACATTTGAGTAAACAAATGACAATCACAACGAGTCCAACTTATAAACCAGCATAGTACTTCTCCTTAATAATGGACTGCAAATATTTAGTTACAAGAAAGAAAAATTGAACATTAATAAAAAATAGTTCATGGCTGTCGGAACAAAAAAAAAAAACAACATTGATCGACTTTTTTTTTCAATGGTACAATGATGAATTATAACACACAGACATGTCAATGTTATACACAAACTCCTCATACGAGTCAGCTTATTCTTCAAATCATACCAAACAAATAACAAATCTTGCCACAAAATCCCCATTACTCCCACACAGAAAAAAAATCCAAAAAAAAAAAATATAAAATATCTTCACTCCACCACATTACATCAAATAGCCAGAACAAATGATGTAACAAGAAGAACAACTCCAACGGTTCCAACGACACCATGCACAATTGAAGAAACACCATTATTAGGAGGAGAAGATTCCTGCGAGGGAGCTGCGGTCGGGTTGGTCTCCTCGTCGGAAGGCGGAGAAGGGGACTCTTCGCTAGAAGGTGCCGGAGATGGTGGAGAATGCTTGCTTCTATCCGCCAAGACAACCACCACCAACTTCTCATTCTTGTGGCAATTGTCATCCACCCCACTGATGAAATAATACGGCCCTGATTGATTGAACTTGATCACAGTGTGCCCGTCGCTATATTTTGCAATAGGCGATGCAGTGTTGCAGTTAGTGTAATCGTCCTTGGTCACTTGCAGGACAGAATCTTGATCACCAGCATACACAAATACTGCAAAGAAGCAAATTAATCCATTGATGTCGTCGTAAAACGTATATATTTCTCAACCCAAGTATCCATCGAGTGTATATCTATGTTACTTACACAAGGAATCCCCGATTTGAAATCGATTTCTTTCGGCCCATTTATTGTACTCGGATGAATTAGGATCAGACGGGACTGCCCAAGTACCTTTGGAGCCACCAACCCTGAATTCAAATGCGTCGCCTTTCTTGATCAGCAATAGAACATTGAAAATCCACCAGAAATGGATGACGTTGAATCGAGCCATTGGAGAAGAATGCACCCAATTGGCCAAGAAACCGATATTTGAAAACAAATGTTTGATTTTGTAATTGGTGAAGTGAATATGTGAGCAGGGTGGGTATTTGTAGGTGTGGTTTCACAAGTTGTGGGGATGAAGCCTTTGGTGCCTTTTGTTATTCTTAGCTTCCACTGACAACCATGCATATTGTTCCCCCGAGTTTATACTTTGCTTCATCATTATCAAGAATTTCCCCATGTCTTGCACTTTGGGAGATGGTATCCACTTACAGCTGTTCTAAGGGATCGAGACATGGTTAATATTTGTTCTTATTATATAGATTGCCATAAAATGAATTATAATTATAAAATAGTTTAATTTAGTATTAGATATGGTGAATGACTTGAATCTATGCTACTCTTAAAATGTCTATACGCACGCTTTCTGTGTTTTTGCAATATATACAACTTATGTTAAAAGATAAACGTACTGTCTATCCATCTATACATATATATATATATATTAGAAATCAAGTTTAAAAATTTTCTGATTTTTGTACCAAAAATATAAATCTTGGGTCATCATGTGATTGTAAATTGAAATTTTTGAAAATGAATTAAGGATAAATACTTTCTCCAAAACAGTTACTTTTCACCTATCCTTTATTATTAGTATAGGTAATTTCTAGTTTTATAAACAATTTTCTTAATACTAATTAGCCTTTAATTAGAACCGATTTTGGGCTCAGGCCGACTTTAAAGAAAAGACCAATTCAACAACCCAAAAGTGGGGCCCATAAGAGAAGTCAACCGGACCCAATCCGAGTGTCTACAAGGCTTGAGTTGTCTACACGCTGTCCTCCAAGAGAACCAACCGCGAATCAAGGCGAGTGGGCTACAACTTCGCGATCCCACGTTATTTTCGCTCCATTTCGAGCAGTTGAACCAGATAGATTCACCAAAAATCTATAGAGAAGCGTACATCAAACGCATAAAACGGCATTGTCTGTGAATACGGTGTCATGGCCTTTCCTCTCCACCTAACTCCCCGAAGAGACCATTCCTTGGTTTTGTGCATGTACACTCTGAAAAAATCATTGTAAAAGAATAATGATTATTTTCTTGGTTTTAAAAGGCCACTGATCTTGTTAACGGGAGGGTCAGCTGCTTTTTTATCTCGCAGCAGTGGGTATTTTCTTGACGACATTTCCTTTTCTTTCTTTCTTTTGTTTACCTGGATTTTGGATTTCAAAGCACTTCTCACGTTAAAGTTTCCCTTTTTATCTGTAAATTCACTTATTTGGAGTGAAGTATCTGAAAAATGTGGAGGGACCCAGGAACTCCAGCTGATTCCTATTACCAGGTGCGGCCAGAATGCACTGATGTTCCCGAAAGCAAGTTCAGGATCAAGGTTGGTGTTTCGTTCCATATTAATGCTTGAGTCAAGTTTTCTAGCTCTTGAGGATCAAGGAACTCCAGCTGATTCCTATTTGTTTGACTCATATTTGATGAGAATTGTGTCCACCATCTGACCAATGTCATGGAGAATCCAATAATATAATTGCCAAGCCTTATGATTTCCTTTAAATGTGGCATCTGTAAAGGGGAATTCCTTTTGAAGGTCTAATTTATTTAGTGGATCTTAATGATATTCCTGGATTCTTATCCGATATTCTCTTACCTCTGCTCACCCTAGGGCTCACGCATTTGTTGTCACAAAGTTTGCCGCTTGCTGTTTTTCTTCCTCATTTTTTTTAATATGGAGCGTAAAATGATGAAAATCAGGAGACCTTTGACAAGTGGAATAACATGTTATCGTACTATGTACTTTTCGGTTGCAGAATCTAGCTTGTTGGATAAATCAAGCAATGCCATATTATGCATCCTATAACATCAATCACAAGTATTGTTGTCATTTTCTGATCATATAATGAGAATCTTTTATTTTCTAAACACAATCCTCTTCTCCTTTAACTCCATCTATGTTTAAGTAACTTCTTTATTTGACTGATCAGGCTGGAAAAACTTTAAGTGCACGGAAATGGAATGCTGCTTTTTCTACAGAAGGTTATCTTGATATTGGCAAAACACTTGGTCGTATTCATTGCGGGGTAAACTTGTTTTTACAGGGATTAGTTGCTATCACTTTCGACTTAGTAAATGAATTGAAAGTAAGACGCTTTGATGCAGACCCCTTCTTCATGAAGTCATATGTTCCATCTTGGCACATGCATGTGATCTTTCCATTTACGTGCTGCGCTTTCTGCCTATAGCTTCCCTTCCACATAAAAAAAGTCTGATTAAGGCATAGGTTTTTTGTCCGTAGGGAGAAGCTGTGATTTTATTATTTTTTAATTTAATTATTTTGTCTGACATCGTCTATCAAATACAATAGTTTTAGGCATTCCAATAACATGATTGTGAAATTTTATTGGTGATTTTGACAATTATGGTTGTGAATTTTTAAATCCTCTTATGTCTCAAAGGGAATTCATCCATCAATCAGAGGGGATGTTTGGGAATTTTTGTTGGGTTGTTACGATCCTAAGAGCAGTTTTGACGAACGAGATCAAATACGACAACGCCGAAGGTAATTGGTATTGTCCGACAAATGCTTTTGTATTCAACTTCATTTGGACCATTCTACTTCCTTTATCGGGTACATGAAGCAAGCACTTGCAGCTGTTACTTCTGAATCGTGAGATGATGTGGTGTGATAAGGAGTAACTTTTGGTCTGACAATAACAATATGTAGGCATGGATATATATATATCTGTTACTGCAAGACAGTTGGTACAATATGTAGGCATGGATAATATCTCTGTTACTCCAAGTCAGCTGGTTTTTGTTGTTCATTCTTGTTATATATTAAAAAATCCAATCCTTTTGCTGACCTACTTTAATACCTGCTACTTTTATCATGTTGCCAGATCAATATCTCTGCTTATTATTATTATTATTTTCTTAAAACAAACCTTTTACTGACCTAATTCAATGACTATAATGTTTGGATTACACTGCTAAACCAATATCTATTCAGTAGTCCAATCATTTTGAGCTATTACTTATTAGTATATTGATAAACCACTTACCTAATTACTAAGCAATTAATATGTACTTGAAATTTTTTAAAAATTTGTCTAACACTTGTTAGAATAACTATACCTTTCTGGAGTTAATTTAGTAATGTAAAATCTATTCATGGAGTCGTTTCCATTTATCCTTTCAGAGTGAAGTATGCAATTTTGAAAGAAGAATGCCGACAAATGTTTCCATTGATTGGAAGTGGCAAGTTTGTCACTGCACCAATCATCACTGAAGATGGTGAACCTACTAAAGATCCTATTGTACTTCAACAAATTAATTCTGCATCTCTTACCGAGGAAAATGGTAATCACGGGAGGTGTTTAATTTCAGCATCAACCATATATCCATAAGGACGTGAACAACACAAAAGCTTCACTTTGATGCTAATATTCTGAAGTTTGTTTTGTGGCACAGATGTTTCTGGTGGCTCCAATGCAATGGATCAATCAAATGGGCATCGTTGTATGGACAAGAAAGAAATCCAATGGAAACTTACATTACATCAGATAGGTTGGCATTTATTTCTTTTAAATTTATGCTTATTTTTCATAGCTAATCCGCATCACATGGCAAGGTATGATGCATATGACTTATTTCTGCGTGGATGTATGAACAACCTTTGTGGCTTTTTTTGTGTTTCTCATCTGAGAATTGATATATTTGTCAGGTCTCGATGTGGTTCGTACTGACAGGTTGCTGGTATTTTATGAGAAGCAAGAGCATCTGTCAAAACTTTGGGATATACTGGCTGTCTACTCTTGGTTTGATATCGATGTTGGGTACTGCCAAGGTTAAGTCATAAGAGTCTCTATCACCTCTCTCTCTCTCTCTCTCTTGGGGTTACATGACTCAATCTTGGACCAAGGTCCAGGGACACCGATTCCTCTAGCAGAAAGTTAGTTGATAGATAACAAAATAGTGGCATTTGTCTTCTTCGATTGTTCTCTACGAAGTCTAATAACTATTTATCACTGCAAAAATGTTGTTTTCATCGTCCACCTATCATGCCCTATGCTGAAGGGCTTACACATGTGAAAGTTTAAAGGATGAGGAATGCATTATTATACTTTTCAAAAATGATATATCAAATCTGCTTGAGTCCATTATTATGCTTCTATAATTTATGTCATTCCTTTCCCACTATTGATTTTGAATAGGAGATTCACAAACACCAATGCTCAAGTATGTTTCTGAAGAGAATAGAAACTATTATTCATAAACTTCCAATATAATTCCTGATGGTTGGCTCTCTTTTTATTCTGTAAAATGTAACATCTGCAAATCACTCAATGTCTTAGTTTTTATTGTCCCATAACACATATTTTTCTTGTTTATACGTAATCACCTGTTAATGTAAATATGCTCTGTGATTTATATTTTGGCTTCAATGTATGTTCACTAGCCTAATCTTTACCTCTGTATTTCTCATTTTAATTCTACCAATTAGTCATGATGATGTATTTATGACTTTTTATGTATATACTTCACCCACGATAATATCTCAGTGTACAATTGCATGCTGAACATGTCTGTTTTGATATTTTGCATGCTGACCAGGCATGAGTGATCTTTGCTCTCCTATGATTATTCTCCTTGATGATGAGGCTGATGCATTCTGGTGCTTTGAGCGCTTGATGCGGAGATTGGTACCATTCATTTAGTCTTTTTCTTTCTTTTTTGATGACATATTGACAAAACATTTTATGGGCTTTCATGCAGTTTTTTAACTCCATGTCACTGCTTCATCTTCATCTGATACTTACTAAAAGTTAAAATTTTGAAGCGAGGAAATTTCAGATGCACCGAGAGCTCTGTAGGGGTGGAGGAGCAACTTGTTAATCTCGCTTCAATAACTCAAGTTGTTGATCCTAAACTTCATCAGCACTTAGGTATGCTCCTTATTAGTTGTTTCAGAATATTTATTTACCAATTTAACTATTGATCATTTGATCCATTTTCTCAAATTTCTTTCAATTACCACTAGTCAGCATATTAAAAATTACAGAAAGGTTAAGCATAAAATAGTATAACTTGACATTCAGAGTGTAGAGAAAGATACAAGCTATTAGGTTTCATGAATCTCATAATTATGCATCTTTAATGTCCACAATGTTGTTTCTTATACTTAATTATTCTGTAGCCATATGAGAAAGTAATATTTTCTTCTACATCAATACAGAAACCCTGGGTGGGGGTGATTATCTTTTTGCTTTCCGAATGCTCATGGTTCTGTTTCGCCGGGAATTCTCTTTTGGCGATTCATTATACCTTTGGGAGGTAATTTTTCGTGTCATTTACATTATTTTCTCTCCTTTTATTTGTTTAAACTGTTTTTGGTCTTCTCTTATAGCGGTCGAATTGTAGCGTAGTTGAAAGTAGAATTTCCAGAACATGATAGAATGGTTTCACTTTCCTATTTAGTCACAAGTTTTCTTCACTGAAATAACGTAGAATCCCATTTTGTACCTTTTGGAAATTGGTATGATGAGTAGCCTCAAAAGGGAGATCTTGGATACAAGTATCATATTGGCATGGAAGACGGAGTTCAGCATGTGAGAGAGAAGTGGGTGGTACATCGGCTTTTGGCCTGGGAATCAATCGCCTGGCGGCTGAACTTGTTTGGTTTTGAGAAAATTCTTGAAAGAATGCTTGCGAGACCGTAGAAGCTAGTCATGCAACTTCTCAACATCTATTTACATAGAGCAACTTGAAAAGACAATCCTATTTGCTCTGAGAAAGGCTCGTTATCTATGCCAAATGTTGGTTTTATCAAATTCATTTCTAGCACTCCTAAGATCCAATATTCCCTCGCATCCATGTTAAAAGGCCTTAGTCATGGTTGTTAAGTGTTTGAAATACGGTTTGAGTAAGTTCATCCACTTTATATCGATTAGCATATTGGTTGCCAAGTATCTGTAAGTTGAAAATAATTGGTTCCAACTGCCTTTAATAGTCTATTGATGTGATCTTTTAGTGTCCTTTTTGAAAATTATACTCCAGTTGTTTGTCAGGCTGTATCCAAAGTTAAAATATTTTGCTATTTTTCTTGCTCTTGTTTTCTTCCCTCCATTCAACAGATGATGTGGGCCCTAGAATATGATCCTGACTTATTCTCCATGTATGAGGAGCATGAATCAACTCATGAAAAGTCGGAGAGTTCTAAAGGGAAAGTCAAATCAACTAGACAGTGTGGGAAATTCGAAAGAGAGAACATGAGAAATGGAGGCAAAAATGCTGCTGCACCTCTACCTATTTCTGTTTTCTTAGTTGCCAGCGTATTAAAAGATAAGAGTTCAAAGTTGTTGGCAGAAGCCCGAGGTTTAGATGATGTTGTCAAGGTTAGCTCCATGAGTACATGACATTTGGTTTTTCATTTTCTTATCTTTACAAAATCGTGTATTTACATTCTGAAATTGTATAACTTGGGGGTGATTATGCCTGTTATAAGCTTGAAATAAATTAGCTCTATCTGAGAAGTCAAGATAGGTGGATAAATAGGATTCAATTAAAAAAATGGGTAGTGGTTGTTATAAAATTTTTCCAAATATATCCATCATGACCAATTGAAACACTTATTATGGAAACCATAAATAGTACTGGGGAATGTATATTCTCATGTATAGAAGGTGTATAATACTCGAGCAACGTGGTTTAATTCTTTACACATTTCAGATACTGAATGACATGACTGGAAATCTTGATGCCAGAAAAGCATGCACTGGTGCCATGAAGCTTCACAAGAAATATCTAAAAAAGGTATTAATCAAACCTTCAGTATTATTTCACCATGGTCTGATTAGTAATATGTATTAATCAATTGCTATGGAGGCCCATCTATGTCTATGATTTTGCTTCCTAGATGCACCAAAATTCATTGCAGAAGGGCTTCTCTTCTCTGTTTTTTCTGTGTCTGCTTGAATGTGTTAGAATCTGTAAGAATGCTACCTGTTCACATAAATGCTGGAAAAACTAGAAACAAACGGAAATTGTGGAAAGTGATACAACAAACACGACCTTATGTGTTGTTATGAAAATTATCTCTTCCCTCTGACCCCCCCTGTTTTTGTTGAAATGTCCTTTCAGGCCAATGCATGACACAGGATTCAATGTAACTAATATTTTGGCTGTGCGTTGGAATAAAAACTATAACGTCAGAGATCAGAAGAACATAATACAACTGAGGCTGCTCAAATTTCAGGCCACATTGAGGTTGATTTTTTATAACTATCTATACCGCTGAGTAACACTCATAGAATGTTCTACTGTTCTGTAAGTTTATTCTCTGTTAAAATAGTTGAACTTCAGTAGATGTAACAATTTGTACTAAATCTAACAGATATTGTTTTCATTTTACTTGCCATGCATGCCTCGTTTCTTTATTACCGTAGTCCGTTACTTTGTACAACAAGCTTATACTACTGCCATTAAATATCCTCGGCTCTTCAAAATCAGCACACTTAGGTATAATACTATTACCGAAGACCGTAGTGTACGCTTTGCGTGCTTATATTTTTTTTGTAATTAATTTGATTCATATTGGACTACAAGTAAAGAAATTATAAATTAGTGAGGAACTCGATTACAATTTGAGACTTGGACAAAAAAGTAAACAAACAAAGAAATGACAAAATAAGTAAAACAGGAAAAGAGAGAAAATGGTTGGAAAAAAAAAAAGCATAACATGAGACCACTAAAGGGCTCATGCTTTTATATATGATAGATAATAAAATAGATAAGGAGAGAACTGTTGGAAAAAAGGAAGGAAAAAAAAAAGGGTATACATGAACCACTAATTCGAACCGGATCACACTTGATACAGTCTGTAGATATAAAAAAATAGTTTGTGATATAACCCAGGTACGGGTTTTTAAAAAGCTAGACGTAATTGAAATCCGACTCCATGAAATAAAATCATTTAAAATGAAAATTTCGTTATAAAAGTTATGGAGAAATCAAATAATATATAAAAAATGAAATTTTGTAATAAAACTTTGAGACGGGTCTAAAACCCGGTTCTTGCAATCAAAATATATTACACAGAAACAGATAATTTTATGATAAAAGTTAGGTACGTCCTGAATAAAAAAATATATAAGAAATGATAGTACTAAAATTTAGCGACAATGTTTTTTAAATCATTTATATAAGAAAACTAGCGTGTGTAATAAAAAAATCGCCCCGCTAAAATCAAATCAAAATATAAAAAGTGGAAATGATGTGAAAAATTTTCGGGGGCCGGGTTTCAAGAAATACGAAAGGACTGGAGTAATTTTAGGTAGGTCGCTTCTATAAATGCTGAGTTCCATGTTTAATGACTGAAGCGTGTTGTCTTCTTGTGCGTAACATTCTCAAAATCAACTCTTTTATTTATTTTTATTTTTTTTAAAGATTAGCATATTAATGAATTAATAGGTCAGAACGAATAGACGATGCTCGATTGAAATTACTCATGTAATTGACTAAATCTCAAAACATATCCAAAAATGAAACTCTTTTTTTTTTTTTCTTGGCCATCATGCTTCTCGAACGCACCGTGCAAAGATTTGATTTAACAGACTAAAAAGACGAGAGAACCTAAAAACTGTGATAAAAGATCCTAAAAGTATCAAAATATAGCGTATGGATGTTCCATTTTGAAACTCCGGGGAAGAACACAAGGATGAAATAAGAAACCAAATATTGTTTTTCTATATCAGTATAAGCTACAGAAAGTGTGTTATTCTTGCAAACAATCACAAATGAATGCCCATAAATCTCAAACATATGATCACCATCTCGCCATCTGCTGCTTGTTGAACTAGAATTATATTGGCCATGCTGTACAGCTTCTCTTTTCTTCGTAAAAAGCAAATCTCTGCCTCCATTTACTGCAAAAGAACGAGTAGATAAAATCAAATCGTGAAACTTGACCATTTTACTGAAAGTTTAGACGAATGTTCAACGTTTTCACTGAAGCTTCTCTATACCAGAAGAAAATTCTGAGCTTTCATCAATTAAGGTTGAATGCCAGAAGCAGAAAAGTCAGCAGGGAAAGTAGTATTGATGAAACCAGACCAGATGGAGATCGCGGGGCGTCACTTTTACGAGGCAACTCTGTTGGAAGAGAGCACTCCTCACCGTTGAAGAAAACTTTCGAAGGGAATCCATCCCCTTGTGGGATGTTTAAATTCTGGAGATGTTTCTTCGTGAATGAGAGTACCGATTGTTGCTTTCCAGGAACCCTTGGATCTCTTTCAGGGTGAGCCCCATTTACCTCTCCAACCAAGTAGTTTAATCCAGGCAGGCCTTGCATGAAAATGGTGTTATTGACTTTAGGTAGCGTTGTGCTGTTGAATGAGTAAGCTTTTTCAAAACCAGGGAAAGCCTTCTTTAACTGGACGGCAGAAAACCAATCCGAAAAGGCGAAATCGTCCCAGTTGAAAAGGGTTATTCTAGCTGTCCATCCATTGTTATAATCCGAATCAATGTGCCAGTTGATGCTCACGCCACAGTTGTCTGGACAAGGCAATGTTACTGGTAGATTCTTGTTCTTGATCTTGGCCCAACCTTTAGCTTTCTCTGTTCTGTTGACGAATGGTACCAAAAGAGCATCCGCCGGGAGAGGCAAAGGAGCTGAGTTTTTATCACAACGAGCTTTTTCGTCACATCCACATGCGCAAGTGTTGCAAGGAATAACTGAATCAGCATAGTAAGCTGAGTAGGAAACGCAGCATTTAGATTGTTTCGGCTTGGGCCGAGTCATATTGCAAGTCACTTGCCAACTAGCTACTGCAAAAGTTTTTGCAGCAATTCCTGAAGGATCAGGAAACTCTGTTGGATCAACTCTAATAGGAGTTCCACACTTGTAACTCGGGTTGAGTCGGCCTTCGATCTTCCAATTTTGAGGTGGATAAAGAGCTGTTCTGTTCAAGTCAGGAGGAAGTTTGAACACTTCTAACTGGAAAATGGCTCTAGCCTGAGTCTCATTCATCGTCTTCGGCAACAAAGTACCATTCTTGCAGCAATATGGCAACCTTCCGACCTTGTCATCGTTTTCCTTCTCAGGAGGTAAATCTGCAATTACTGGCTTCTTTTGACAGTTCATTACATTAGAAAAATCGAAATCCTGGTAGTACTGTCCTTGAGGGCCGTAAATGCATTCCGAAGGGTCCTTTTTGTGAGTATAAGCGCCCCTCATATCATAAATGAACTCGTTTCTCATCCACTCCCATGTCAAGTTCCATTGATCAAGACGACCAAGTGGATGGTTGTTGTCTATGGTGACTTGTGCAAGATATTTATTCTCGTATGCTCGAAGAACATCGTATGTGAAGGAGAGATCACCGTACTTTCGGGGCAGGAACTTGGTTTTGAGTTTGTCCTTGTATTTTGGGTCCCTTTTGCAGCAAACATGCATATCACTTCCTGAAACAGTAAATTTTAAATTTACTTAGCTCACGTTCATCAGAATGAAAACAGTTCCAAACATTTGAAACTCGGAAGCCATATGACATGTATGTTGGATATAAAGATGTATTTTAGGTGATTTAAAAATCAGACGAGACATTATTCAGTCCAATACGATGAATACATACAACAAAATCCACCCAATATCATAACCACCCTCAAAGAAAGAGATATAAAGCAAATGCAAGTATATAATACAACTTCCGCATGTCCTGGTAAACAACATATTTGCGGGAAAGAGAACGTTTGGGTACTGGGAGTCACCTTTTCGAGTGGCTGCAGGGCATTTGTACCCTTCATTAACAAGCTTAAGTTTTTTAGGCATGGGAGTCCCTTTAGTTCCAAGCCCAAATTGTGTTCCTTTGAGATTGACCTGCACCATCATCTGACCATAATCATTAGCGGTATCTATCGCAGTTTTCAAATCAGACTGTGGATACCCTGCGAAAGTCGTTCCATTATTCCCGACTCGCATAGGATATCCATCTCCATCAACAACCACAGCACCATCCGCAGAAACCAGCAGCTCTCGATACTGAAAGCCGACAAAAACTTTCCATGATTTCAGTTCTTGTGCGCCAGCATTAAGAACAGTTAGCATGGCCTTAAATGACCAAGCCTGAGCCGACACATTCTTGACGAACGGATACTCTTTCTCTCGTCCCATGAATGTGTAGGACACGAAGATCCCGCCGCAGTTTTCTTGCTCCGGAGGCGGTGTCTCCGGGGTGTCATAATCTTGAGCATTGGAGACGTTGATGGTGGACACAAACAACACAAGCAAAACACAGAACCATGGTATTCTCATGCCTAATTTTCTTGTAAACATTTATGAAGATAAACGTAGATTTGTTTTTGAAGTGTTGATGTTGGATCAGCTGGAAAATGCAGCTTCGGGGCTGGGCAAAGGCCGGAAGTGTTTGGCTTTCAAAGATCACCAGGCAATGCCCCGTGAAATTGGACACGGTGCATTAAGGTGATGAGAAGAAAAATGATAGAAATGAGACGAGAAAATTATGTTAGTGGTATAGGTTAATATGAGACGCACTTTTTTTGTAGGAACTATATTTAAGAAGCGTTTTCTTCCTCTGGTTTCAGCGATTCTTTCGGACCCCAAAACATGGCGTATAAATGCAATATTGCATTCACCCACGGAGGAAAAAATATGGTGTACAGTCATTTTGGTATCAGCTTTTCTGCGCAAAATTGCAGATTAACCACTGGCAAAGAAACAAAATTGGTTTCCACTCCCTGTGAGTGTGGGGTATATATTATTCAATTAATTTGGTAAACTCGGTT
This sequence comes from Dorcoceras hygrometricum, assembly GCA_001598015.1. Lineage (NCBI taxonomy): Eukaryota > Viridiplantae > Streptophyta > Magnoliopsida > Lamiales > Gesneriaceae > Dorcoceras > Dorcoceras hygrometricum. Next base: position 1,000,556 of record KQ988202.1, read on the forward strand.
GTTCACTACATTTTATTTTACTTTTATTATCTTTATCAAAACTGAAAGTGTCGAGTAAATTAAATTATAAGCAAAAGTCTCTCTCTTTCTCACTTTTTTGGAATTTCCAATCTCGGTTAGTTACTAGGGATACTAAAACTGTTTAAAGCCATTAGGTTCAACTATTATTAGATCCATGAACTCGGTCTGAGTACGAAATTAGTACAATGTGGATACTTATTAAAAAGATGGGTCACCACGTGAATATCGACCATCTCTATTGTAGAGGCCCAATGGAGGAATTATGGTTGTTTCAGTAATAGTTTCTCAAGATAGATTGGAAAAAAATAAATGCATTCTCCCATTTTACTTGATGCGATTATTATTTCATAAACATTTATCCTATTAATGGGTTAACACCTATATAGATCAGTGGTCCATGTTACTCATATAAATTTTTAAATCGAGGGATATACATGAGTATACATGGGCCCATGTCCTATGACTTCTAAAACGGACTAAATCTCATGACATACCCCATAATATTTCAGTGGGCAATATGCTCCACACGAGAATCGAATCCGTGAAGCCTAAGAAGTTACTCCCACATGACTCCAAGTCTTACCAACTCCACGGTGATGCGATGATTATTCATTCAAGGTTAGATAGTGTTTTTAAAAATCCAATGGGAAGCGTCGGTTAAACCAATGACACCAAAAATCCAATCTGGTTGAGATAATGCCCAAATTAACTTGCAAGCAATAATGTTGAGATAATGGATTTTTGCATCAGTACAATACTGCGACAAAAGGACGTCTATATTATATTCAAGTGGGATATTTCCAACTTATTTCGTCCAAAAGCAAAGATTAACACAATATGACACCCTTATAATTATGGCATCATTGATTATTATCAACTTAAACTCGGAGCCTAATTGTCTCAATATAGAACCAACATCACATTCACATCAATCCTTCTGTGAAGGATACTCCAGTGGAAGCCAACCAGTCTCCGCCCTGAATAAATTCCTTCACTGTGAATTTAATGGCGTCGGAGGATTTGGTGATAACATGGTATCCAGGCCAAGTCACCCTCTTGCTGGTTCCAGCCCCTGCCCCCTGGTTCTGGTACTCCCCATAATACAGAGTCTTGAGGGCAAAATCCCCGCTCCACTCTGCCCATCCTGCCGGATCGATGAGGCTGCCGATGTTGGACTGCATGACCACAGTCCTCGAGTACTCCTTCCATGGACGGCCTAGGTAAGTGCGGAAGGAGCTCTGCACCGGTTTGAGGTCACTACTCGCTATGATATCACAACCTTGGATGGAAGTGCCCGTGTTCTGATTCGGGTCGGTTCTTCCTTGAGCTGTGACCATGTTCTGCTGGTTTGCCATGGGTTTCCGGGCCGCCAGTTTGCATTTCTGAAACACTACTGCCGCGTTTCCGAATATGAAGTCGACAGTTCCAGTTATGTAGCTGTCTCTGTAGAACTGCCGTTGGGAGTGCGGGTACAGTGTGTCTTGGAAAGCGTCGAGTCGACACCGGTTTACGACGGATTTATCAGCACCTAGGCGGAGTGCCACTGCCTGGTGCATCGCGGCCCCGGCTGTGTTTTTTATGCCTATGTCTTGTAGTATAAATCCATCTCCAACTGCGGCTGCAGTGCGTAAGAACATATGTCAGAAATTAAAACTGCCAATCACTAATATTAACCAAAAGGATTCAGGTGACTATGTATATATATTAGTTAGTTACCGAGAGTGGCGGAGTTGAAGGTAGTGGATCCACCACCTACACTGCGATCACCGGTGATGAATGTTGAATCCATGCCATCTCCAACGATCATCAAATTCTTCTTGTTGCTGGCCACTTCAACGTTCTCCTTGTACGTTCCCTTCTTAACATATATCACATAACGTGTCTGGCTATTGGTGGGGGCCGCTTTCACTGCTTCTGAAACTGTCTTGTAGTTACCCGATCCGTCTGTTGCAACGATTGCATTAGCCTTAATCGCACCAGCCGAGGAATCCAGCAATATCTTGTCCATTGCGGTGATCCATGGAGGTAGTAGCATCCCTCCAATAGCAGAAAACGTGAACTCCTCAGTGTCAGGCTCTGATACCCGTGCGAGAATGGCCAGAGAAGCCCTTGCCCTCAAGATAAGGTCCTCAAGGGAGGTCTCCATTGATTCTCTTGCGGAATTTTTGAGCCCATCAAAGCAGGTGACATGATTAGTGAGCACGCCACTCAGCCATGTTCGTGCGTCCGCACGAGAACTCCTGGTTCCGTCCCTGATAGCGTTTATGGAATCAAGAACCCGGTCCAAGGACATGTCTAATAGCTCAAGGCAATCAGACAAAGCCCCAGTCTGCTCATTCATCTGATTTCTCAGATTTCTAGCATGAAAGGAAGCATTTTTCATGTGATGGGATTCCTTCATCAGCAATTTTTGCAAGATTATCGTAGTATCTTGGGCTCCAGTCATAGAACCACTGGGTACAACTTCAGAAACAAAATCTCGGCATTTTTCAGGATGTAAAGCTCGTTGGCAGATATTTGAAGCATTTGAGACCTTGGTTCGGGTGGTTTGGGTAAGATTTGACGCAAAGAAAACAGCTGAGACGAGTAGCGCAACAACGGCTACAGAAATATAGAGGAACTTGCAGATAAGCATAGATTTGTTTGGAGTATTGAGCAGAGGTTCAGTTGTTGAAGCCATCTTGCTATGGTTCGCCCTTAGCCTGCTGCTGCTACAGCTTCATTTATAGAGGACTACCAGGATTGGGTGAATTACAACAAATAAATTATATCCTAATTGAGTATCAGATAAAGTGTAATTTTTTCACCAATCAGTGCATTCATTTAAATTTCTTCAATATATCAATTTGAAAATTCTCATTTATAAGAGTATTTTTATGTCACAAGTATCCCCTTGTGAAATAGCAATATAATAGTATTTTTCTAAAAGAAACTTCCGATAAAATAATAATTATAGATCATCTTTTACATGAGACCCCTTGTGGAAGCATATTATATATTATAGCAATAGTAAATGATGGCACGTTTTCATCATGCTGGCCACATCAGCCATCCTTCATGCAAATCAATAAATTCTTTAGTTTTTCATTATTTTAATTTCATCACAGTAATTTTGTTTTTATATTGCCCCATATAAAACGTTTATTTTTAAAAACAAATATTATTATATATGAATATTAGTAGGGTACCATCCGAAAAAAGTAAATGTAAAGTAGGGTACCTGTGGGTAGGTGGTCCTTCGCATATGGAAGACAGCAACCTCATCCACCACATGGGTAAAATATATAAGGTAGTCCGTGCTCGTGTGCCCCATATGAAACCCCAGATATCACGAGCAGAATATGTGATCACTGTTTTTTAATAGAAAGAAAAGATATCGAAGTACTTCTATAATTTTTTTTTTTGACATAAGTTTCGCGAGATGAATTTAAAATCCATTGAATCTTGGATTATCAAAATCGATGCGATTAGCAAATATGTTACCCAGAGTCAGGAGATCGGGGTGATCAACCAATCTGGGTGAGCAAGCTTCTCCAGGAAAACAAGTCCCTCCAGGTGATCAAGTCTTAACAAATTTCTCCAAAAGAACAAGCAATGGGGATAGTCAGCTATCACTCCAACGACTCGGAAAAAGTATATATTGTGTATTAACTGCGTAGAACATGAGTTAAAGGGGCCTATAAGTTATACGGCTTGGTCGATGCTATCCACATAGGTAGTGCCCACAAATGCAGCTGGCCATTCAGCAACTGACATGTGGCAGATAGTGAAAAAAAAAAAAAAAACCAAGTGCAGACAAAAGTAAAGCAAGAAAGTTTCAAGTGTTGAAAATGATTTCACCTTCATTCAGTTTATATATTAAAGGGTCTGAATCTGATCGACTTTCGAGGTGTGACCTGTCTTTGGGATAATGTCATCAGCTTATTATCTATCCAATAGATTGCATACTCATCATAGGCCACATCAAAAACAATCAAAGGGTTCAAAATTCATTGATTTAAAGCACAACGAAAGGACATCGGACATCGAATCGATTGATGATAATGTAGTTTAAGAATGTGATTTATAAAAGTCTTATGTCGTTTGTATTATGGGATGTAAAAATTCTAGTAAAAAAATTCAAAAGTCCTTAGATTTGTTGATCTCATGTCTATTTCCATTGTTTGCTAGTATTTTCCTGATTTATTTAGATAGATTTACCTTGTTCCGTGGCCCGAAATAAGTAAATTTCGGGTAAATAATCAAGTTTCATATGAAGTATGAACAATTTATTCTTATAATTGTGGTAACAATTTTGTACTCTTTAACAAAAAAAAAACTCAAGAAAACAACTCATGGTTTCTTTCAATTGAACTTAATTATCACTCCCTGAATTTGGGCTTTGTCGATGCTACCCACACAGGTACTGCCCACAAATGCAGGTGGTCATTCAGCAGCTGACATGTGGCGACAAATAATAGAAATAATAAAAAAAAAATCAGCTGTAAAAATAAAAAGAAAAAACAGCTGGTGGGTTTTGCAGCTCATGAAAATTTTTGCAGTTGTGTTTTTCTTTTTCTTGCAGCTGGTTTTTATTTTATTTTTTTAAAATTTTACTATTTTTCGTCACATGTCAGCTGTTGTAGCATGGACCAAACCCTGAATTTAGTGTATCATCTTTTGTTGTCGTATATGTAATAAAAAGTTTATTGTTTTCTTCCCTATAGAATATGTACAAAATTCAATAATATGAAACAGCAATCAATGTGGGCATCCATGAGGGTGAAAAATATATGGGGAAACGATTGCAGGATCCTTATCCTCTTAAGACACGACGAGATGACCGACAAAATGGTAAGATGATATTGTTGTTTTTCTCGTGTATTTATGCTGCTCATTAATTTAAACCATATAAACTTAATTTTTTTTTTTTACAAGGAGTATACAAAATTTTGATGATTGTAGTAGTAGCTTTTCTTATCTTAAGGCAGAAATTATTAAAATTTTAATTAAATATTTTCACCATTCGAATTAAATTACCATATCTCTTCATAATTTTCATCCAAATAAAAAGTATTAACCACCTCAGTTCTATATAACTTGAATTTATGATTTATCTTTAATTTCCAAGAACTTTGCTGAATTTCAAATTTGTTTCCTCTGTGTATATTTCTTCTTATCTAATTATTAAATCAATCACAGATATGATTATGAGAAAAGATGTGGAGGCATGCAGCCGAGAAATTAAAATATCATTAAACTTTATTATAATCATAATATATATATAATCCTAATATATATATATATATATATATATATATATATATATATATACTATACCCGTTTGGTATCCTCGTAAAAGTTTGAAAAGACAACCTTCTGAAATTAATTACAAAATTGTTTTTAGCTAATTTCCTTATTTTTCAACCAATCAAAATTTGTTTCAACCTCAAAATTAAAACACCGTTTGAAAAAAAAATTAAAAATATTTTTAGTGGTTTCTATATAACAATTAAACTAAAAGTTTGGACAAGGTTCTGTAACATGTTTCTGTGATTTTTTTTTTAAAAAAATGAATGACTAATTGATAGGTACTTCTGTAATGCTTGTTCTTCAAGTTATAAACATGTTTTTATAATAATTAATAAAAGCAAATATATTCTTATAACACCTTTTAAAACCTCTTACAATATCACTTTTATAAAAATGTCTAGTAGTTGGGAGATATTACTAAAATCATTTTATTAATTATTCATCTACGAAGGGGAAAAACCATTGGTCCAGAGTTTCTAGCAGATCTATTTCTAGCAGATCCATTTTTAAAAATATATATTTCCAAACTATATACATACAGAAAATTTTAATTATAATAGTAATTTTTACAAAAATATACAAATTAAACTCATAAAATTTTTCACAAGAAGTTCGTTCATCGTGCCTTTATGTTACACACCAGTCAAAGTGTAGACTTTACCTTTATTTGCCGGAAAATGAAAATTCACACAAAATTATGTGAGTTTTATCTAATGTAACTCAAAACACAAAACACCATACAAATACATGGACATCAGAGTCCTTCGGTGTAAGCTACACCGGCGGAACTCAACCAATCCCCACCCTGGATCAATTCCTTCACCGTAAATTTCATTGGCTTCGGCCGGGTCGGTAAGAACATGGTACCCACCCCACTTCACCCTCTTGCTGATTCCAGCTCCAGGCCCCCGATTCATATACTCACCATAGTACAAAGTATTCAGCGCAAAATCCCCGCTCCACTCCGCCCATCCCGCCGGATCAATCAGGCTGCCGATGTTGGACTGCATGACCACAGTCCTCGAGTACTCCTTCCATGGACGCCCAAGGTAAGTTCGGAAAGAACTTAGCACCGGTTGGAGGTCATCACTGGCAATGATTTCACAATCTTGGATAGAAGTGCCTGTGTTCTGATTCGGATCGGTTCTCCCCTGAGCTGTGACCATGTTTTTCTGGTTTGCCATGGGTTTTCGGGCCGCCAGTTTGCACTTCTGGAACACCACTGCTGAGTTTCCGAATATGAAGTCGACTGTTCCCGTTATGTAGCTGTCTCTGTAGAATTGCCGTTGGGAATGGGCGTACAGCGTGTCTTGGAAAGCATCGAGGCGGCAGCGGTTTATTACGGATTTATCGGCACCAACGCGTAGAGCCACCGCCTGGTGCTTCTCCGGCCCGGCTGTGTTTTGGATGCATATGTCTTGAAGTATAAATCCCTCGCCGACAGCAGCTGCAGTGTGGAAGAAGTGTGTCAATTTATTAGAACGGACACCTTTTTTTAACAAAAAAACCAGTCTTGTAGGCAGTACTTAGTACTCAAACTAATATCTTACCAAGAGTAGCGGAGTTGAATGTGGTGGATCCATCTACAACATTAAGATCACCTGTGATGATTGTCGAATTCATACCATCTCCAACAATCATAAGATTCTTCTTGTTCTTGTCCACTGAGACATTCTCCTTGTACGTTCCCTTCTTAACATAGATCACGAAACGAGTCTTGCTCTTGTCGGGCGCCGCTGCAATTGCTTCTGCTACTGTCTTGTATTTCCCGGAGGCATCTTTTGCTACCACTATGTCAGCTTTTATATCACCAGCTGACTTCTGCAGCAATTTCCTGTCCACTGGGCTGATCCATGAAGGCAGCAGCATTCCTTTCGCACCAGTGAGTGTCATTTCTGTATCGGGCTCTGATCCTTGGGCAAGAATTGCCAAAGAGGCCTTCGCCCTCAATATAAGGTCTTCAAGAATGGCTTCCATTGACTTTCTTGACTGAGAATTGAGCCCATCAAAGCAGGTGACGTGGTTAGTGAGCACACTACTTAGCCACGTTTGCGCAACCGCGGGAGACATACCAGTTGGATCCACGATAGCTTTGATAGAATCAAGAACTAGATCAATGGATAAGTCAATTAGCTCAACACAGTCCGCTAGAGCCCCCAGTTCAGTTTGAGCATTCATCCGATTTCTGAGTTTTCTAGCATGTAAAGAAGCGTTTCTCATTAGACGGGCTTGCTTCACCAACATTTTTTGCAGGATAACGGTGGTATTTTGGGGCTTGACACCATTGGTGGCAACTTCTGAAACAAAATTTTGGCACGTTTCAGGATGTGAAGCTCGATGGCAGATATGTGAAGCTTTTGACTGGTCATTTTGGAATATTTCCACTAGATTTGGAGCAAGAAAAGCAGCAGAAACGAGTAGAGCAAAAATAGCTGGAACTATGTAGAGGAACTTGTAGGTGATTGTAGTATTTTGGGGGACACCGAGCAGAGGTTGATGAGCTGAAGCCATTTTGCTAGGATGCTTAAGAGGAATGAGGGGAGTGAAAAAGAATACAAAGAGCACATCACAGTAAATATATTATATTATAGCATAACCGAGATAATGCCGACCAGTCAATAGTGTCACCACCAACCACCGTAACTGTGGTGATCATAAATAAATAATTACGGGAAATAAAACGAAAGTAATAATATAGGTGGTCCCTTTCAGGACCAAAAAAAAAAAGAAGAGAAAAGAAAAGAAAACTGTGTGCCATCGACTCGAGGGGAATAAAACCAGCCATGGTAGATTCTATATGATATCTTACCTTATCGTTCCATTTCAAACCCGCAATATCGGCTAATTGATCCCATGTTCGCAAGAATAATTATTAAATTGGTTACCGGAGTCGGGCCATATTGTACGCACTATGTTATCCACAACTTTAATTAAAAGTGCCCCCACCATTTTGATTGTAGTAGGTGAGTAAACATGATCACGTGCCACTAATCGCTTAGATCGAAACCACCCCTAATCCTACATAGAATTTACACAAATATATTTCATTGTTACGAGGAGAGCAAAAGGTATGACAATGTCTGAAAAATCATTATGATTTTTGTTCTTTTTTTTTTTTTTTTGTTCAAAAATAACAAATTAAATTACTCCAAAAGCAAAATCTAGACGCTCCCCCCTGTGTCTCTTTGTGGAGTTAATTTTATTTACTCCTAATTTAAGATACAGAAGAAGATAACCCTGTCGCCATTCACATTATATCATACTTTCCTTCTTTTTTTTTTTTACTATTACACATACTAAATAACTTGGTGATGTATATATCTACACGGACCGAAACAAGATTTGATGACAGATTCCCAGCCTGCAAAACCAATCATCAAAATGAATCCACTCCACGTACCTACATGCTACATCTTCATACATATAGGGGAAGAAGGCCTTATCTTTGAGACGGTGCAAGCCGACAAATTCATAGGGTATACCATCAATGTTCAAAATGCATGACAAAGCGAAAAGATTTAGGCAAACCAAAAACTGTATCTAATAGAGCCCCACAAAACACAGAATTATTCTTTCAATAGGAGAATCATTCAAGACAAGTATAATCAAGCCAAAAGATCACTGTGTTATTGTGTGACAGGAACAGTATAAAATTATTTACGAAGTTTCTAAAGGCTTAGTTTAACCAGTAGCTTAATTGACATTATGCAAGAAATATTGTTTCTTTACTTTATCAGATACATGTTTGGAAAAAAACGGTACATTCCACACTTAATATAAGAAGAAATGTTGAAACAAAAACACAACAAACTCGCCAGAACAAATTAACCACCCTTCATCCAACTCCTTCAGTTTCGGTTTTCCTGAATTCACTTAGGTTAGTACAAAACAATCATGCAAAGGAATACTTACGAAAATGTATTGCATTCAAAGTATGAATGTCATCATTCATATCCATTAACACTGAAAAACGTACGGTCGACATAATGCATGACACTGGGAAACTAAAAGAAATTGGAAAAACCTAGTAGAAAATTTAGAAGATCATTAGCATACAACTGACTTAATTTAAAATATCTGCACATATCATCTTCAGCACAGACGTAGTATCCAACAGCCAAAGCAAAAAGGCAACGGCTGGTACTCAGAAACCATGAATTTTGATGTGCTCCTTTTTCACGATCCCCGCCTATTCCAAAATCAAATATTAGAAAAAGATTAGATTACTGACATAAAAGCTTCAACGTTGAGCAATATAATAGATTTCCCATGCATCTAATGTTTCGCTACACATGGAGTAGAGAGCTTTCCCAGACTATCTACTATTGTTTAATAGTTAATTTGTAACTCGGTTCTCATACACTTAAATGATGATTTATTCCATGCCAGCAGATAATATGATGAACAAACTATGAGTGATCACCTGAACAAGAAAGGAAGAAACGTTCTTCCGCTGGTCACCTTGGAGTTGAATAACCTTCAAAAAAAAGAAAAAAAATCCTTCGTTGTATAAACCATAAAACAAAAGGTTAATGTGAAATGAAAGAAAGAAACTAGAATAAACAAAACCTGGCCTAGTTCTGGGTCCTGAACAACAGTTCCATTGCAGCAAAACTCTTTCTTCAGATCCTTCAGGATTTTGTTATAGCTGAACTCTTTCTTCAAACCCTGCACAGTTGTTAGGCTTTTCCGACCATTCCGCTGCTGTACGCGAACATGAACGTAGTCCTTCGAGCCAGCACCACCAGAATTCTCAGCATTTGCATCAGCAAAAGGATCTGAAGATTAGAGGAAATCCAGGTCAGATACGAAAAGGAAGGAATTCCAATCACTCTGAATCTAGCAATAGAATATCATACTATTCAAATGTTTTCATTAATTGTCAATCACTTAATATCCAGTTAGGAACTACAATACAATAGCTTCAACAAACAAAAGGAATATTAAAGAAGCATACCAAGAGCAGTAGGAGTCTGGATTTCAAAATCAGACATGAAACTTGGTTTATGTAATGATAACAAGTGAACAGAATTTCCTGAAAGGGATACGAATTAGCGGACCTAATTAAAGATAGAACTATGAACAAAAAACTAGTCAAGAAAATCATCTCAAGTAGATTAAATATGGGAAATGAAAATCAACAAAGCATTAAAGAAACAACAAATATGAATCATAGTGATGCCAATTTCAGAATTAACAACGGAGACAACTATGAAACCTACAAGCTGATTGAGAAGATCCATAAATATATATATATATATAGATGCCCAAGGTTGAAACTCAGGTCTGAAGAAAACAAAAAAAATTCTGCATAAAACTAATAAAAGTGGTTAACATGTCCTTTCGGAATTTAAAAGGTTTTTAGCCTAGAAAAACCCAAAGCAACAATAAAGCAATTCATCTGAATAAATTCAAACGAAAATCCCCATCATGAAAAGTAATCGGAGCATGATAAATTAGTCAAAGCCCGGAATACAAACTTCCATCTTTATACACACACCGTAACAATTGAGCGATGTGACGAGCAATCGAATAGAAATCCAAATCACTATCGCAATTTAATAAATCAGATCTAAGAGAATCGATCCAAACTCGGAATAGAGAAGGAATCGAGAGGATCACCTAACCAGAAAATTAGGGCTTGAAAGTAGACCGAGATATATGATTGACGATTGGACGTAATAAATGAGATTTTATACTCTGCTTTGCCTCAAAGCATACGTGGCAGTAATCTAGAGCCGAGCGTGTTCCGAGGTCATTTTTAATATTATGGGCACAGTTACAACTAACCCAAAACATGAAAGCGCTGGGCGTTCCATTTTTCTTGATTTTTATTTGAACCGTATCCAAGTGTAAGAATCTATTCTGAGGGATCTATTTTTGTTTTTCTTTTTACATAAACATAAGAGGTGAATTGTATTTATGTTTTTTTATTATTTTAAAAAGAAAAAATCGAAGAAAAAGGGACCTTATCCCCATGATTGTTACTTGAAATGGCCTCCAGCGTGCTCCAATTTCTCCATATACACCACACCAATCCTTTAAGTGTTGTCCACCCCAAGCGTCTTCAACAATTTTCCCTGCAGTGCACATCAACCACTCCCCAACCTGATGATGAGTTTCCAAATCCAGGCCCTGAGACGTCCACCAATGGACAACAGTTCCCCATCGAAAAGCGTAAAAGATCAGAGATAATACGAGACAGGAAATCAAGAACCGGGCTGGTGAAACCCGACCCTCCAAACTTCGAGATAGGGTGGAAGAGGACCAAACCCATTCCACCGGAGAAGCCAACAGGTTACGTGATAATGGACTTTCTGGAGAAATTGGTGGAGCTGATGGATAGAGAGTTTGGCTCCGCCGATCTGTTGGTTAAAGTCGGGGAAATTGTGGCGGAGAGAGCTGTAGAAGAAGCACAGGTGCTGGTGGATGAAGGGAAAGTGGAGGAGCGAATGTTGACGGAGCTGTGCAGGGTTTTGAAGCTCATGCAAATGGATTTGGCTATGGTGAAAGCAGCCGTTAAGGAAGATACCTTGAAGGAGAGGATTCAACAGGCCAAGGCACGCTGCAGACAGGCGATTCTTGTGGCCAATTCCTTTTGATCTTTTTGCATGTAGGATGTAATCGATCAAACAGTATTACTATCATAATAAAGTCTTTAATTCTGCAAACTCCAGGTTTCTCATAATTGAACATCACCAAAATGCATCGACTTTTTCTGGCTTTCTGCTATATATATTCTACTCTTTACCAAGGAATAAAACAATGAAATCTATGCCAAGTGTGGCGGTGCCTTTTGCCCTTCACACATAAACCAAATGTTTTTAGGATCACAGACAATGAATTTGCCATTTTGTAGTATACATTCATTTCCTTTTTGTCAGCCAATGTGGTTTAATGATTTTTGTTAATGCCTGAAATCCGAAGCAAGAATTTATAGGAAGTTGGTATTTCAGTTTATTACTTATCAGTGCAGTACCGTGTCCAATAATATATAACATATGAATAAATATGGCAACATTAAAGTAAATGACATTAGTCAAACTAAGAAAATAACTATTCTAATTGTATTTGAAGTGCGTAAAGTACACTTAAGATTAACTTTAACAAATAAAGATAGATTAAGATTATTTCTCCATTTTTCCCTATGAACATGCGTGCATGCCATGGACTCGTACATTTTCTGGTCAAAACTTCATACATCAATCATCACTAGCAATTCAAAATTTCCTCATAAATACTTGCCCACCAAATATTTTACATAGCCGCAAAATGTTGCAAATACTATATGCATGTGCATGTATACTATATACAATAAAGAATTGCAGAAGGATGCTTTATCCCAGTATATACACCATACGTAGAAAATAACTAAAGCTGGGTTCTTAATTGTTCGAGTAATTTCTGCATGCTTTCAAGATTCTGCTTTAATTCCTTAACTTTATCAGCGTATTCAGTAGAGGAATCCGACCTATGTATTAAATCAGAGGCAAGGGCAGCACATTTTGATTGTGAATCCTTAAGAGAAGCCATTGTCGACTCCCTGCCAGAACTACAACTTCCTTGGGTGAAATTACAGGAAGGACTGAGTCCAAAATTGCCAGGGCTACTGCCTCCGCTCAACTTCTCAGGAGTAAAAATCCGGTCAAAATTATTGCTTCCTGCATGTCACGAAAGATAGAAAAATCAGAAACCTTGACTATGCAGGAGCAGTAAAAGAAAATGCCTCAGAAAACTGGTTTAGAGAACCAGCTGTGTTGTCTTGGATTACCCAAATTACTTAGTTGGCTGATAGCTGCCGAGCCTATGGATCCTTCTAATTTGAGAATACGCAGGACTCCAGCAGCTATTCTACCCATAGAGTCGACCTCAGACTTGCACAGGAGAATCAAGTGTTGCAGCTCATCCTTTGTCACCACAGCCTCAATCTGCGATAGTTTCAACATATTAGTTTTAGTAAACAAGAAAAATGATAAAAAACAACGAATTAAAATTGTCTGTACCGGCTCTTTCACCGAGAATTTCAAGCTTTCCACCATCCACCTGGCCGTTGATTCAACAGCATCGCCATCTTCAGAAGCCATCAATTCAACTTCCAAATGGACACCACGATTGCCATAAGTTTGCTTTTCTCTTTCAGTTAAACCATTCTGCAAGATAATTTTTCCAGGAATCCCATCCGACATGATCCCTTGCAAAGCCACAGGCTTTAAGATTTGCAAGCCTTCCATGCCAACCTGTAAACATTTTAAATGGTGGTACCTGAGAACTAGGTGACGCAAATTTGTTAAAGAGATAGTGCAGTGACAGATCACAGTAATTTCCAACAGTCGAGTTATTTTTTTGCTGTAAGTAATAAAACCAATAAACCGAGGCCGAAGCAATAGATATACGTATCTTATAAATACCTAATCCTCATCAAACACGTCTCAAATTAAAAAGGGTTTTTGCCCTAAAACATCCAACAACCACTTGCAACTATCAAGACATATGACCGACATGCAATCATAACAGATACATGAATAAGTATGTTGACCAAGTATGTCAATATCACCAAGAAGAATTCCAGGACACTCAAAATCAAGATTCACCATTGAGATTTTACTTATAAAGAATAAAAAAGCCCATAAATGCCAGCACAGATAGCCCTAAGCAAAAGAAAAGGTACTCACAGTGATTGACTCAATTGGAGATCTATGCTTCATACTCGGTTTTCCATTTCCAACTACTACATGCTTTGGACTGCTTTTTCCTTTGGCATGCAAACTCTGAAATGTTGCATGCCAGCTCCTTTCCTCTCTGAAAGAATTTTCAGAATGGCAGAAAGACCTCCTATTACTGCCCATGTCCTGCAAATCTTCAAGCGCAAACAACCAATCTTTCAACTGAATTGACAACTCCACATCATCAGGTGCACCCAACTGAAGAAGGCTACTGTCCTTTCCATCTTCTGAGTTAGAACCTAAACATAGAAAAAACCAAATAAAAAGAAGTCAGTTTAAAGAGGATAACAGAGGAAAAACAAGATGATACGTAATAGTGGTTTACTCATTCTCTCTCCGTGCCCATTCATTATGAGAGGTGATGTTTTGAAAAGCTTTGAAAGAGGTCCAGTGGATAATTTCTCTAGCCCTCTAGTAAGATCCTCCCCTGGTCCACCATCTGGCCCAAGAATTCCGAACCTATGAAGCAAAGATTCAGTATAATTCATTCCTCCACCAAGGCGGACACCTGCTACACATGCAGAGATACTCAAAGAATGGCACTCAATATCTTGAGCACTATATGGAATCACATGGACCATGTGTATATCCATAAAAGGAGAGGTACTTTTTTGAACCCAAAAGACAGCTCGTAAGTTGTTATATTCACTTTCATTGAGAGGAATTAAATCTGAGATTAAATTGGAGACATTCTCATGTCTCAAGTTATTCATATTGCCTGCACATTCCACCTCGACTCTATCCCACTGTAAAGTAGATGATATTGCTCTAGCACCACCCAATGTTCTATGACCGACTTTGATGGATAGATTTTCTCCCATAAAACGAACTAAGGTTTGACCAGGAGTATCAGAAGAAGATTCCAAAAATCTTAGCTGAAGTTCCTCAACAGCTAGAGTTACGGCAGTATCACCGGGAACCTTCTCCATCATTGCTCCACCCAAAGAGTCATTTCTTGTTATATTTGATTTTTGGTTTTTGCCCACCTGAGCTATCCTTTCGAAAACTCTGCCAAAATATGCATACAGATCTAGAACAAAAAATAGTTCCTCTACTGAAGAGTTTGACGAATATCGTTGACACGCAACCCCTACTCTAACAACCCCTCCTGGAGGTGGGATATTTGTTAAAGGGCTTCCATCTGCAGTCACCATAGCTACCTCAAGACAAACATCTTTCATCTCGAGACACCTCCATAAATCCAGAGACTCCAAAAGAGAGTTGCCCCTTTCAATTGAGCTGTTGTCGGTCTCCAAGGCCAAGCAAATCAAAGAAGAGGAAGCGGTATATTTCCTCTGGCTGGCATCAACTGGTTGACCTTTCCAAAGACAAAAGCATGCTGGATCTCTGTCAAGGTTCAGTAGCCTCACTTTAAGGGAAGGTGACTCGGAAAACATCATATCTTGAATATGAAGCCTTGCGCCAGTAAATGAACTCTCAAAAGGTGTCTTACAACCTCCAGAGGAGTATTCCGGTTTTCTTATTTCCAGTGGGACCATAACGTCTAAACCTTTAAGATTAAGAACAAGGGATTTAATCGAAAAATCTGGTAAAACAGTCCCGTGATTAACAACAATTCCATCAGCCAAAAGTGATAATATCCTCAGACAGGATTCTTCCTGAAGATGGATCTGATTGAGAGGCATTCATTAAATTGAGATCAGAATAAATAAAGGCTTTGAGTATATGAACATATGAAGGAAAAGAAAGGGCAAGATGTATGCTTACAATTAGTGGCTGGCAGTCAATAACGGTTCTTGAAGCAAATATTGGAGGTGTTGGGGGGGGTAACAGCTGTAGACAGTGGAGGCTTATCAGAGGCACTCCACAGCTCAATTGCCACGGCTGTTCTCCCAGAGGATATATTGGAGGACAGAAATCCTTACCTGCATGGACAGTGGCAGAACAGAATAACTTTCAAAAAACACAAAAACAGCATAACTCAAATTACATAATGATTTTGAAAGTCACACAATACCAAAGTCTGGAATATGTATCCCATCAACTGAAGTAGTTTCCATGGACGGTTGTACTAAGGCGCATGGAGTTCGCGCAAAAGTGTCCCTGCGTTTTATTTGACCAGATATAATAACTCAATAGTATGAATAAAATCATAGATTCCATAGATTATTAGCATGGTATCATGCTAGTGAATAGACTTCCGCACAAAATCTCATTGAGGAAGCCTTCTCTGAGTCCCGAATACAATAAAGTTCATTTCCCATAAACCATTGATAATGGAAGCATCATAAGGATGAGATAAAAACAGCATTTTGCTTGAGAAAACTATGTCCTGAAGCAAATAAAACCTACTTCGTTTTAGAGTTTAACAAAGCACCAAAAGCATATGTGGGGCTTAGACTATTGGATTGCATGTCGGTAATTTAGATGGTTGCTATAGAATCTAATCAAATTACATATAATAGCATGGGAGCCCAATAACTGTGACAATTAGTTACTCGCCATGGTATCGAGGCTGTTTCTTCTGTTACTAAGATTTTCTGGCCAACCATGTTATTGTGGTTTGTGATCTATAAATTATCCCAGATGTTTCAACACATCCGTTGCATCCAACCTATGATACATAGGTTCGACTAACCTCAAAAACAAGCCACCAATCATCACTCGAGTCAAGTACTTGGCATTTTCTCCATCAGAAATACTAGCCTGCATATATATATAAAGTCTTCAGTATTTAATCCAGGCAAATAAATTGTGACATAAGAAAATCAATTTCTGCATCAAAAGTTCCACAAGACAATACCCGAGAGAAAAACAGTGACTGCATCAAAAGTTCTATCCGGAACTCTGTAAGACAAACATACTTGTTAGACCAAGATTTAAAACAAAAAAGTGTTTGGACCAGAAAGGATGTCGGCAGTACAATTGCCCGTTGGCAGACTGATCAGAAGTGGTGATTAAATTGCTATGTAATTTAAAACTTTTGAGTTGCATCAACTGGTGTAGGGCGGCAAACACTCGGTGCTTCATTGGAAGCTGAACCACAAGAAAATAATTGCAGAGGTATCCCTTGCATGGCAGAAAACTAACCAGCATCTTTTATGCATAGAAATATGTGATCCACAATCAACGAGACTAAAGAACGGCCAGCTGCTTCCGTAGACCGCTGCCAAGAGAGAGTACACAGCACAAAACCTCAAAACGGTTTCTCCCACATCAATATGTTGTTTCATCAAAAATAAATTCTCAAAAGTAGAAAACGCGAAAAAAATTCATTACCTGCTGCGCACTTGGATCCACATCTCCTCTATTTAAACAAACATAAAGTCCAGTAAAGAAACGGAGAAGAGCTCTTAATCCTGTTAACGTTGAGTTACATAAAGAAAGATAGTTTTGGGATGCAGAGGAAGAACATAAAACTCCGACACTTGCCTGGTTCGCTTAAGGAAGGGCAGACTGCTTCCGTAATATGGAGTTGGACTTCAAGACCAAGTGGACTATTGAGTTCGGTCCTTTGTATTGTAATCTGAAAATAACCATAAAGCTCAGAAAGTGATATTTTCTTGGAAAGCATAATTCTGCTCTCTGCAATTCGAACATGCATATCATATGAGACTGCAAAAAGAATATGATATTATTTCCTATATGAAAAATTCAAAGTCAATATCTCATTCCTTGTAAAAGGTGAATTTCTTCAAAATCAACTGAAATGATTAAATTTGCATACATGGGCCTCCCCTGAGATGCCCTCAATAAATCGTTCTCCACCAAAGAATAGTCGTTTTGCACCATCTGCATCCTTTCTATTAGACTCGTCTAGGGAGTTCGAAAATTTTGAGTCCGAGAACATGTCTGGATGAGGCAGGAGATCAATAGATAAATGTCCCCATTCAAGTTTCTGTACACAAAAAATAGAAATTATTACTAACATATTATAACATGCGAACCACCATGCTGTTCATCAGTATAGAGACGGATCTTTTATCAGAGTGGAAAGTAGCTTAAGAGAGAAGCAATTAAGGCAAAAAGCTGAAAATAGACGGAAAAAGAAAAGGGAAAAGGAAAAGAGAAATTGTGTGCACTCTGTTTGATTAACCTTACATGTCTCTAAATGCACATACAAGGAACAATAAAAACAAAATCTAAATAAATGGCCATGCTTACTTTGAAAACATATATGAATTTCTTGTCACTAGAAAAGTCCCGTGCCTCCTTAAGATTTACGACCTGGTTGAGAAGATATCTGAAAGATTTAAAGAGATGCGGTAGAAATGCACCAAAAGCAACATCTTTGAAAGTAAAATCTACAAGAAGTTTAAATCATAACCTCCCAGTGTTCATTGGTTGTATACAGCAGAAGGTTGCGAATGGTGATTGAAGCCATAGGAGATGCCCTATAGATTGGTGGAAAGTATTAGGAAACAAAATGATTAACAAACAAAGAAACAGATTGTCCGTCCTCGCCCTAAACTCTTGATATTTTACTTGACTCTTAAACCAGGAAATATACAAGTAAATGATGATTAAATGTTCAGTTACTTTCAATCGTAACTAAAATTATTGATGATGCTAAAATAGAAATTCAACATAGTATAGTAAGATGTGTGAAAAAGGAATCTCGTTTCTTTCATGAGAATTCCGCAGCGTAAGGATGATGCATAAGCTTTCACTATATGCTACTATGATAGAATCCCTTTTCGACCCTGCTATGTAGATATAGTGTGTCTTTCCAATATTTTAGCATCATCAATTTGGTCTCCCCAATGAATGAGATGTGTCTAAGATACATCAAGGATAAATTAAATTTAAGAAATTAAACGAAAAGAATGATCTTTCCTACCCTAAAATGCCAATTAGATATAAACATCAATACTGATATGGTACTCTGATTAGGATGTTTCCTCAACCATGTCATTTATCTTAATAGATTCATATTGTACAGTAAAGAATACTAATCAAGCAAAACCTAAGAATAGTATTCTTGACACCACGCTTCTGAAGGAAAATACAACTAAGATAACAAAACTGAATGTTTGATTAAGCTTGTGTGTGATATAAAATAAAGACAAATAAAATGGATACTGTTCGATACTTTACTACCTAATATCTGATATTGTGTACTCCCTGCCTGATTTTCAACAGAACTCAAAAGTTATAGCACTACATTCTGAAATAAACAGGTTGCCGATCATCAGTTGTAGTGATTCCCACAAAACTCATTTGGTTTTGCACCGGAGCAGGTCCACATGAAGCAATAATATCACATCACGAATATGCATGTGAGAACATATGTATACAATTTCTTAGTAGATTTAACTCCTATTCAACAGCTTGTTAGTTGCTCCACACAGAAGAATTAAAAGATTAGCTTATTAGAAAGGTGGCAAGAGTTTTACCAAGTTGCTCCCCCTCTTTGTCGAGCACCGCCATGAGTTTCGAGTAAGAGATTCACTGTCCGCACTTCCAGTGTCATTCCATCTGCAATCTGAAAAACATACAAGATAGAACACATTGATCATCAGCATGAAACTGTTTGAATTTTTAAGAACAAGACAATGCACAGGCAACTCCTATATCAGTTCTCAGAACATGGTAAAGCAAAAATAAACCATTCAATATAATGCACAAATTAACCTTGTCAGCAAATCCATATCCACTACCCTTCGCAGCACTGATGGGTGAAGCACTGTGCGGAGATCCAAAATTGCAATGTGAAGCTACGCTATACCACAAAAACATATGAACAACCAAAATGAAGTTTCTTAAACTCAGGTACCTGCTTGAGCCCCTAGATGCATCTATATCATCATCATTTTCCTCCAAAACGAGGTCAAGCCTGTCAATTTGTACCACAATCGGTTCTATTTGCACATTGCTCACCGAAGGCAGCTTCAACATCAAATAAAAATATAATATTCACTACTAATCAACAATATATTACTGCTAAAAATGGTAGTGGAACATCAATTCGATACTTCCATTAAATAGTTGATTGAGTTGAGAAGTTACTGACAATAATCTCCAACTTTCCAACTTTAGCGGTGGTGACATTCAGCGCGGGCGGCAATCCTATACTTGCATGCAATGCATCACCATTTATGTCTGCAACAAACATACACTAATCAACCAAATCCTCGACATCAAAATCAAATCTTTGATCAAATGGCAGTGAATTCACCTAGATTAGATAGCTGCACGGAGCGTCCCTGCAATTTGAACTGATCTCTGCTAAATGACTTCAGCCAATACTTAAGAGTATATTCCAATGCTCTGGCCAATATCGATTCCATCTCAATCGATAATCAAATAGATCCACCGGCCCTACAACAACTTAGCGGCGGCCCCAGAATTCTTACTCTGAGGCGATTGCGGCGGAAATGTCCGCTGGGATCAAAGAAACCAGCAAATGGTGGCACAAGAGGCGGGAGCCTGACTAGCGAGAAGTGATGAACATCCTGATTTGATTGGCACGTGCGGTCTGGTTTCTAGTTTTCGTTAAGAGTGTAATGGAAGCTCCTGTCACGTGCACGAGAATCTATGGGCCAGGTCTAATAAACTTTCGGTCGGCGAGCAATCATTTTGTGTTGATGGTGAGATAAATCTTTTTGCTGGACCGAAGTCCGCGAAGAATTGGTGCGAGAGAGAGGTACACGTTAATGTAGATGTAGACGATAATATCTTGGCAGATCTACGGTTTCATAATCGGGTAACAGTCGCGTACAATTATTCACATCCACCAAGGGCATGTTTGTCTATAACATAATATTAATTATCTTAATCTAATTATCTTATTTTATTGTTATCTTATCATATGTAAGAAGTATTACGTATTTATTTTATATTACTTAAATCTGTAATTATTTATCAAAAAAATCAAATCATTAATAATTTTATAATATTATTCCTCATATTTTCTTAATTATATTTATTAGTTTTTATAATGATTTAAATTATAAATTAACATTATATCACAAATTTAATCAATAAAATGAAATATATTATTTTTATCAAATATTATTATCTATCAACTCAATCTTTTTATAATCATCATTTATTATTAATTTTATGTTATTATATTCTATCAGACGAGATAAACCGTCGCTAAAATATAAAAACAGTCACAACTAGTATACACATCTTTAACTAAAATATATTGAGAATAATTCGAACTTTCCCTAATATAACATATATAATAATAAAATAACTGTCACGAAGAATACAATATTCTTGGTGTGACAGAGTAAATACAATACTAATTCATTCATGTAGATTATATTAAATTTCGTGCCCAATCACAACCGTTATTACAGTAAAACTTAAAATAAACTATAATTTGTATTTTTTAATGTAACCCAATTCCATTTCATCCTTCAATTATTAATATTTGGGACGGAATGAAATAGAAGTCAAAAATAGAATAGAGAAATGATATAAATCCGATTATATCTAATCTCAAAATGGACACTCCTAAATGTAGATTGAGTGATCTTTAAAGGGAAAAGTGCAATGATTTATCAATCAACAATACAACCAAATCATTTTATATTAATAATGAGAAAATTTCCTACTGTTTGAAAAAATGCTATAATCATTTTTAAAACATCAAATTTCATGGAACCAGCTTCGAGATTTGAATTAAACTGAAAAGACCAAATAGAAAGAAACACAAAACGTTTGTTTAATATTTATAAAAAAAAACGTTTGTTTAAATGTAAAGTTCTTCGGTCAGTAGTATATTGACAAAATCATTTTTATGCTCTCATAATTAATTTTTCCTAACTGTACACATTGGAAAGTACAACATCATGTCATTATATCCCTTGTTTTAGTGATAAAAAAAAGTATCCCTTATTTTAACTTCTAAATTGAATATTCTTTTCCAAAATTAAAAATTCAATATATGCACGCAGAAAACACATATAAATGAACAAAATGTATGATGGAAAGTTAACAAATATTTATACAAGTACTCAGCTTGGTAAATCATATTGATTCAGATAGTATTTGTAAAAACTTCTAAAAAAAACTTCTTTCTATGTTCAACCTTTTTCAAGCATTTACTTTTTTCCAAAAATTTAGAATCAATTCATAGAAACTCATGCAAATGATTTCTTATGTCGCCGGAGTTTGAATTCAATTAGGAAGGACATAAATTTTTTTTCAAAAAAAATGGAATTTTTCTTGGGAAATGAAAGAAATGGGTAACTACGAATTCACCCTCCGCAGCTCCGTTAGTTAGTCTATTCTAATTGATTAGCCTTTAAATAATTAGTTTCAATAAATAGACCATAATTATGGTTGATGTTGTGTCGTACATTGCAAGGAGCAATAGGTTGGGCCAAAATTAACAAATTTAATCTAAATAGACTATTAATTTCATCGTGTTTAGCTTAATGGTTCTTATTCGGCGCAACATAGATATATATGTATTTTATCCGTGAACAAAAACACACACATCAGAGGGCTAATTTGTTTTATTGTTTAATGATGAATTATTGCATCGCAGATCAAACTTTAATCTTATATTATATATTAATTCGTCTTTAAAGTGACAAAGGGATGGTGGGGGCAAATTAAAGCAGTAACGTGACCAGTTGTTTGGGGAGATGAAAGCTGAGAGAGACATGATAAATTTTGCCAACCCGATTGCACCTGTATGCTTATCGTCACATGTTCGTGTTTTTATTGGGGGATATTATTTCTGTTATTTATTGGTATATTCTTTACCAGAGATATATGATACAAATTTTTAACATAAGCCACGGTTTCATAGTTGATTTGATTTCACCTTAGAAAAAGAGTCTGTACACTTTCATGCATCCTAAGAATTTGTTTGCCCTTCAGTATGTGACTTTATGATTCTATATATGGCATATTATCTAATCTGAGTGGATAATGATTTCTTATGTGACGTAGTATAATAATTGTCTTAACACTCCAGAACAGACTTTAACAAATTATTTAAAAATCACACCAATAATTAGATAAGATACACTTTTTGTTTAACACATAAGTATAATAATTATACAAGGCTATGAAGATTTAATAACTATAAGTAGAATTCTAAGATATTTTTATTTCATTTTTTCACCATCATCTTCCTACCATGTATATACCGGAAGTCTTGATTGGTTCGCGAGGTCCACACAGTAACTTTCCTGCCAATCAGATTAATTTAGTTTCATAAAATCACCATGTTAACATAATTACATGGTTAACAATGATTTTTAATCGATTTACATATTTTGAAACGTCATGGTTATTTTTCTCTTCATCTCATGATATATATACTTTTTCTAACATGTAGTCTATCTTTATGTTAGAAATAAAACTTTTCTTTTTTATTAATATAATATATAGCTGAATTTAAAATAAAAATCCACATGCATTTTTTGGGAATGACTTTAAATACTTTTTATTTTTTAGGTTGACTTTAAATACTTTTTTTTTAAACAAAAATATATTATTTTTCTAAAAGCCCAATTTTATAGTTTTTTTAACTGTTTTCTGGAAGAGAACTAGAGAGACGTGCAGCGGTGTCTTGTGGTTAGTTCTTCGATTTCAGCGACCGTAACTTGAACAGAGGAGAAAAATAGAAAGAAACTTGAAAACAAATTATGAATTTAATCAAATAAAATCAATGGAAAATTAAATTCCAGAGACGTGATACGAAAAGCCTTATTATCTTTTCATAACTCAAGCTTACCTTTTCCCACTCTACAAGCAGTTCATATCAGACGTTTTTCTTTCTCTATATCTGGCATACACCGATCGGACGATCTCAAAATAACCGAAATCCCGACGAGTTAATCTTAACATTATTTACGAACCCTTTACTAAATACATGATCTGTATATATTCTTTTTGTTGTTTAGATGCTTTTTCATACTATTACGTATGATATCTTTGATTTTTTCATTACCGTTGTTGAAGTTAGGCAGGTGCTTTTGTTCATATAATCAGGAGGCAAGTAAATATCAAGGGATGTTTTGGGGAGTTTTCTTGTTGTATATGGTTGTTAGATATGGATATCTAGGAGTCCGTTGAAACTGTCTGGGTCTGTGTGTGATTAATGTGATGAATTAAGAAACAGCGCCTGACGGTGGGCCAGTATCAACAAACCGCTGGCTTGTTGTGATTTGCATGGTTCTGTAATTTGCTTGGAAGCTAATGATGCAGATAACTGTAGACTTAAAGCTGTGATCTTAACTGGGCTTTCAATAAATTTTGCCGGGGACAGGCAAGTGTGCCGAGTTTATGGTGACTAAAGAGTTAAGCCAGCTGAACAGCTATGGTTTGTGGGTCTGTGTGGAGTTTGCTCTCTTGATTATTGAACTTTCCGAGTTGATATGAAGAATTACATCCAGAGAAGAGGTGTCGTTGGAGTTGATATGGAAGACTTGGTGCCACGGTCGGGGAGGGGCAATAATGGGATCATTCCGAACTCGTTTAAATCTTTTTCGAGTTACCTGAAATTTGTTTCCTCGAGTGCATCTACTGTGGCAGCGTCTGTGAGGTCTGCCACATCCTCTATTGGGGAGAGGGACAGTGAGTCGAGCCACAATCAGGTAGGATTCTGAAGTATCGCTTTTTCATTCCTTGATTGTGCGCCTGGCATACGTATGATGTATCTTGGAGATGAAGCTTTTGTTATTGTGTAATGCCTTCTATTTTGAACCCCTGATGCTACTCCTGTAGAGTCTGAATTTCTGGTAATTGTGTTTGAAGATGGGAACGTTTGGCAACTGAAATTTCCTTCAGTTAGTTGCCTGATTCCTTAAAGATCGTTTGAAGTTTTGACATACCATCACCACCGATTAATGTGGTGTAACTCCATTATTCGTTGCATATTTTGAATTGTGGTGAGGGATTGCCAGGGATGGAAACATAGGTTGTTGTGTTCCGAAAACTACTTTGGGCCTATGAAACCTGTGTAGTGGAGTTGTGGGGATTTGGTTTCTGTTGATACCCAGAATTGATTTCGTTTCAGTCAGGTTCTAATTTGGTAGCCATCCCCTAGTAACCATGTTTTGAATTTGAAAAAGCTCTGTTTCCATTTTAGTGATATATCACTTATGATATTATTCTTATCATTTGAATGTGATTTTTATTTTTGAAATAGGTACTATATTAGTTTGTACTCACCCTACATTGTGTGCGTTGAAAGTGAAGCTGCTGGTAGCATTTGACAGGTTATAAGAGGTACTGCTAGTAAACTTTTGAGAGACGTCAATCTGACCACATGGACAAGTTCCAGACAATTTCATTGTTTAGTCGACGCACTTCGCAATTTACTTGTGAAAAAAATTAAGAAAACTTTTGAACTAAACATGATTGCTTGAGGATAAAATCATATCAAATGGTACCTCACTCGCTTTATAATCAAATGTGGCTAGGATTTATAGAAAATTAAGGCAAGTTGCAAATAGTCCTTCAATTGTTTACAAATCCAACAGAATATATGCATGAATGATTGCATTGGACTGTTTTGTCGATCTTATCACCATGTGAAATGTAACTTCGTTATTCTGGTTTCACACCATTAGCCTAGCTTGCTAAAATTATGATCTTGATTTGTAGTATTGAATTATTTGTTTGAAGTTAGTGCAGTGATATGGTAGCTTCCTTTTTCATCTCATCCTAGACTATTATAATTGCTACAAGTGTTAGATCAACGTAGATGAAAACTCCTTTGTTCAGCTTACTTACTTTTGCCCCCAGTTAATCACCTTAGGTTTTGTGGGCTGGATTTGACAAATTAGAACTTGAAAGAGGCATCACGCGACAAGTTCTCTTGCTGGGATATGACTATGGATTTCAGGTTTGGGAAGTCGAAGTAGCAGACTGTGTTTGCAATCTGGTCTCCAGGAATGATGGAGCTGTTTCATTCATGCAAATGTTACCAAAGTCGATTTCATCTGAGCAAACTGCAGATAAATTTTCTGACAGCCGTCCACTGTTGATTATCTGTGCTGATGGATCCTCTACTGGAGAGGATAACGTGCCGGAAAGGTCGGGCATTCTTCGCAATGTCTCTGTCCAACAGTGTCCTGGGTCCATCAACAATACTTGTGCTTCAACTGTGATTTGGTTTTATTCCTTGAGATCACAATCATATGCACATCTTTTGAGATTTAGATCAGTTGTCCATTTGGTGCGTTGCAGTTCCCGAGTTGTTGCTGTTTTACAATCAGCTCAGGTCTTTCTTCCTCTTCTTGAATCCTTAAATTATGTTATATCATGTTGCAACATGCTACTTGGCCTTGTTTGTGACATGATAAGCCGGCTTTACAGGTACATTGTTTTGATGCTCTTAGCTTAGAGAGACAGTATACAATCCTTATCAATCCTGTTGTTTCGGGGTGTTACGAGTCAGGAAATAAAGGTTTTGGTCCCCTTGCAGTTGGTCCACGGTGGATGGCTTATAGTGGAACTCAAGTGGAGGTTACAAGATTTGGGCATGTTAGTCCACAAAATCTTAATACCTCAGCCAGCTTCCCCAAACCCGCATCAAATGGAAGCCTCGTTGCACATTATGCGAAAGAGTCTAGCAAACAACTTGCTGCTGGTATATTGACTTTAGGAGACATAGGTTATAAGAAGCTGTCGAGGTACTATTCTGACCTGTTACCTGAAGATAATAATACTCAATCTGGGACTTCCCAAGAAAAGGTACAGGGTTTTGCTAACGGATTTTGCCACGACGCAAACAGCATTGGCATGGTATGCCACATTCTTCTCATTGCTGGTCAAATTATTGACCTACAAAAACAATTGTTTGGATTTTACTTAGTTCTGTTAATTTTGGCATCAGACTATTTGTGTTGTCCTCGAGGTAACTAAACTAGTTTATTTAATTTGATATTTTCTGTAATTGCCTCAACCAAATGCTAGAAAAAATTGCAATGCTAGTGCATTTTACCATACATCAGTTGGCATTGCTTTTCTGTCGCAAGTTTATCTTGTTCAAACTGTATGGTTCTCTGTTTGACTTTTATTGTTTGTTCTCAATCTAATGCCTAGGCATCCATGCTGTGTGATATCGTGACGAGCTAATTATTGTCCATAAATTCTCTACCAGGTAATTGTCAGAGACATTGTCAGCAAAACTGTTATCACGCAGTTTAGGGCACATAAAAGCCCTATCTTGTCGTTGTGCTTTGATCCCAGCGGTACCCTTTTAGTGACAGCTTCTATCCAAGGCCATAACATAAATGTTTTTGGAATAATGCCTGGACTTTCTGGAGGATCCTCTGGAGCTGTTTCTTATGTCCACCTTTACCGGCTGCAACGTGGTTTCACAAATGCTGTAAGGCTAGGATCATGATTCTCTTTCCATGCAAATTTCTGTGTATGAATTTGAATCGTTGTCCATGCCTTTTCAGGTTATACAAGATATAAGCTTCAGTAGTAACAGCAATTGGATTTTGATCAGTTCTTCAAGAGGGACAAGCCACCTTTTTCTTATCTCTCCTTCGGGCGGATTGGTTGATTTTCAATCAGCCAATACTTGCCGTGTCAAAAATAATGAATCCAGATTGATGTCAAACACTTCAGTTAGTCGATCACCTGATTCAGGAATGCAGGTGTCAACTCAACAAAATATCTTCTCATCTGGCCCTCCACTTGCTCTCTCTGCTGTTAGCCGGCTAAGGAACGGAAATAATGGTTGGAAAAATTCAGTAAGTGGTGTAACTGCAGCTGCAACTGGGCGAATCAGTTCACACTCTGGAGCGATTGCATCAGCTTTTCACAATTGTAAAGGCAACGAAATGAATGTAGATTCTAATTCTCTGAAGAAAAACTATCATTTACTTGTTTTCTCTCCTTCTGGTTGCTTGATACAATATGCTCTGCGCATATCTCCTGGTCTTAATGGTGGCACGGGTTTGCCCGAAAGCACCACTTGTGAATCTAATCTCAGTGGTGATTCAAGGATAGTGGTGGAGGCAATGAGAAAATGGGATGTTTGTCAAAAGCAAAAAGGTGAGGAGAAACGTGGCATTATTGATATGTGTGGTGAAAATGGAAATTCTGACAGCTGTAAAGTCTTTCCAGAAAGAATGGAACAGAAAAATACTGTCATTTCCAGCATTGTGGATACCGCCACAAAACAAAATATAGGTAATGAAGAAAGGCATCGTCTGTATATGTGTGAAGCTGAGCTTCAAATGTACCAGGTCCGGAATCCATTATGGGCGAGATCTGAGGTACTTCGCAATTTCTGTAAAGTTGAATCATCACTTTGATGGGTGACATGATTGTGTTCTTTACCATGTGCAGATATTTTTTCAGTCAATGTTGGCTGATGATATTAATGCTAATGAAGTTTCGAGAGAGGGAGAGATTGCCATTGAAAGACTACCAATGCTGGTGCTTGAAGCCAAACCAAAAGACTTGGTTCCAGTTTTTCATTACCTTCAAGCTCCCAATTCTCAACGGGGGAAGTATGTGGTGGTTCCGCAGATGCTTTTGTTTGTATATTTTACTTGAAATTTTGTACGTATTTTGTTTGCCTCTACAAGTATCTTTGATGAGGGTTTAGTATGTGTGTTTCGGCTACTGAAGATATATTGTTTTCCTCTTTCCATATGTTCGTCATTATCTTTCCACATTTGTCATCCTTTAACTAGCTGAAACTGAAGTTTTAATCCACGTCTCTCGTTCCTCAGGAGCAACATCAATTGGCATCTACCATTGTCCGAGAACGGTGCATTCACCTGCAGGATTAGTTCTGGTTCTTTCGACTCCCTAAACACTGGAGAAATTGCGTGTAACAAGGTGGACAAGGATGTTGACCGAACCTTGCATGATGGTCTTCGGTTGTCCCCCGAGAAAAGCAGGGGATGTGTAGATATTAACAATTATTCTCCAACAGCAAATGCTCGTTTTGAGATTGTAAACATTAGAGACCACCCTGAATAATAACCAAGATTGCCTGGAAATGGAGAATAAACTATCATAAATCTACCGGTTCGACTAAGGTAGATTCTCTCTTCTAATCCTGTTAGAACTTAGAAGTATTATAGACTTGTGCTTCCTCTTGGTTCTTTGTTGTTTTGCTTGAATGTCAAGGGATGGACCAGGTTAATCGTAAATTTCTTTAGCACTGAGTAACACTCGACGGCATCTGTCCTGGAAGGCGAGGAAGCTAGTCTTTTTGTTCTCCGCGAGGAGCCGCAACAAGTTTCTGAATGTGGGTTTCATATGCAGAGGAAGTGAACTAGAAGCTTTGGGGCGCTTGAAGGAGAAGTTTGCTGATATAAATCGGTGTTGGTGTCTATAATTAGCTGGTTGATGCTAATAATAGAATCATTTGACTCGTATCATTTGGCCATTTCGTTTTTATATTTTATTTTCTTCAATTCGTCTCCCTTGTGGTTTGCATGCATGTTTCTGAGATTGTGATGTCGGAATTGTTACATGTTTCTTCACGTTTAAAATATAGAGCACGAGCAAACTTGGGTGGCACAGTTTGTTTTGAAATTTAGAATTTAGCTTTTTTGGTGGAGCGGATTATGTAGCTGTTCATTACCCGAGGACCGAAGTATAAATACTAGGACGAGTTTCACTACTTTCCTAAGAACATATCCTTAAATTAAAAAATTCAATCGGGAGAAAGTTTTGAAATTCAGTTACTTTTAGATATATATTCTTATACAAAGGAAATTCAAACTATCTCTCAACTTATTTACATTATGATTAATGTATCATAATAAATTTCAGATAGATTCAATACTGATCTCAAAAATTTAAAATATCGAAGCCATTTGAAATCGATTGTTTAATATTAGTATATATAAAAAAACGAGATAGATTTGAATTCTTTAACTAAAATTATTTAATTATGAAAATGTATTTGAAATATATACTGAATCCACCTACAACCTTAAGTTAGTCACATTGTCTATTGATCAAAATTGAAATTGTTAGTCTAAACTCATCCTCAAATCACATCCACCCCTACAACCTTAAACGTAGTCACGTTTTCTTTGGTTAAATTAAAATGATGAGTCTAATCTCATCCTCAATCAGAAATTTCTTTGACAATCACCTCCACCCCCCCTTAAATCTAAAGAATTTCTTAAAATATAAAACAAGGGACAAATTGAAGTGTCATTTTCAATTAGAAATTATGTTCGTGTCAAACACAAAAGCGTGTTTCAATATGCACTTCATGTGGAGGCCAAGTGAAGCAACGTCAAATTGGTATTCACTATTTAATTCGAAAACCCTATATTTCTGTCTCTTTTTTCTAACTTCCCTTCTTCAATATCAAGCCAATATGCAAACCGTTTCTCAGTCTCCAGTACTTTTTCCATCAAACAACCTCCTACCTACCCGTCCTAAAACAATACTAACTTCGATTAAGAAAATAAAACATGATATAACAAGAACTTCCCTTACATATATAACCTTCATGCTAAGCAAAGTTAGGTGATGGATAGCAACCCTAAACAATCTCACAAAAACAAATTTTTTTTATCTTCTCTCCAACATTTAGAGGCTATCAGCATGTTTGCATTAGTGAATGAATCGTAGGTTGCTATAATCTGTGATTTCTTGTTTTGTTTGTGTTCTTGAAAATGCAGCTGCATATATCTCCGAGCCTGAGGCATGTTACATTCTTGCCTGCAAAAAATGTTAGGGAGCTGATCAAAGTGAAGATTGGTTCGAGACGATTGTCATACAGAATGCTTTTCTATGCTGTTTTGCTCTTCACCTTTCTTCTTCGGTTCATGTTTGTGTTAACTGCAGTTGATACTATTGATGGACAAACCAAGTGTTCAACAATAGGTGTGTAACCTGGAATATTTCTGGAATATCCAAGAAACAATAAAAAAAAATCACGGATGTACAGTTTAAATTATCTTGCTCCTCTCTTGTTCTAGCCCAATATTTGGGATCCTTGAGGTTCAATTTAACCATGACAATCTATAGATTCTAGCAGCCATTACTTGGTTTCTCATAAATCTTGTTTTCTTGATTAAAATGTAGGTTGCTTGGGGAAAAAAATAGGTCCGAGAATTATGGGACGAAGACTTGAATCAACTGTAAGTAAATGCGTCAATCAAATTGCTTCAACATGATGATTACATATTACATAGAAATCTGTTCATAATTCTGGGCAGCATGGAATAGTGACCCTGAGTTCAGAACATAAAATGGTCTCTGTATTTGCACGCGTGTCTCTGAATTTAATCTATAAATTATAAGGTTAAAACTATTTTACTTGGTTTCTTGTCAGGTTCCTGAAGTAATGTACCAAATACTGGAAGAACCCGTCAACCAAGGTGCATTACAAGCAGGACAAGAAATTCCTCAAACGCTGGAAGATTTTATAGCAGAAATAAAGGATGAAAGACCTGATGCTAAGACTTTTGCTGCTAAACTAAAAGCTATGGTAAATGCATGATGCTTTATTCTGATCATCTAATTTTTACTTGAAAGGATGTTGATGCTTCGATAAATAAGCTACCTCTGTTGCGGGTGACAGTCCACTGATCTCCATGTTTATTATAGGTCTCACTGCTTGAACAAAGAACAAGAACTGCAAAAATTCAGGAATACCTGTATCGCCACGTTGCCTCTAGCAGCATACCAAAGCAGCTTCATTGCCTTGCTCTAAGACTAGCAAATGAGCACTCTACTAATTCTAATGCTCGACTTCAGATTCCTTCGGCAGAATCTGTACCTGCCCTTGTTGATAACTCGTTTTTTCACTTTGTCCTTGCTTCTGACAATATAATTGCCGCTGCTGTTGTGGCATCATCACTTGTTCAAAATTCGTTGCATCCGGAGAAGGTTGTCCTCCACATAATAACCGATAGAAAGACCTACAATCCGATGCAAGCTTGGTTCTCACTACACCCTTTAACACCTGCAATTATAGAGGTAAAAGCCCTGCATCATTTTGATTGGTTTGCAAAGGGGAAGGTCCCGGTTTTGGAGGCAATGGAGAAAGATCAAAAACTGCGGTCGCAGTTTAGGGGTGGTTCATCAGCTATTGTGGCAAATAATACTGAAAAACCAAATATTATTGCGGCAAAATTACAAGCACTCAGCCCCAAGTACAATTCATTGATGAATCACATCCGGATACATTTACCAGAGGTGAGTCTGGAAAATTTAAATCACATGGACCTCCAAAAGTTCTTGAATACATTAATACTAACTGCGCACAATTTATTGCAGTTGTTTCCAAGTCTAAACAAAGTAGTATTCCTGGATGACGACATTGTGATTCAAACTGATCTTTCACCGTTGTGGGATATTAATATGAATGGGAAGGTCAATGCAGCGGTTGAAACGTGTAAAGGGGAGGATAAATTTGTGATGTCAAAGAAGCTCAAAAGCTATTTGAACTTTTCTCATCCTCTGATCGCGAAGACCTTCGATCCTAATGAGTGTGCATGGGCTTATGGCATGAATGTGTTTGATCTAGATGCTTGGAGACGAACAAACATAAGTAAGACATACCATTACTGGCTAGAAGAGGTAAGATCTAAAGATTACACTCGAGAATCTTTCTTCATTCAGGAGTAATTAGAATAAAATATGCACAATGGTAGATTCTCTGATAATGCCCTTTGTTCGCTATGCAGAACTTGAAGTCGGATTTAAGTTTGTGGCAGCTTGGAACCTTACCTCCTGGCCTAATAGCTTTCCATGGTCATGTCCACATTATTGATCCTTTCTGGCACATGCTTGGTCTAGGGTACCAGGAAAATACTACATTTACAGATGCTGCAAAAGCTGGTGTCATCCATTTTAATGGCAGAGCAAAACCTTGGCTAGACATAGCATTTCCACAGCTGCGGCCCCTGTGGACAAAATATGTTGACTTCTCTGATAGATTCATAAAGGGCTGTCATATAAGGGCATCATAGATGAATCTTATCTATGAAAAGAATCTTAGTCTCTTTGCCCTTGTAAATGAGAACTCCGGACACGTGTGTAGAGTTTTTGACAGCTTTATTGATCTCTGAGAAGTGAGGAGAAGAGGATTCAAATTTTGAGATCTCTTTCTAATAAGTTCAACTTTATATCGCATTCATTCAATTTTAATATATTGTAAAGAACATTCAAATTTTTGTTTTATCGTGTTTGCAAAGACCCCAGCCTCAGGCACCAGAATTCTGGAAACAGACTTTTTCTTAGGTCTTAATATTATAGTCTTAGCATTTTTGAATAAAGAAACTAAAGACAGGTAAAAGAAGGCAGAGAATGAATCACAACAAAGAAAAGTTATAGTTATCAGTAAATCAACATTTTCATTAGTCAAATTTCATCGAATTTTTCAAAAGATCATAAAAAATCTTAGAGCACCATAACAATATGTGCATCATCGGCAAGCATTCTCAATGGTTCATTTATGCTTCTTCCCAGTTACATTTGAAACCAAGTCTTTCAAAAACTTGGCAGATTTTGTAACTGGGGAGTTAATAGCCATGAGATTATACAAAACGTTTTCGACCTCAGTGATGGATGGTCGTGCTTTGAACCTCGAAACAACTCTCAACTGGCCCTCTTCCTCGACCAAAACATTCCATTTCTCACCACTCAAAACACCATCGCTCACACACTTGAATATTACTCCTTTCCTCTTGCTCAAAATCCCTCTAACCTCCAATCCCATAAACGAATAGACCACCTCGAATGAGCCAACAAAACCACTCAGCTCATCAAAATCTGTCTCCTCTTCAAATGCCCACCTGGGATTGAAAATTACAACTGGTTTTGGGTATAATCTGTCCGTAACTGTCTTCATAACCGCCAACTGAGAAGCCTCGGGTGCCATGAACACAGCTATATCAGCCGAACTCATAGTTCGAACATCCTCGTCAAGAACTGATAAGATGTCAACGTTTTGGACAAGAATGCCAGAGGAATGAGAATCAAACGTGTTACTGGTAGCTTCTGTCAAGCTCTGATTTGGCCATACAATTAGACTTTTGATTTCTTGGCCTTTTCTTTTGATGGGCATCTTTCCAAAGATCTCAACAGCCAATTGAGAGAGCGATGCGGGAGAGTCGTCTATTATAGGAATTTCAACGCGGAATCTTGGTTGCTTTAGTTTCTTGAGCTTTCCTGCGAGTCTCGGGTTGTTGAGGGGTTTCTCTAAGGTGGATAAAAGTGAAGTCTTGGCTTGGAGAATGGCTTCTTCTTTCGTGGATGGCGGATTGGTAGAAGATATGGAACCTGATGGGGATATATGCAAGATTCTTGATTTTGGCGTTGCCTTTCCATTTTTGTGGAAGATAAAGAAATGGGAGATGTGAGTTTTCTCGGGTTTCGATGCGAACATAAAAGACAATGAGGAAGTTGCAGCTGGTCTAAGATTGGATGAAGCTTTTGAAATTATGGTAGTTTGCACAGGTACGTTCAGCAACAGTTCGGAAGCCATTTTAGGCTTTTAGCTGTCAAATCTAGAAGCCATTCTGTTTGTGAATTGCAATTGGTAAATTTGAGTAGCGATAAGGGAAAATAGACGGAAAATTTTGAGCCTCAAGAAATCTGGGAAATAGATTAGAATTTGATTTTCTTTGTTGGCATTGGACAGGTCAACTCAGTTTTACTTGTTTGGACTCCAAGCTTAGGTCCCTGTCTAAGTGGTCTATGCGGCTAATTATTGCAAACCCCAAGTCCCAACTAAAAAGTTTGGAAAGTTACCTATCGAAATTCCATTTATATCAAAATTCCATGGGCATATGGCCTTCTCATAGGTCCACAACTGTTGTAATCTGGCCATTTCCACGAAATCGCAGTTTTGCTTGGACGAGGAAATTTATTAATCGATCGGCAATTTACTCAAGACTCGGAGGATACTTTTGCCAGCGCGGGAGAGTTGTTATGAAAATGTAAATGCAACATGACAGATTTACTGAAGATCACTAGCAGAGAACATAACAAACTAAATTAAAGTTAAGACAATCGCAATTGTCCCAATTATCCATGAGATGCCAGGCAGAAGGTTCATTAAAAACTAAATCAGAAAGAGAACATAGACAAATGATTTCAACTAATGGACCGGATGGCGCCATTGCAGGACAACACCGCCAGCTTAGGCAACTGGCGGGCGAAGGACATGGTCCTGAGAAGTATCAACAGCTGCAGGTGGCATGAACTGCCACATCGCAACCCCAGGGTAGCTGATTATAGGCACCAATTTGTTGCCGATGGCTTGGTTTTGAGCAGCAAATGCAGCAGGAATAGGGGGAGGAGCATGTAAAAAGCCAGGTTGGGGGGCATTTGTTGTCTTGAGTTGTTGCTCGAGCTTCTCCTTTTCAGCCTTTAACCGTTGCTTTTCATCTCGAAGCTCATTTTTCTCAGCCTATTCTCAAAAGCAAAAAAAAAAAGGGAATAAGATTGATACAACTGAGAAGTCTATAAATCCCTATCAGCAAGTCAACATGGTGAAACACATAAAGCATAGGTCACATAGATAGTTACTTCTTGTTAAATACAAGTTAGCTAAAAAAATCCTCGGACCAGGACACTGATATAGATTCAGCAAAGTAAAAGATCCCACACCTACCTTAAGCTCCTTAATCTTCTCCTGGAGATCTGAATTTGAGTCTTTCAACTTCTGAGCTTCACCTCTCAGCTGAGTCACCATTCGAACAGCATCAACCAAAATGGCAGCCTTGTCTGTTTTGGCAGGTCTACCAGGCTCTAGGACAGCGCCCAATTCCATAAACCTAAGAGATGAACAACCAAGTCACTGAAGAGTAGAAGTGTAAAACATAACACAAGTATGTTAACAGAAAAGGGTATGTGATTACTTGTCATTTAGGCGATTCCTCCGTTGCTTTTCTCTGCATGCTTTGGAGCTTGATGGAGGACATAATTCAGTTCGAGATCTTTGAAGAGTAAAAAATATGAGACAACCATATATCAGTCTTGAGATAAAAAAACCTTGACCACATAAACATCAATATAGTTTTATATACACATGTATCATAAGTTGATTATCATTACAATTTGTTCACGATTGATTTTTGGTACTTAATCCCCTCACAAAAACCCCTGTCTATTTCAAAATCAGGATATGGACAGGAACTGGCCACTTCAGTCAAACTTTATCATACCGCTTTTTCGAGACAATTTCCTTCTGAATCCCCGATTCTTCAAATGAGCTGCCCAGAAAATATAAATTTATGAATAACACTATACCAGTGATAGATATTGCTCGTCCGGACAAGAAGAAATACGGAAGTACAACAAAACATGACTGATGCAGCTGTATATAAATTTTAATTCTTTGGAACCATAAGAAAGCAATCAATTGGAACAACAGGTCAGGTGCTCAACGTTCTATAGAATAAAAACCATCACCATCCATAGTTATTTCAAGCACATACTAAATAGAATCTTAACCTATCACAACCAAACAAAGTAAATGGATTATTAGACTTAAGTAATTCACATAACCATTGGTTTCACTCGAACCCATCCACGAAATGGCTTTCCCCATAAATTAAAATACCCAAAATACCAAGAAAATTCTCCATATCACAGGAAATACATAAATAAACCCCAATAAATACCTGTAAAAAACTCAAATACAAGTAAACAGCCATGCCGAGAATAGAACCATTGGGTCACCCCTCGGACCCAAAACACTAATATTCATGTCTAGTTATTTAAAATTAACTATTGGAGCTTCTTTCACGCCCCTCATACATATCCCACCTCCTCCGACAAATTCTTAGGTGCGTGATTGTCATAAATGGAACGAAATACTCGCCAAAGGACAAAATTTACTGATTTCAATAACAAATGAGTCATAATCTTGAAGTACCCGACGTTCGATGGGACGTTCAAAGCTTGCACGGGCCAAGAAAACCC
Source organism: Dorcoceras hygrometricum (assembly GCA_001598015.1). Taxonomy (NCBI): domain Eukaryota; kingdom Viridiplantae; phylum Streptophyta; class Magnoliopsida; order Lamiales; family Gesneriaceae; genus Dorcoceras; species Dorcoceras hygrometricum. The sequence goes on from KQ988202.1 coordinate 1,037,404, forward strand.
AGAATTTGGAGCAGCTAAACTGGCGTCAATAACAGGGATATCCTCAAACCCATAATCGTAAAGCCAATTCGTGTTTTCCGGAGAAACCATCTCTGATCAGAATCCAGTAAATGGGGAAACCCTTAAAAGAGATAAACTTCCAACAAACCAAGGTCTTGATTGGACGCCAGGGGATCGTTAGGGCGTTTGCAGAAACGATTTGCGAAGAAGATTGATTCTCACGTGAGTCGAAAAAGGAAATGGAAATCTAAATGGAAAAGGTCTTCCAAATAATCTCTCATTTTAAACTGTGGGCGTAAATCAGAAGCAAATTTAGATTTTTACTGACTAATCATAATAATAATAATAATAATAATATATTAAAAATAGGCGTAAAAAATGAAAAAAGAGATTCCCCAAAGGAATCGGACAGCAGCCACAGCAAGTGCGACGCACTGTAGTCTCCACTCACTCTAAGCAATGGCTAAAATGTGAATACCTTATAATAATAATATTTTCAGTTAGTAAAGCTGACACTAATTATTTAATATTAAAAAAAAGGTAGATAGACCAGCTGATAGAAGATTTCAACTTTAATACGAAAATTAATAAACTCAAAATTAGAAATCGAAACTGATGGGTGAAACAAATTCTTAGTTACCCTTCGATAGGCTATCCAATAATGGAAATTGGGTTCAAGTGTCGAGGTGTCTAGTTGCCATTTGTGAAGAGTGGTGTCAAAAGGATTGAAGACGTGTGGTTCTAAAAAAAGGAAAATGATGCTCAATTATTATATTTTTTCGCCTTGTATTTTTCTATTAGTGCCTACGCATGCGGAGGATTAAATTTTTAATATATATATGTATTATTGAAGTATACATTAAATATAGAAAAAAATATTTACGAAAGTGGAGATGATAGATGACGGAACTAATACCCTACTTTTGGGTCATTATGCAAATTTGACGGTTGAGGGTTATATAATTTTCGATGAAGCTACAAAATCAATTCTATAGTCATCATTCTAATCAGATTTGTTCCATTTATGGAATAACCGAAATGAAAGAAAAGGAGCCAATAGACAAAGATATATCATCTTACTATATACTTAAAATAAAAAGTTAATCCATTAATGGGTTAACCTCCTTTATAGGTCAGAGGCTCCTTGGCCCATACAGGTGGTAAATCGAGGAATATGCACGAGCAGGTAGGTCTACGGAGGAGAGTACTCATATAACGGACTAATTCTCATAACACACCCCCACAATATTTCAGTGGGGAATATGCTCCACACGAGAATCGAATCCGTGAAGCCGGGGAATTACTTCCATATCACTCCAAGCCTTACCAACTCGCCTGTGTCATTGGGGGCATCATCTTACTATATACTTATATACATATACATGTGTGAGATATTAATTAATATTACATGTAATTTAGTATTTAATTATTTTTCTCCCTAATAACTTTAGATATGCCACTGCCTCCATGCGAGACTATAGCGGAAAATTCCTGAATCGGGTAATATGTTTGAAGGAAACCTGGTGCTATGAAAACAAAATTGATTAACTAAAATAAAATTTTGATGACACGCTCCAGCCGGCAAACTAAAACCTAAACATCACCATTAATCACTTTAATGGTGTGTCACATCCTAAAGTCTAGGTGCTTGTTCTTATATTTGAACTCATCCTTGCGTCAAGGGGGAAAAAAAAATAGTTTTAATAGTAGAGAGATCACTTGACGTATATATTGAAAATTTAATTCTTATGAGCATGTTCTTGCGTTGGAACTTGGAACAAGATACTTTTCATTTTTGGTTGGAGATCAGAATGGGAAATGATTGCAAGGTTGTAGGGAAGATAAATCGAATCGATATCGAAATTAGAGATATTGTTTTGAATTTTTTTAAAAATGATTTGCTAAATTGGGAAAAGCTAACTTTTTAAGATGGGTGATGCCCAATTTTTGGTATTTTTTTTATCATTGTGTTCAATAATTTATGGCTCTGACCTCATTAGATGCATATGTGCCCGCTGTTGGTAGTCCTTATTGTGTCACCAAAAAATTTTAAAACGAAGATATTATTTCAACTGTGAAAACTGTTGCATTTTGATAATATGATGGCATTTGTGGAAAGTGACGTGTGGAATTCATACAAAAAGTAAAAAGAAGTAAGCATTGCTTCATCATCTTCATCACTAATCTTTTATTTTCTAATAAGCAACTTCCTAAATCACGCCTTGCTGCCCACTAGCCTAATCTAATATTAATTCCCTGGAAGGCAGGCAGCACAAGTGCTCAATTCAGTATACCATTATCAAAAAGCATTCGAAAATAGAACTCTAGTCTCATGCTCTCTTGGAAGGAACTAATGTTCAAGAAAGCATAAGCATGCATCTGAACATGAGATGATAAAAGCCTTGGCACTTATGATTTTCACACAAATTTGTTATCGGTACAAACTACAGAGGTAAATTGGATACAATTCAATTCAGTGAAAGCAGGGATTAGGCCATCCCTGGTGTAGCTGGTTATACATAGCCATGTATTGTACTCCTTACACTATACAAATTATAAGCAACTGATGTTAAAAGCACCTTCAGCCATCATGTTAAAAAAATTCAAATGCCACAAGTTATCATAAATAAACACTCAATTTCCTATAACAGTGTAGATCGATCGATCAACTAATTACCTAGCCGATGCTCAGACGAGAATCTGTAGTTCTTAAATTGGTTTGTCGCCTTGGGATGCCAATTTCGCAAGCATTAACCCTTGCAGCAAAGCGAAGCGAGCATAGAGATTCGCCTGTAGATGTAGGATCTGGTGAAACGTTGACAAACATCAACGTCTTCGAATCCCCACCTAAGCAAGGCTAGAGAAAAGGAAAAAAACAATGTAATATCAGTTTAAACACGATCTTGGTTGGCTTCACATTGAAGGGAAAAGAAGAGGTGCTGAGGGAAATATTATTGTCTAAGGCAGGGGTTTGGTTGATGCAGCCCTCCAATAGCATAGAAATCTATTTGTTCACGTGGGTCCAACAGAAAAGTACATGGCAATAGCTCGAGTTAGGATCCAGGTTAGGGCACAAATTACCTGGAGAAGATAGGTGAGTTTGGAATTCCTAAATGGTACATGCTCCTCCTTTTTAGCCAAGGCAAAAATGACATCGCTTAGAGATGATAGGCTTTTGTTGATGGCCTGATATAGAAAGTCAAAACAAGGTAAATCAGTTAAGGATAAAGTCATAAACCTTGAAAAAGAAAATGAGATAACTGTCGCTCGGTCACACCTGTGTTTCTTTCAATCTATCCCCAGTGGAACCACTTTTAGATAAACGCTCACTACCAGCCAGGTCAATTAAATTCAGCACACCTTGCACTTGTTGGTCGGTACTCTAAATATACGAAAAAATAAAAAATAAAAATACGATGTAGGGTTGTATCCATGTAAATAAAAACCAAAGTAGGCAAGTGCAAATACCTCATTAACACCTACTATTCGTAAGGTGAAGACAAAATGACTCCTTGAAGACTGTTCGTTCATTTGTGTTTTCCCTACAGACCTGGAAAAGGAACAAGAATGAGTTTCGAAAGGAGAGAAGATCAACCTCTTCGATTGACTCTAATTGATAATCCAAAGATCATAAGGTCTAAGGACTGAATTCTAAAAGCCGTGTTAGGAATTTTAATCGTTTTCACCACCAAAACTACTATTAAAAAATTATGAAACACAAAATTTCAAGATAACAACCACTTGAATAGGAGTGACAAATCATTTTCAAGTTATCATGGCCTGAAACACATAAAGAGGTTTTACCTGCTTTGTGCAGCACGCTCCAAAAGATAAGAAACCTCCCTGCTGCTTCGAACATCCACAATTGTAAGATCAGAGACACTGGTGTTGCCATTTGCATCATGCTTGATGGCATATTGCTTTCCGGTGTTATCTAGTCGTGACGCATCAAAACCTGATCTATTTGGTACTAACAAATCTCGTAATGTTTCATTATATATTTCAAGCATCGACACCTGCAGTAAATAAATTTGAACCGGTTACATTTATTTTCGAGAAGAAGCAACAGTGTAAACAGACTACTTACTTGCATCTCATACTTCCAACCCTGAGATTGAAGAATTTGCCTTGTCTCAAACACTTGCTCCAGTGATCGCGGGATCAAACCTTTATGATCAGGGATACCTGGTGTGCCCATCATTGTATAAGTTTTGCCAGAACCTGTTTGTCCATAGGCAAAGATACATACCTGTCAAAAGTGCAGTAAGATCAGCTTTATTTTATTTTATCATTTTGTCGAATTAACTTCTTACTGACAAACAAAAACAAATCATTCTTCACACAGGTTTAATCCTGACAAATACCAAACAATTATTTGTTTGTCCAACAATTAATGCTCAGAACATAAACACCTTCCCGTCTCATTACAATAACCAAATTCAACTTTTATCATAAGTGATAAGCCCATTAAGTTATCGCATGTGTTAAATGCAAGGATGAATTGCATATAATGAAGTGCAGTAGGTAATACAAAACCTTATAACCATCCAAGGCACTCTGGACTAGCTGTGATATCTCTACAAAAACATCCTCTTGGGATGCATCAGGCATAAAAACTTTGTCGTAAGAGAAAGAATGCTTTTGCCCTTGGAAGGAAAAAATAAATAAATTAGGAGAGATAAAGGAAAAAAGTGTGTATATACAGGATAATTAGGACAAGATAGTTTACTTTCACAAAATGACGACTCACCATTTTGGCATAAGTCAATGCCTCGACCCTGTGTTTCCATTGTTGTTGGGAAAGATATAATTTTGCTGTCAGATGCAGCTTCATCAGCTAACAAGGGTCTCACCCGACAAAATACACGGATATTTCCTTTTAGCTCCTGCATTAGCAAACGGATCTTTGTTAAAATAATCTCACATAGTTAACCACAAAAATTGTTCTGGCAGAACACAAAAGAAACTAAGTCTAACAAAAAACTAGTGGGACGAATTAAAGTAATAATGTTTGAATAATATGATACCAGAATCGTGTTGTGTAGTTTTTTACGAAGTTTCTCTCCTTCTACAATTTTCAAATCAGCATCAGCTAGTCGATTCTGCAGCTGGAAAATTAAGGTCTTTTGATCCTCAAATTCACGCCTTGATTCCATTGCCGATAAATCAGAAAGCTGGCAAAATGAATCATGAGATCACGATGAACATCTTACACAAAAATTAGCAAACCGATGCACTTCTACAGGAGCTACAATTTTGTACCAAGATTCAAAAAATCAAATTATCTACAGTAAATAAAGCATTACTCAGTGACCTGATATTTCTTCTGCGCCAAAGCTAGTTGCTCTTGTAATCGTTTAATTTCCTCACTTTGAGCCATGCATGTAGACTTTTAGAAATAAAATTTTGTTAAATTTGCATTCTAGTTATAAAATAAGCTGCAAGCTGTGAAAATCAAAACCTCAAGATTATTTGCTGATGCTTCCATTGTATCCAACTGCTCAGAGTATTTTCCTGTGCTTTCTTTATATTGTTCTACTTCCTCTGTTAAGGCACTCACTTGCAACAACTGGCGGTCTCGATCGTCTCTTACTTGTTGCAGCTCACTTCTCAAACAAGTAACTTCAATGCCTAGTGCTTCCTTCTGTTTCACGGCATCGTCTTGTAGTTTCTTCCAGGATCAAACATTAAGACACATGTGAGAGATACACGTGCGAGTGGGAAAGTAAAAATAAAAACATGAAAAGCAAAGTGCCATTTTCTTATAAACAAAGTGTGAAAAACAATCAATCAGGTTTCAAATTAACAGTTGCAGACTTAACGCGTGTGCTTAGAATTGTACAGAAGATCTTGCATGGTTTTTTTGGGAAAATATTTGATATGTTTGATGTTTTAGGGAGAAAGAATGGATATCTTAAACACCAAAATATCGGATGGTGTTAAAATAAATTGTCCTCGAAATGTTATGCAAATTAAATAGAATAGAACACTTTTGCAAGTCCGCAGACTAATAAGAATTACTCATTATGCCTCAGGAAATCATGCAACAACAGGTCATACTGATTGGATTAGCTCACCCAAATAAAAAATAATCAAACCAACCAAGTGGTAAAATAGGTACCTTAGAAGATGTGAGCTGCTCTTGCAAAGACGTATTACGGCCCCTCAAAGTGCTGAGATTTTCTACCACTGCAGACTTTTCTTTCTCAACTTGCTTGAGCGCATCATTTGTTGCATGAAGTTCGGATTGAAGTCTGCTATTGTACTGCTGTAAACTTGTGTTATACTCCTGTAATCTCTTGTACATATCATTCAATGATTGTATCTGTAGAAGGCAGAGATTGTCAATAGTAGAATGTTTTTCACTGTGACATCTAAACAGACTCAATCAGAAACATTACTGCAAAAATTCTACTATGTTCTTACCTTTTGGCTTGCGCCAACATTGTCTTCCTGTGCTCTCTTCAGGTCTTCTGAGAGGGAAGCTTGCAATCTCTGAGCGGCAAGTCGAGAATCTTTCTCTCTTGCCAAAGAATCCAATGCTTCCTGGTAATTGCTTTTTCTAATTATGTTATTTAAAATGCAACACAACATGGATATCTAAACGACTTTATGATGATTTCATGATTCATGGATCCCTTACCAATTTATCAGTTTCTTCTTTGGCAAATTTTTCTTGCAGACACTCCAGATTTTTTCTCAATTCCATGATAATTAAATTCAATTCATCCTCCTTGGCCTTCATGAATAACTCTAGAAAATAACAAGACTGACCACATTATAAAACCCATAAATTATTTTTTTGTAAATGACTAACATTCTTATACAAAATCAAAACATCGGAGGAGCAAATAAAGAGACCGCTACCCAAGTCATTGCATTTCTTGTCAGCAAGTTCCAACAAACTCCTCAATTTATCCCGCTCTGCTACATAATTTCCTTCAAGCTGTTGGAACCACTTGATACATTGCTTGAGTCGTTTCATAATGTCAAGCATCTGCTCACATTTTTCCTACAGAAAGTTACAGATAAACAGACGAGTGTATTCATTGATGCTTTGAAATCTAAACCCAATTTGCACTTTTTCCTACAGAAAGTTACAGATAAACAGACGAGTTGTATTCATTGATGCTTTGAAATCTAAACCCAATTTGCAGTTACTTCATTTCACTACCATGTAACATAAGATCCAGTATGGTCCAAACAATGATCAAAATATAAAGCAGAGATTATGGAAGATAGTCGTACCTTGTAATTATATTTGTTTTTAACTCTCGGTTTCTCAGTAAGCAGTACCTCCACATCCTCTTTTGTGAACTCAATTACACCACATTCAGAGCCAGAGTTGCTTGTCGGCCCACTATTATGTGGCAGATCTTGGCCCCCATTTACTATCGAAAATGCTTGTCTGGGTTGTGCTCGTGCCCCAGTGTTGGGTGCCATTTTCGAGTTTCCAATCCTCCGCCTTTTATCAACCGAAACCTAGAAACAATATTTAAACAGGGAAAAGCAGAATCATTACTCATTCCCGAACAATTCGATTCTCTTCACCCACAATAGAAACACGAGGAAAAAAAATGTTTCGTAAAAACCTGCAAAAACGTTGAAAAGAACCAAAAAAATCTCAATAGCAATCCCAAAATTGAAGAACAATCACACTTTCATAAACAAAATCAGATCCCATTTCCCTCAAGTTACAACAGATTCAAGTGAGCTGCTATTCTGTGAACTTCAAATTGCAACAGAAATCAGTGTTGAACTCACATGTGTAGGACTAGGAGGCTTGTTCTGGTTCTTGGACTCCATATGTATGAAGAGTGCGAGGTGAAAGGGATGGAGAAAGAGAATTAGGGGATCAAAATACTGGTGGGGTCGTGGTAAATTGCAAATTAAGCTATCCCAGAAATTGTATGCTTGGAATTGCAGGAATCAGAGAAACACAATGCACACACAAATGGATGTAGAAATACAGAGAAAATTTCGGAAAGATTTATCTAACCCTAAAATTGAAGAAAAGGAGAGACCCAAATAAGTCTGTATGTAATAGGAGTTAAAACTGAAGGTTGACTGTGGAGATCGGCAAGAGAGAGAGAGACAGCGGCGTGGGGGTGCGTTTGGAGAGAGGGAGAGAGAGAGAGAGAGAGAGAGAGAGACTCTCACAGGATTCTTTTTTGAATTTTTTTGAAAAGAACAGTGGCGGTATTCTGAAAAATAGATTCGTTACGGAGCCGATTTGACCAATTTACCCTGACGGACTACATCTAATTTCATTACATTGCTACGTATTATATTTTATAAAAATGGAGCGTTTGTACAGTGCAAATTATAATATTGCTATCTTCTCAAAAGTATATTTTATAAATATCGCAATGTTTAAGTTTTTTTAAAAAATAGTGCTTAAGTTTTGTTTTGATTCTTTTGAACAAGTGAAAAAGCAAGCATATGAATTTCTTTTGTAATTTTATTTTTTAACACTAAAATGATTTTCACCTGTACTTTTTTACTATACTTGCAACATCCAATAAAAAATAATAATAAATCACTATCAAATTAATACGTATCCATTTCAAATTTTGAGACTTCAACAAGCAAATATTCAATGCAGGTCCAACTGAAGAAATCTAGATTTTAAGACATTAATGAATATCGCATATGACATTTGACGACAACAGAGTGCCTAAAAAGAATTAATTTTAAAACCTTTTCCAAATAAAATAAAATAAAATTTTCGTCCGAAATACATCGAATCGACACTATCTCAAATTCCCCCATATATAAAATATTGCAATGCCTTGATTGCCAATAGCATTTATACTTGACATCATCAATACTTTAAATTTTTTCTTCAATTTTTTTATTTTCACGTGAAGAGTCTCCATTTGTCAATTCCATAAGTTTCTTACCATGTTATTTTATCATAAAACATAATTATTGTCCAGATTAAATAGAATAATGTTTTGCTGTTGCTTCTTGCAGGTGGCAAGAATTTTTCACTTTACTTGTCCATTGGGGAAACCGACCAAATAAATAGTGCATGGTTGTGAGTTGTTGGCATATCCATTCATTCTAGGTGTTGCATGTGTGGGTGACTCTAATACAATACAAACCCTCTTATTCTCTATATAATCCCTCACAAATGATAACATTAAAGAAACAAATCATTTGCCATTGCACCTAATTAGTGACCCCGACTTATTTCTGTGTCCTTTATTTGATTGATGTTCACTTCTTGCCTCGCGTTGGTCAGCAGTAGCTATTATACGGACATGAGTATACTTTTTTGAAAGAGTGCGCATTATATAATGACATTGGAATTTAGTAACAAAACAAGTCTTAGTAGTGATTAGTGACCATGGCCCAACTCAATTCTTCTTTTTTTTACATCCTCATCCACACAGCTACCGACAATAGAGAATTGGAAAGCTTTTATGAATGTTGATGCAGACGCTCTCATCAAAAGTCGGGTTATTGAATTAGAACTTAAAACACCAACTACTAAAATTTGTTGCGATGGTTGCATTTGGGTTGAAGGGCAATAAAGAATTGTCACAAGGAATATTTTTATTCGTTCATTTGTCAATGTGGAAAAAATCTTAAAATGTCGGGGGCATAGAAATTGTGACCAAACAACCTTTGATTTATCAATCTTAGTTGGTGAAACAACTTGCCATTTACTTGACCCTTTTACTAAATTACACTTTTATCAATAATGATTTTTTTTGTCGACCAATTTCTATGGCGTTTAAGTTAAGACAAAAAATAGTGAAGACATTATGGTGCATGTCTTATCGTAATGAGATGAGATTTCATGAGGTCGGCAGTAGTACTTATTACCAAACGAGGTTCATTTGCCGTCAAAGTTTGCAAAGACAAACGCGTTAAAGTATACTCATTTGCTAAATTCTTGTTTCCACCGGTTAATTAGGAAATTACCTGTGGTAGATACTATTGGGTTTTCTAGGGATATTTAAGTGCATGGTTCACATTGAAAGTACTTTTATGAGGGAAAAAAATAGCATTTTTCCTGTTTTAAGATGTTCATTCGAGAGAGATGTAAGTAAAAATAAATGAAGAGATAATTTGTTTGCTGTAATGCAAAAGGTGTCCCGATTACTCTAATCAATCTGCTGTAAGATGGCAATGTCAAAAGTTATAAACCTAAAATTTTGAAATAACATCTCAGTGGCAAGTATACTCTTCTTGATGCGAACAAAACCTTTCTAGTTCTTTTTTCTGTTTGAGTTAATTGGGCCGAAACAGAAAGATGGGCTGAAAACCAAGATGTTGCCCGGGCGATAGCCCAAGAAGACAAGAAGTCTTAAAAAGAAGACTGAAAGGGTAGTCTAATCTTAATGTTGCCCTTCACATGTGGGCTTCCTTCCTTCCAAAATATGGACCTTGGATACTAGTTTATCGAATAAATGTAACAACGTAAACAAGCTTCACGAAAAATAAAGACATATCGTCGCTCTGGATGCCAAAATTCCTATCAAACCAAGTTTTCAAAAACTGGATATGAGAAATATGGTCAAAGAAGATGCCCGCGGCCAACATATAAAAACATGTTTACACAGGTTGCGAAATAATTTTTACTAATTTTTTCAAGCACCTCAAACCTCACAATAAATGATCTACATAATTATATGTGTTTGTTTAACTCGGAGTAACTATTTGTATCATTTATAAATTTATCAAGATTAGTAGATATCTGAATGAATTAAGTATTTTGATTGATTAAAACTTTTATAAAATATATATCTAGATCTTTTAATATTTAATCATTTAGAAAATATAAAAAGATATTTTTATTATCCAGATAAAATATTTGTAATATTGAAATCATGCAATTCAATTACTAGAAAAAAATAATATAGCGGGAGAAAGAAGTCAACCGGTGGTTCTGTAACTTAGATATAAGCATAAAAAACAGCGCTTCAACGAAGAAGCAGTAAAGCAAGAATGAGTCCAGTTCGTTCAACTCTTATATTCACAAACCCAAGCAATTAACCAAACTACAAATGAAAAATTAAGGTGTTAAATAAAAACAAAAAGACATGCTGATTAAAAATAAATTTCACAACTTATAAACGTGCAATACTAGACATAATTTTGCATTGAAATCAATCGATCTAGTCTTCATCAGCAGAGGGCTTGGACGAACCGCCGGTCTTCTTAGGAAGCAAAAGGTTGTGGATATTGGGCATTACGCCACCATTGGCGATTGTGACGTCACCAAGAAGTTTGCTCAGTTCCTCATCGTTTCTCACGGCCAACTGTATATGCCTCGGCACGATTCTGGTTTTCTTGTTGTCCCTTGCTGCGTTTCCAGCAAGTTCCAATACCTTCATTCACCCCCATAGAGATGGACAGAATATTAATATCAATAAAAGAACCCGTAGATTTCAGGTAAAGGATTGCAGAGAGATGGGTAAAACAATAGGAGCTGTGAAAGCGTAAATTAGTTAGAAAATAACCTCAGCGGCGAGGTACTCAAGGACCGCGGCGAGGTAAACCGGAGCTCCGGCACCGACACGTTCGGCATATTTGCCGGCCTTGAGGAACCGGGCGATACGGCCAACAGGAAACTGGAGCCCCGCTTTGCTGCTTCTAGACTGGGCTTTCTTCGCAGACGCAGATCCGAGTGTCTTTCCCCGACCCGCCATTTCAATCTTTTTCCAAGCTCGCAAAAACTGCTGTGAATAAAAATTAAGGATCCGCTTTCTGTTTCGTTGTTCTGATGATAGTGAAAATTATTTGCGATAAATGACAGAAAACTAATCCTGTCGCTTCAAGAATTTATAATAGAGTTGGGAGAGTTTGAAGTGGACCAGAAAACCGAAGCACCCGGATCGATAGTTGTAGCCGTTGATAAGACGAAAAATGGACGGACAGATTTGAAAACATTCGCCTTATCGATTTGTCATCCGTCAAACTCAAGAACACAATCACATGTAATGCGTAACAGAACAAATTTTAAAAATTTGCGATGGCAAATTAATCAAAGAACAATCAAATCACGTGCTATATATTTCTCCAGTAGAAATACGTTTTTATAAAATGTAAGTTTAATTTCTGTTTTATCCAATTTAACGTAATAAAATATAAATTAAATGTTGTTAGATAGTCTCATGAATCTTTATCCATATTAGATTAAATAATTTACGCCAACTATTAGTTTTACGATCAGATCAGATAATTTACTTCTCACTGGCTTATATTAGTTTTTGTGAAATTTTTATGCCTACTCCTTGAGAAGAATTAGAGGCGCTCAAATTTATTTATTTTTTATTACATTTAATTAAATAGACAGGATTCGCAAATATAAGGATACAACCCAAAACTATCTTAACAATGTGTTGGGAAATTGACAGATTGTGAAGAACATCCAAAATTTTATTATTATATTTTCATTATAGTTCTCTGCTACATATTGTTTACATTATTTTAAATAGATCGTGATTACAAACATTCTGTAGTCATTGTTAGTTCGAGTAAATCATAAGAGTTTACTAAATCGAATAGTTTAAAATGGATTTAACTAGGTAGTAAATTTTTAGCGTTTGTAAATAATTGCGGATTTAGATAAAGAGCAAAAAAATATTTCGAAGGCAAAATAAAAGCCCGAACCCATAGACTTCACAATATACCATTTCTATGAAAACGCTATTTTTTGCCGGAGAACATAATATCGACACTCTGAAATATCACATAATACAACTTCTCGAAATCAAAAAATGAATTTAAAAAAAAAAACAAATGAAACATGATGTTGGATCTTCTACGCATATCAGATCTGGATTTGATTAATACAAAACTTGTTTTAGGATTCTAACGATTTAATTGAGTGCGCAGGTTTTAGTTGAAGCAGATCAGATTAGACGCGAGCTGAGAAGCGACGAACTAAGTTCCATTGAGAAATGTCCAGGCTGATCCGGTACGGGACGCCCAAACTGATCGAGCAGACGACATCAAAGCTGATCCAGCTTACACAAAGATCAGCACAGAAGAAACCAGTTCAAAGAAAACAGCTTAGAAGAGTTCAGCTGAGAGCTGAACGAGCTAAGATATCCACCAGATCAGATCAAAAACCACCAGCTTAGAACAGATCAAGAACATAGAGCTGAAGACAGATCAGATTTGGCGAATCAGCTCATTCACAAATCAGCTCAGAGGTCTAACCTAGAGTAGTACAGACCAGATCACAACAGCACATTTCAAATTACAAGAGCATAGAAGATATCAGCTTAGAAACGTGGATCAGCTCAGAGCTGTACAAAGGAGAATTAACAACTCAGAGTTGTACAAAAAAGAACAAAGCAAATTAGAGCATGTGATTGCAAGAGCATAATAGAGAAGAAGTGTAGAAGTAGCTCATAGCAAAACAATGAACAAACGAAACAGCTCATAGCAAGATAATGTACAAAAGAAACAGCTCAGAACAGAACAAAGAAGAACGAAACAGCTTAGAGCAGAGCAGTTTAGAGATAGAGCTTCGTAGAGGTGATCAGTTGAGAAGAAGAAGAAGTGAGATGGAAGAGCTGAAAGAGGAAGAACAAAGCATAACAGATCGGATGATAATCGAGCAGCTCAGATAATCAAGAACAGTGTATTTTCGTATCAGATCAGATTGAAACCTCGCAACAGATCAGTTCACTTAAGAAGAGAGATCTTAATTGATAGAACAGATCATCTCGCAGTCCATATCTGATCAGCACAGCTATCAGATCACGAGGAAAGCAGTTTGACATGAGCGTATACGAAGACTGGATTAAAGTAGTTCAAATTGATTTGCTACGTCTATATCAGGTTCAGAAGAAGTAAAAAGAATATTAAATGGACCCATCGATATACGATGAAAGGACAACAAGGACACAATGTCATAAACTTTACATAAGCTTTTCAATGACTGGGAGATTGTATCCAACGGTAACTTGAGACCAGAGGCTATTTATATACAGGATGAACTGATGTGTGAAGATGGTGTGACTAACGACGATAAGCCAGCAGAACAGTAAGATAGGAGAGAAAACAGAGTCGTCGCCCTGGAAAGATAACGGAGGCGAAGCAGTCGACTATCAGATCAGAGGTTCTTAATGTATAAGTCGATTGCTGAGCCCATCAGCTTTGAAGAAGTAATTCCCAGTTGTGAGAAAACATTTGAGAGGGTAAGCTTTCAGTGTAATATTTTTCACAGACATATTCACTCACATGTGAGAGCCGAAAGTTGAATAAAATAGATGAGTGAATCTAGGGATGACAATTTTCCTCGTGGGTTTGAGGGCCCGCGGGGAAAACCTGAAACGGGGAGGGTAGGGGAAAATTTTTATACCCCCGAATCAAATGGGGATGGGATGGTAATAGCATCCTCATCCCCGAACTCCCCGAACCCGTCCCGATAGTGTGTATGTGTATATATATGTATTATTACTATTATTATTCAATAAAAATCATATTACTATTCTATATCTTACATATTCAGATGACTAAAATTTTTCAAACCTAAATAATAATATATTAATAATATTTATATGCATATATATATATATATTGTTCTTTAATAATATACTATTGAGTAACAATAGTACGTAATATTAAATATATATTAATGCCATCTCTAAGTGAATCACACCAAATATACACAAAAGCTATGTAGTTTTTGAACAGAGATGTTAAACATGTTCTTGTTGATGGAGTTCACAAAGCCTGCGAGCTGGTGTGTCGAACAGAGTCTAGGAGTTCAGCTTTGGGCAGTTGGTAAGACTCAGCTGAGTGGATCTGTATACGTAATGTAAGATCAAAGTTTTCTAGTAGAGCCTTTGAGTTTTGGAAGAAGGGAAACGCAGTAGTGAGGCTTCGAACATACATCCATAAACAAAAACGTATGATTATACCAGCTTTCTGCATCGCATGTTTTTAAAACCTACATCTTCCGATTTTAAATTTTAGAGAATACATTCATGTGTTTTTCGCCTTGTTTTTATACCTAATTTGATGTACTATTAGGTGCTTAGTGATTTCATGAACTAGAGTTATTGCAGCTCATATTTTCATCCGTCAGATCTTCGTGATGATTTAGCTTAGGCACGATCAGTTTTTTATCATATCACACGACAACCAGAAATCGGAAAACGAGTCAGAATGCTTGAGTTCACGAAATGCATCTTCTTACGACACCACCTTAAATCGAAGCAACCAAAAACTATTACATTGACCAGAGATTAGACCAAATTATTTAGGTTAAATTTTCCGTAATTGGAGCTAAACGAGATACCCACAGGACTTGTTTGAGCTAATTTTTGAAAATTAAACGCGTTACGCATTACACATAAACAAAATACAGTAAATCATAGACATAAAAAAAAGATTCATTGTTTTTTAATTAAAACAAAAACAACTACAAATATTCTAATTGTCCACCGTGCTTGAGATATATTTTCCCAATAAACAAATGGACGTATAGAATGATATTTATATGATCTATTTATTTATACACATTGCTTACTACATTTGATTTTAATAATTCGCACAAACAAGAATTATTTGAGCAAGTGTAAGCAAAAAATAGAGTTTTACACGTAAACTACTATTCAAAATACACAGTTCACCTTTATGAAATTTTATTAGGCACAAATAATCTTCACATTTCGTAAAATTGACACGTTTTAACATGTCTCAAAAAGTTGTTAGACATATGTTATTATTGAGTTTTAATAACATATTTATATAAATTTATATGAGGTATCAAAATGTCATTCGTTTGAGCTTAAAGAACAAGTATAAATGATCATAAGTTTCAGATCTCCTCACAAGAAATGCACAAGCTTTGTCCACAAATTCCCTATTCTTTTCGAGCAGAAAAAATAAAATTTTCGAAATCCAAAGTCTTCTTTGGTAGTTGGTTCGACCGTGTAAGTTGGAAATTGATGAAGATGAAGATGATACTAGTTGAGGAAGAGGAAACTCGAGTTCCAATGTCTCCTTCAAAACCAGGCACTATTTAATTCATAATTCCATCAAATCAATTCAATAGTTAAGGGTACTTTAGCAAATAAAATAACTAATTTGATCGTTTTATTACTCGTAAGGCACGTATATCAATTTTACAAAAGATAAAGGTTATTCATTACTAATAAAATGTTATAAAGGTGAACCGTGTATTTTTTATATTTCAAAATGTAAGAAACTATAACACAAAGGTGGAATAGATGATTCTGTGCAGCCAATCCAAGCGTTAGTCTATTTTAGGGCAATTCTAACTTCATCATAAAAGAATCTAAATAAAAAATAAAGTTGTTCTCCCACCCACTAGCTCTAAACTCCAGTCCAAACACCTTTAATAATCTGTTCTTTATTTTGAATCATATATCTTGCCCCGTCGGTAAAAGTTGAAGGCAGGGTTATACGTTTTCCTTGTGTAGATGCATTTGTTTCACCATGCAAAAGTGCATCCTGAAACCTTTGTACATTTCACATCTCAATTGTTTCTGATGCATCCGAATATATGTCAACCTTGCAGATTCAACCATTGTGTATGCATCAACAATGAATTGTTTAAATAGTCTTCTTGAAAACAAAAGACTTGAAGAAATATGAATTATTTCTTTTCGAATTTAGAAATATGAATTATA
>KQ988203.1:4140-27285 GCA_001598015.1 Dorcoceras hygrometricum
GAATTGTGATTCCGGAGTCACAATGGTTGTGGGCCCACGGCTAGCTGTATCCCTGAACCATTGAGGGTCACACAAGTACTGGATTCGAAATTCCCACACGGATACTCAGCTCAATGTGTTGAGCACGAGGAGAGGATTTCGGGAAGTACGACTTCCTAAAAGTCAACAGGGGTCAAACCGGGATTTGACTATGTTGAGGGGCAAAACGGTCATTTTGCTATTTAGGGTTTGATGATCTGAAAAATTGTTTTTCACATCATAACATTCAGTTTTGAAAACTGAGTCGATCGGTCCGATCTGATCGACGATCGGAGTTACGATGAAGTCGCAGCGATTGATATCGTCATTTGGACCCGGGCCCGTTGGACCGGCCCAAGTCCAAATTTAAGTCTATTTAATTAGACTAATTGACTTCATTAAAAAAGAACTCAAAAAACTAGACTATCATCGATAACCCTAACCCTAGCACTAGCCGCCCTCCCTCTCCTCTCTCGACCGCCGCCGCCGCCGCCGTCGCCGCCCAACTTCGCCGGAATTTTGTTTCGGCCTAGTTTTTCGAGGAGAATCCGATCGTGCTGATCTCGTCAGGACTTCTAGTGCAGTCTGACGAAGGAGTCTCGGATCTGGTCGTGGACCGGATTGGCGTATCTACCGCAATCTACCGAGAAGCGCCGGGTTCTTGAAACACCGGTTGGAGCCAGGCACAAGTGCCAGCGAGGTAACACGCCTGAAACACCCTATGTATGTTGATATATGTAGAATTGTTCTTCGTATTGATCGCCTCCCGGTTTCTATAATTTTTGTTCTTTCGCTGCCTGACCGGGGGCGGATCCGGATCCCCAACACTTTCTCCACAAGAATTTCCTTCCCTTTATCGTCAACAGAGATTTGAGGAAGACTGGTCAGATACCAAGTCCTCTCATCAACACCAGGGATTTTTATCTCCTTCCCCATTGTAATCTTTGTAATTTCCATGCTGCCAAACGGAAATGGAACGTTGACTGGACTTGTCATGAGAATATCTTCCAGCGACATAGCTTTGTCTGTATCAATACGCTCATCCACCGCCTGCTCACTATCACCACTCATATCCTCGTCTGCCTCCTCAACTAACTGTAATTGTTCATCTCCAACGACTGCTCCAGAACTCACTATGCCAATCTCAGTGTCTGTTCCATCTGTTCTCTCAACTGTATCAATCTCTGTGAAAACTTGTTCCATATCCTCATCTGTGTCACTGGCAGTGACAACTAGCCTCTCAGCATCAAGTCGAGCCATTAGATCCTCATAAGGGAGATCAAACCAGTGTCTCTCTTCAGCACCTGTTACGGCTGGTTGATCTTCACCATCAGTTGCAGCAACTGAATCCAGTTGATTCAGTACATGTTTAATGATTACGTCCGGATCATCAGTTGTAGCCTCAACGACTGGTACAACTTCTTGTTGTCCTGCGACTGGTTCATCGACTGGTTCTTGCACACCAGTCGCAGCCTCGGGGTGTTCAGCAGTAGATCCACCAACCACTGGCTCATCAACTACAAGATCATCCTCAGCCTCCAGAACCAACCTCCTCTTTCTCTTCTGAATTCTTCTTTTGGGCACTGGAATATGTTCAACTGGTGCAACTGCAATCCCTTCAACAATTTGGAGAGGCACAACCTTTTGTGCAATTACCACTGGTTTACCCTTTGTGGTTATTTTCTTCTTCACCACTGGGGCTACCTCAACATCAACAGCTGGCCTTTTCTTTGACACAGCCTTTTTAGCAGGGGTTTTCTTCAACTTTGGAGAATCTGTGATCTCCTCTCCACCAACCTTTTCATTTATAACCACATACCTGTGCACTGTTTTCTCATTCAACACTTTGGGAACGGGGAAAGCTCTCGATTCACCCAACTCCAAACCAGGTATATTCCTCAACAAAACACAAATCTGAATAGCGTAACCCTTCGCCTGCCGGGAACCGGGTGTTACCATTTCCTTAAGAATACCAAACAGTAAACTATTCCAGTTCACTTTCACGTCAAACGTGATAGCAGTCATCAACATAAATCTTTCATGGGTCACCGCGTCAAACGAACCTGCTTTAACAAAAATTGTCTTCGCCAGAATGTCATGCAGAAGGAGATATTCTATTTTCAGTTCCTTCTTCAAACAGGAAATACTGACTTGCTCCTTGGATATAGAAAAGTGACTCCGAGCATCAAAAACCAAATCTTTAGGTACCTCTGAAAAATCTGTTAAACCCTCTGTGGACAGTTCAAACGTTGTAGCAAACATTTCCTCAGAAATCTCAATCACGGTTCCTCTTATGGTGCTAACCACCAATCCGTCTCCTACTGAACCGTTTGCAAAGAACTCTGTGAGAGCAGCTTCGTAGATGACCTGCTACTGATCAGAGAAGATGCCATTTCTGATTCTTGATAAATTGCGAGAGTACCTGTAGAAAAGTTTCTACAAAAGTAGAGCACGAAGAATGCAAGAGAGCAAAATAGTACGAGTAATAATTTTTGCAAGGTAACAGAAAATGAACAGTGGACTCCGTAAATATAAGGAATACGTAAAAGGTAAAGAAATGGGAAACGGTGTAGATGTGACTTTTGGAATGATGACAAATCCACGTGTCACATATCCAACGGCGCGTACAATTTTTGGAAATGATTTTGATTGTACAGAAATATTTTTAAAAGATATTTGCGAAAGAAATATTTTAATCGCACAGAAATATTTTCAAAAGATATTTGCGAAAGAAATATTTTAATCGTACAGAAAACGCGCGCCAAAATTTAATAAGTCACAACTGCTGCGTCTGGTTTAATAACACTCGCAGCTGGTTTTTAATGTATCGTAAGGGATGAACAGGATCTGGTCACAGATAAGTATCAACTGTGTATATGCAACATCTGAGTGTGTCCAGACGCAACATATTCAGTCGACGTCACACTTATAATCCAGATCCTAGTTCCCCATGCGACTGGTATTTTCCCAACGCAAGATGCTTCCCTCAGCTGGGCATCTACTGTTCCCCCTGAACAAAAGACTTGCAGCTGAGTTAGGCAACGGCTGGCAACCTGCAAAATACGTTAGCTCACAGACAATCAAGGCAATTCAAGAAGACCTAATATGTTCCTAAAATAAGAGAACTTAGCGTCTGGCAGAGGTTTGGTGAAGATATCAGCAACTTGTTGCTCAGTCGACACGTACTCCAACCGGACGTCCTTCTTTAGCACATGGTCCCTGATGAAATGGTGCCTGATATCTATGTGCTTTGTTCTTGAATGAAGTACTGGATTCTGGGTAATCGCAATCGCACTAGTGTTGTCGCAGAGAATAGGCGCTTCAGAAGCATCAATGCCATAGTCTTTTAGCTGATGTTGAATCCACAAAATTTGAGCACAGCAGCTACCAGCCGCGAGGTACTCTGCTTCAGATGTTGATGTAGCAATTGACGTCTGCTTCTTACTGAACCAAGAGATCAGTCGATCCCCTAAGAATTGACAAGTTCCACTGGTGCTCCTGCGATCAATCCTGCATCCTGCGTAATCTGCATCGCTATAACCTATTAGTTGAAAGCCTGAGTCTTTGGGATATCAAAGACCCACGTTGGAAGTACCCTTATGATATTTCAATATTCGCTTTACAGCTATGTAATGCGATTGCTTTGGCTCTGCTTGGAATCTAGCACACATACAGACAGCAAACATGATGTCTGGTCTGCTAGCAGTTAAGTATAGCAAAGAGCCTATAATACCACGATAAAGAGATGCCTCAATGGAAGATCCAGCTTCGTCTTTATCTAACTTCATCGAAGAGCTCATCGGGGTTGCAGCTGCTGAATAATTGTCCATGACAAATTTCTTCAGCAGTTTTTTCGTATATTTCGCCTGGTTAATGAAGATTCCATTTTCCAGCTGGCGAACTTGTAAGCCCAGAAAGAATGTCAGCTCCCCCATCATGCTCATCTCAAATTTATCCTGCATAAGCTTAGAAAACTTCTTGCACAGCTTGGGGTTAGTTGACCCAAAAATAATGTCATCAACATAAATCTGAACTAGTAAGATGTGATCATATTTAACAAATTTAAACAGCGTCTTATATACTGTGCCTATAGTGAAGTCATGCTCAAGTAGGAACTTGGATAGTGTGTCATACCAGGCTCTGGGTGCTTGCTTCAACCCATAGAGAGCCTTATCCAGCGGCACTCTTAACATCCATCTGAAATACTTTGAAGTCTTTATATGCAGCATATGCAAGAAACATGCGGATGGCTTCTAACCTAGCTACTAGTGCAAAAGTTTCATCGAAATCTATTCCTTCCATTTGCCTAAATCCTTGTGCTACCAGCCTAGCTTTGTTTCTAGTAACTATGCCATCTTCATTCAGTTTATTCCTAAAGACTCACCTAGTTCCTATGACTGAATGATTATTAGGTCTAGGTACAAGTGTCCACAAATTATTACTCTTAAATTGGTTGAGTTCTTCTTGCATAGAATCTATCGAACTGGGGTCAGCTGAGGCCTCATCTATCTGCTTAGGTTATATGCGACAAAAATGCAGCATCGAAATGATCATGATATAGCTGGCCTCGTGTGCGAACAGGAGATTCGAAATTACCTATGACTTGCTCGGGTGGATGATTCTTATTCCACCGAAGATCAAGTCCAAATGGATTTGCTCTTTGTTCCCCCTGTGTAGCTGGCTGGTTTGCAAGTGAATCAGCAGACGCCAATAGATGTTGAGCATTGTTGTCTTGTGCGTCTGCTTCCAGCTGGTGAGATGTACTTGCGACTGGTTCATCAGCTGGTGGTCTTGCGAATGGTTGTCCAGCTGTTGGTCTCAATACTGAGTGATATGATGTGCTCACACCTGGTTGTCCAGTTGGTGATGAAGATATGCTTGCGGCTGTACTTCAGGCATTGGTCTTGAAATCAATGGAGAATCGCTTGCGACTGCTTGTGCAACGTCTGATCTCAACGTCTGTTTGAGCAACATCTGATTGATTGTCCTCTGTTTGAACATTTGTCGCTTCATTCCCAGCAACTGGTGCACTTGGGGCCATTTGATCCTGCGGCTGATCCACATTAGTTAAATCAATAACTACTGGATTACCTGTCAGATCCTGTTGATCATTGTTATGCGTTGTGACCACTGCTGGTTGTTCTTCCTCAGCTGAATATCTTTGTGGCACGTCGTCGTCTGATTCTTCAAGACTTGTTGACTCCAGACGTGAACACAAATCATGCAAGCTTGCAGCTGAAATTGACTTGAAGCTGGTTTCATCAAATACTACGTGTGCTGATTCCTCAACTGTCAAGCTTCGATTGTTGAAAACACGATATGGTTTGCTCACAGCTGAATAACCTAGGAAGATGCCTGCTTCAGATTTAGGTTCAAAGGATGTTAGATGCTTCTTGCCATTTTTATGAATGAAGCATCTACACCCAAACACCCTGAAATAATAAATATCAGGTTTCTTGCCATGCCAGATCTCATATGGGGTTTTATCGTGCATTCTATTAATCATTGATCTGTTCTGAGTGTAACAAGCTATGTTAAATGCTTATGCCCAAAATTTTTGTGAAATCCCAGAATATGCAATCATAGATCTAGCAGCTTCTGTTAAAGTGCGGTTTCTCCTTTCAGCTAACCCGTTTTGCTGAGGAGTTCTAGCTGCTGAAAGCTCATGCTTTATTCCCAAGTCTTCCAAATAAGATTAGTTTAAAATTTAGAAACTCAGTAACGCGATCACTTATTATTCGGTTGACAGAACAAGATCTGTCATTTTGTAAACGTTTCAAAAGGCGTATCAGCTGGTCTGCGGTTTCAGATTTTGCTTTTAAAAACAACACCCAAGTATATTTAGTAAAATCATCAACAACTGCAAGGGTATAATTCGTTCCCCCTAAGCTCGTTACTGAAATAGGACCAAAAAGATCCATATGCAAGAGCTCAAGGCAACAGGTATAACGTTTTCCGCCTTTATTTTTGAAAGTCGATTTAATTTGCTTACCCAGCTGACATGCTGCACAGATCTTATCCTTAGAAAAACTGATTTTTGGCAGACCAGAAACCATATCATGTTCACTCAACTTGGCAAGTGTTTTGAAGTTTAGATGGTTCATTCTTTGATGCCACAGCCAGCTCTTGGAAGAACAAACTGCAAGGCACAAATGCTCAGATTTCAGCTGATCTGACCAATTGATTATGTAGGCATTCCCCGTACGTTTTCCTACCAATACAGTCAGACCACTTGGACTCTGAACCGTGCATGTGTGTTGTTGAAACTGGACTATGTAACCTTTGTCACACAGCTGACTAATGCTAATCAAGTAATATCGAAGGTTATCAACAACTAGGATATCAGAAATAGATATGTTACCGTGGATAAGCTTACCCTTACCCACAGTGTTACCGTATGCGTTATCACCAAAGACTATCTTTGAGCCTTTGTGTGGAATTGTGAGACCTGGATTTGTATTAAGATTTATTTGTTGATTGTATCGGTTTTTGGGAGTTTTCTGCTGGTTGAATCTCTGTTTGAGAGTTTGGTTTACATTTTCGGGTCTGAAATAGCATTTGGAGCAATTCTGGAAGTTTTCGTGTTTTTGAGATTTTTGAGTATCAGCTGGTTTTGTGAGCTAGCAGCTGGTCGGTGATGAATCCAGCAGAAGCGTGTTTTAGCGCGAGATTCCTGAAATGCCGTCGTTTAAGTGAAGTCTGGTTGTGCGTGTTGTGATCAGCAGATGCTTTAGCGTAGTTGCGTTGAGGACTAAAACGACTGCGTTTAGATTAGTTGGCGTGACGTCGTTTCGATGTTGCGTCTGGTACCAGTTGGTGGAATTGCGTGCGTGTGTCTGCTGGTTGTTCAGCAGAAGCAGATGTCAACGCGGGTCAACATTCCTTTAGCTCGAAGAGGAAACGTCGTCGTTTCGTTGTTGCGACTGGGAGTCCAGCTGCGAGTGATTTTCGTCACTGTAGCTTGCTGCTGGTAATTAGCGAGTGCTGCTATCAGATTTGATGATGTCAGTGGAGCGACGTTGTTTGAGTTAGTTGCAACGCTGCGTTTTGAGGTTGCGACGGGAACCAGCAGAGAGAGAAGCGTTGCATTGTTTTGTTCTTGCGACTGGATACCCAGCTGCTGGTATAGCATCCTGTGCGACGTCGTTTGAGTAAGTTGGCGCGACGCCGTTTTGAGAACCAGCCGTTGGTTTGTTTTGCGATTGTTTTAGCGTTAATTGAGAATCAGCAGTTGGTTCCTTGCGTCTGCTGTTTGTAGTGTTCCTGCTGATTTTTTCGGTGGATTGTTTTTAAGATTTCAGCAGTTGTGGGAGTTATTTAAGGAAGACTTGGTCTTCGAATTTGTGATATCAGTTCCCATACTTAGAAATTTCCAGCCTTTCGTTCTTTGTTCTTTGAACCCTAGAGCACTGTTCACCGTGAGCTTTTCCGGCGAATTCCCGGCGTTTCCGGTGGTTGTTTTGCTCGTGCGAGGTAGCGTTGGACTCCTCTTGAGAAGCTCTTCCATTTCGTACCAGTTTTAGAAGCTGTAATTGGCTAGTTGAGGAACGCGAAGTTGCTGTCGTTCGAGTGTTGCGTCGACCGGGTAGAACTACGTTCTGGTTTTCGGTGAGACCTTGTTCCTAGCCATAGTTTTAAGCTTTCTGTGTAATTTTGAGGTATATTGAGCAGCTGGTTGAGTGTGACTCCCAGCCGTGAGCTTGATTAGCAACCCGTTAGATTTATGTTGTGTATGCCGTGTGTTTAACAGGCTTTTACCAGAGTCTTCGGGATTTCTCGCAGTGTTAATTGTTGCTCAGTATAAGGTACGGATTTGAGCTTATATTACAGCGAGGTTATGGCTTGGATGATTGCAGTTGCTGGTATGTGGAATGGCCGTGCCTGCTGGTTGTGTCCTGTTGAGGATTCTGTATGCTATTGTGTTATTGCTGTGTTGCATAGGTGTATATGCTTGTATTCCAGCATGTTTCATACACGCATGGTATTCCTTTTTCCAGCTTTGGTAGTCTTTGTACCTTATTGTATTGTTGTTGTTTCTTACCAGGATGTGAGGGCGAGCGGCAATACCGCACTCTCATCTCCCTGCTGGGATCGTAGCCACCATGCGCCGAGTGGTTAACTACCACAGTTCATGGGCGAGGCAACAGCAGGTTGAGTTGTTTGATGCATCTGGTAAGTGGGTGTAGTGTCATGGCGAGTGGCTCACTACCACACTGTGAACACACCCCGTGGCCACTGTATGTTGTTGATGATTCTTGGAGCTATGTTTGAGTTCCTTAGCTCCCTCGAGGGTCGAGCCTTCCGTTTTTATTCGACGTCTCATGGATAGCATCTGCATTTTATTCCTTGATGTTTATTGCTGTTGTATTATTGCTCTCCGTACTGGGGTTTGACCCCATGTCCCTCCGGGGCTTGGTTTGTTTCATTGTTGCGTGGTTTTCAGGAAACCCAAGTTCTACAGCTGGTCGTGGTTTTAACCCAGCTGGTGGTGCCCCAGGAGGTGGCTAGCGTGTCCCAGTTGCATATAGCATACTTATATATATGTATCAGTTAGCCAGGGAGATGCCCTGCGCTTTGTTGTTGTACGCGTAGGGGAGTCTGATACATGTTTGAATTATGTATGCTTTATTGTTGGTTGTTTTATGTATTGGGAAACTTATTTTAAGTATTGTTGTATTTTAAATTATATGTTTAAAACCGTCGGGCCTAAAAGCAAAAATTTTACCCACTTTTTGATAGCTTCCGCATGTGTTGTCTGTTTAAAGCACGAGGCCTGACATTTTTGGTATCAGAGTTTAAACTGGGATAAGCTCAATTCCTTTGATCACACTTGAGTCTAGGCACAGTGTTGCGTGTTGCATGTGCTTGACTTATGTGACTACGTGCTGCATATTTTGTGTTATATGCTTTCTATGCTGTATCTGTTCTGTTTTTCCTTATCCTGTTGAGTGTTTTAGATGCCGCCTAGACGTCGTGGTAGTGGTAGGGGGCAGTTCCAGGAATCAGGAGGACAGAACGAGGATCAGTATAGTGCTCCTAGTCATACTCTTGAGAGTAGTGGAGAAGAGGAGGCTGAGGCTCCACCGGCTCCGATAGAGAGAATGGATATGGTTATAGCTCGGTTTCAGAGGATGAATCCTCCTGTCTTCAATGGCGATGAGTCGAGTGAGGATGCGGATTCGTGGCTCCATAGTGTCATACATCTTTTTGATCGGGCTCAGTATGAAGATGATCTCCGGTTGAGGTTGGTGACCTTGTTGTTGAGGAAGTCCGCAGTTACTGGAGACTGGTGTTGGCATCACTTGGGACAGTTTCTACCGGGTCTTCAGGCAGGAGTATGTCCCTGACTCGTATGTGGCTGCCCGTGAGCGGGAGTTTGAGTTTTTGGAGCAGGGTACGTGTTGAGTTAAGCGTGCAAGGGTGAGAGCAGTACTGGGATGGGTGACCTCCTGGGAAGTTCTCGTACGTCAAGCTGCTGACGTTGCGCCGCTTGATCTGGTTGGCCATGTGGGCTGTAAAAGTGTGATGCCAGATCTTAACGGGTAATACTATCTCTGCTGGGGATAGGGCCGACGGTAGGGGAAGGGTAAGACTGATCTCTAAGAGAATTGAGACAGCACCAGCAGTTAGACACGCACATCCCCTGACTCATGGGCCTAACAGCCCAACCCTAACGCACATAATAGGTGCACTCTACGCTACCACATTATAAGGAAATAAAGTTGCACCTTGGCTAACAGCTATAGCTTTTGGCCTAGTGGTAAGCGCTTGATCCTAACAGAGGATTTCGGGAAGTGCGACTTCCTAAAAGTCAACAGGGGTCAAACCGAGGTTTCCCGCTGTTGAGGGGCAAAACGGTCATTTTGCACTGGGGTTCTGAAAAATTGAGACAGCACCAGCAGTTAGACACGCACCTCCCCTGACTCATGGGCCTAACAGCCCACCCTAACGCACATAATAGGTGCACTCTGCGCTGCCACATTATAAGGAAATAAAGTTGCACCTTGGCTAACAGCTATAGCTTTTGGCCTAGTGGTAAGCGCTTGATCCTAACAGTACGTCGACTGTGCGCGAGTATGCTCGCAAGTTTTCTGCATTGTTGGCTTATGTTCCGCATGTTGCTGGCCAGGAGAGGGCCAAGAGTACCAGGTTTGTGGAGGGCTTGAATGGAGAACTGTACCAGAGCGTTTTGACAAGCAAGCCCAAGTCGTATGCTGAGGCCGTGGATACTGCTATCCACATTGAGGAGGGCATGAGGAGCCTTAGTGCGTGCAGAGCGCAGGTAGCGCAGGCGGTGCAGGGTGGTAGACCCGCTGGTCAGGGAGCTCAGTCGTCTCAGAGTTCTCAGTCCGCACATTTTCCTCAGCAGCAGCAGCAGGTAGCTCAGCAGTCTGGCCGTCAGAGGTTTCGAACCCGCGGTCAGCAATTTAAGAAGAAGTCTGGTTCAGGGTCTTCTGGTTCAGGCAGCTCGAGTAGCAGCGGCTCTCGGGTGGAGTTTTGTGGCTTTTGCGGTGGAAAGCATCCTTCCACGCAGTGTGTTGGTGTGCAGGGTTCCTGCAACCTTTGTGGTCAGTACGGGCATTTTGCGAGAGTTTGTCCGTCAGCTGGATCACAGAAGACCGCGGCCCAGCCTCAGGGTCGTGGGGGTCAGTCTAGGGGCCGTTCGCAGTAGTTTCAGCAGCCCCATTTTGGTGAGACTCCGTTTTGGCCGTTTCAACAGCCTGGCCCTTCGCGTTTTGGGCAGTCGTATCAGCCTTTCTTTCCAGGACCCCAACATGCTCAGGTTAACGCCTTCACGAGGGAGCAGGCCGAGGAGACACCGAGCCGGGTGATTGGAGGTACATGTTTTGTTTTTGACTTTCCTGCTCATGTGTTGTTTGACACCGGTGCATCGCATTCGTTTATTTCTGATTCGTTTGTTGTTGAGCATGGTTTGTGTACCGTCCCTTTGCGCGATGCTGTTTCTGTTTCTACCCCCGGTGGTGTGAGCCTGTTCTCGCAATAGATTTTGTTGGATGGTGTGTTGCGGTTTGGTGAGCATGCCTTGTTAGCGAATTTGATCCGTTTGATGCTTTGGGATTTTGATTGCATAGTTGGGATGGATGTGCTGTCCAACTATAGGGCCTCTGTGGATTGCTTGCATGGGATTGTGCGCTTTAGGCCTTTGTCTGGCGAGAAGTGGGACTTCTACGGCCAGGACTCGAGATCGAAGATTCCGTTGGTCTCCACGATGGAGATGTTTAGCTTGTTGTATTTGGGAAATGCTGGCTTTATGATTTACGCTTTGGATGCGTCTTCTTCTTCTAGTGTTCAGCTTAGTGACGTTCCCGTGGTGCGACACTTCCCCGACGTGTTCCCGGAGGAGATTCCTGGTTTTCCTCCGAGGCAGGAGATTGACTTTAGCATAGAGTTGGTGCCTGGCACAGCTCCGATTTCTCATGCCCCATATCGTCTAGTGCCTGCGGAGTTGAGAGAACTCAAGGTACAGTTAAATGATTTGCTGGAGAAGGGTTTCATTCGCCCTAGTATGTCACCGTGGGGAGCGCCCATATTGTTTGTGAAGAAGAAGGATGGCTCAATGCGGATGTGCATTGATTATCATCAGTTGAATAAAGCCACTGTGAAGAATAAGTACCCGTTGCCGAGAATCGATGATCTGTTTGATCAGTTGCAGGGTTCTGCGGTGTCTTCTAAAATTGATCTTCGTTCCGGGTACCATCAGCTCAGAGTGAGGGAACAAGATGTCGCGAAGACTGCGTTTCGTACGAGGTACGAACATTTTGAGTTTTTGGTGATGCCGTTTGGGTTGACAAACGCGCCTGTAGTCTTCATGGATCTGATGAACCGAGTCTTCCGAGAGTTCATAGATCAGTTTGTGATTGTTTTTATTGACGACATCTTAGTTTACTCGAAGACTCCGAGGGAGCACAAGGAGCACTTGGAAATGATTCTTCATAGGTTGAGAGAGCAGCAGTTGTATGCGAAGTTTTCCAAGTGCGAGTTTTGGTTGGATCGCGTTGTATTTCTGGGCCATGTCATTTCAGCGGATGGCATTTCTGTGGATCCCAGTAAAGTGGATGCCGTGTTGAACTGGGAGCGACCGAGAAATGTGTGTGAGACTCGCAGTTTCTTAGGTCTGGCTGGCTATTATCGTCGTTTCTTTGAGGGGTTTTCTTCTATAGCAAAGCCGATGACCCAATTGACCCAGAAGGATAAACGGTTTGTTTGGACTGAGCAGTGTGAGAATGCTTTTCAACTGCTTAAGGAAAAGTTAACTACTGCGCCTGTGTTGGCTCTGCCGTCCGGTTCAGGTGGTTTTGTTGTTTGTTCTAACGCTTCGCTAAATGTATTGGGTTGTGTGTTGATGCAGAATGGTAGAGTCATTGCGTATGCCTCGCGGCAGTTGAAATCGCACGAGACTCATTACCCAGTTCATGATTTGGAGTTAGCAGCGGTGGTCTTTGCGTTAAAGATCTGGCGTCACTACCTGTATGGCGAGCAGTTTGTGGTATACTCCGACCAAAAGAGTTTACAGTATCTGTTTTCGCAGCCTGACTTGAATATGAGACAGCGTCGATGGATGGAGCTGCTTAAGGATTTTGACTGTGAGATTAAATACCAGCCTGGGAAGTCGAACGTAGTGGCTGATGCTTTGAGCAGGAAGGCTAGTGAGATGCTTGCGTCGTTGTACATCTCTAAGGATCAAGAGCATCTTAACACTACGGGTTGGAGATTCTACCCGGCTGAGGATTGTGTGATGGTTTCATCTTTTCAAGTGGAACCGCAGGTTGTTTCCAACATTCGAGCAGCTCAGAGGACCGATCCGTCAATCCACGAGTTGAAGATGAAAGTCAGAGCTGGCGAACTTGAGGACTATTCTGTCTCGTCCGATGGTTGTTTGCGTTTCCGGGGCAGGTTGGTTGTGCCCAATTTGATTGATTTGAAGGAAGAGATCCTTTGAGAAGCGCACTGTAGCAGACATAGTGTTCATCCTGGTGCACGGAAGATGTACCATGCTGTGAAGCCGCACTTTTGGTGGGCTGACCTGAAGAGCGATGTTGCTGGTTTTCTCGCTTGTTGTTTGAACTGCCAGATGGTTAAGGCCAAAAGGATGAGACCTGGTGGTCTGTTGCAGAGTTTAGAGGTGCCCCAATGGAATTGGGAGCACATTGCAATGGATTTCGTAACGCATTTTCCTCGTTCCAGCCGAGGATGCGATGCTATTTGGGTAGTTGTAGACCGTTTGTCTAAGTCTGCACATTTCATTCCCTATGGGATGACCTTCTCGTTGAAGAAGATGGCGAAGCTGTACGTTGATTTTGTTGTTAGATTGCACGGTGTGCCTATTTCAATCGTGTCTGACCGAGATCCGAGATTTACTTCCATGTTTTGGAAGAGTTTGCAGATAGCTTTGGGCACTAGATTGGCTATGAGTACCGCGTATCATCCCCAGACAGATGGCCAATCTGAGTGAACTATCCAGAAGTTAGAGGATATGTTGCGTGCTGTTGTGTTGGATTTCGGAGGTATTTGGCAAGACGCGTTGTCTTTGGTTGAGTTTTCGTATAATAACAGCTACCAAGTGACGATTGGAATGGCGCATTTCGAGGCTTTGTATGGCAGGAAGTGCAGATCGGCAGTGTGTTGGGAAGAAGTGGGGGAGAAGCAGCTATCTGCCCCTGATTTTGTGCAGCAGATGAAAGATCACGTGGATCTTATTAGACAGCGAATGAAAGCTGCCCAGGATCGCCAAGCCAGTTATGCGAATAAGAGGCGTCGACCTCTTGAGTTTCAGGTTGGTGATCGTGTATTTCTCAAGGTTTCTCCGTTTCGTAGTGTGATGCGCTTTGGACGCAAGGGAAAGTTAGCCCCTCGTTACGTTGGTCTGTATGAGATTGTCGAGAGGATTGGCCCTTTAGCGTATCGTCTGTTGTTGCCGTCCGAGTTATCTTCTCTGCATGATGTCTTTCACGTTTCCATGTTGAGGAAGTATGAGCCAGATCCGTCTCATGTGCTTGGAACTGACGAGGTAGAGATAGATCAGTCGTTGAGCTATCAGGAATACCCTTTGCAGATCCTTGGCAGAAAAGAGAAACAGTTGAGGAATAAGACCATTCCGTTAGTAATGGTGCAGTGGAGCAAACATGGTAGGGAAGAAGCTACTTGGGAGCTGGAAAAAAAGATGCAGCGCGAGTGGCCGCATCTGTTTGAGTAGCTGTTGGGCTATATTTTCCAGTAGCTTGTAGTTTTGCTGTTTTTCTTCCTTAGTTTTTGTGATGTGTTTGCTCAGTTATCTTGAACTCTTGGCCTTGTGTTGGGCGAGTTCTGTTTCTAGCCTCTGCTGTTGTGTTGTTTTCCAGAGTTGTTGTTGTGATTTCGAGGACGAAATCCTTTTTAGTGGGGGAGAAATGTGAGACCTGGATTTGTATTAAGATTTATTTGTTGATTGTATTGGTTTTTGGGAGTTTTCTGCTGGTCGAATCTCTGTTTGAGAGTTTGGTTTACATTTTCGGGTCTGAAATAGCATTTGGAGCAATTTTGGAAGTTTTCGTGTTTTTGAGATTTTTGAGTATCAGCTGGTTTTGTGAGCTAGCAGCTGGTCGGTGATGAATCCAGCAAAAGCGTGTTTCAGCGCGAGATTCCTGAAACGCCGTCGTTTACGTGAAGTCTGGTTGCGCGTGTTGTGATCAGCAGATGCTTTATCGTAGTTGCGTTGAGGACTAAAACGACTACGTTTAGATTAGTTGGCGCGACGTCGTTTCGATGTTGCGTCTGGTACCAGCTGGTGGAATTGCGTGCCTGTGTCTGCTGGTTGTTCAGCAGAAGCAGATGTCAACGCGGGTCAACATTCCTTTAGCTTGAAGAGGAAACGTCGTCGTTTCGTTGTTGCGACTGGGAGTCCAGCTGCGAGTGATTTTCGTCCCTGTAGCTTGCTGCTGGTAATTAGCGAGTGCTGCTATCAGATTTGATGACGTCAGTGGAGCGACGTCGTTTGAGTTAGTTGCAACGCTGCGTTTTGAGGTTGCGACTGGAACCAGCAGAGAGAGAAGCGTTGCATTGTTTTGTTCTTGCGACTGGATACCCAGCTGCTGGTATAGCATCCTGTGCAACGTCGTTTGAGTAAGTTGGTGCGACGCCGTTTTGAGAACCAGCCGTTGGTTTGTTTTGCAATTGTTTTAGCGTTAATTGAGAATCAGCAGTTGGTTCCTTGCGTCTGCTGTTTGTAGTGTTCCTGCTGATTTTGTCGGTGGATTGTTTTTAAGATTTCAGCAGTTGTGGGAATTATTTATGTTGGTCCATATTATAGGATCAAAAAGATAGCAGGCGCTGTTTTGACAACCATTAAAATTTTGCGCGCTGCTAATACTTGAGCTGCAATAGCTCGTTGTTCTTGAACATTTACAGAAAACAGAGCACCGGAGACAGATCAGGTATGATTTAAAAATCATGCGGAAAATACCAGAACTGAATCCTATATTTTAAAACAGCTCAAACAGATTTATGTACAACATAAATCTGTTCGAGACTTGTGTGCTTGTGTTGCGATGCTAAGATGCTAAGCAAGTGCTGATTTCTGTTTATGCGTGCGTGCTGAAAGCGTTATGCGTGTATGCGTGCTAAAGTAATTGCTTGCTGAATGAATAACAGAACACGATACAACACAGCATATTTGTTTATGGAAGTTCGGATATCAACATCCTACATCTCCCCTTCTTCCACTTCGAAAGGCTCCACTAGAAGATTTGATCTTACAACTGTGTGTACATACCCAATCCCACAAGCACAACGAAAATAGAAGCTTGGCATCTGCCCGAGACTCGCGCATCCCGACAGTTCATCAATCGAAAAGCCGGTTCTACATAAAAACAGATCTGGCCTTCATACACAAGCATCTCAAAAATATTTAAAACATTAAAATCATAGCACATGTGTTTTAAAATCAGTGCTCGTTCAAGAACAAACCTGCTCTGATACCACTTGTTGGTCCATATTATAGGATCAATAAGATAGCAGGCGCTGTTTTGACAACCATTAAAATTTTGCGCGCTGCTAATACTTGAGCTGCAATAGCTCGTTGTCCTTGAACATTTACAGAAAACAGAGCACCGGAGACAGATCTGGTATGATTTAAAAATCATGCGGAAAATACCAGAACTGAATCCTATATTTTAAAACAACTCAAACAGATTTATGTACAACATAAATCTGTTCGAGACTTGTGTGCTTGTGTGCTGCTGAAATGTTATGCGATGCTAAGATGCTAAGCAAGTGCTGATTTCTGTTTATGCGTGCGTGCTGAAAGCGTTATGCGTGTATGCGTGCTAAAGTAATTGCTTGCTGAATGAATAACAGAACACGATACAACACAGCATATTTGTTTATGGAAGTTCGGATATCAACATCCTACATCTCCCCTTCTTCCACCTCGGAAGGCTCCACTAGAAGATTTGATCTTACAACTGCGTGTACAGACCCAATCCCACAGCCAGCAGCTGTGAGAACTCCTAGACTCCACAAATGCACAACAGCCGCAGCTGTGTGACTGACTACATACACAAGAGTTTTACGTCTTCTTGCTTGGACGGGAACTGTGAACATATTTCGAGATTCATTCACAAACAGATGTGAATGAATCCGGGTGTGTGAGATTGATACATTGTAGCTCTCAAACTCTCTATTTTTCTCACATACGAGGGACATGCTCTAACAAGCTAATCTAGACTTAGCAATCAACTCTCGTGAAAAGCTCTTCTCTAATGGCGGTCGATTTCTTCGTCTATCTCTCTATTTCCCTCTGTTGGTGCACTGTATATTCAATGTATTTCTGCCATAGTATTGTAGTTGCACCAACGTCGTCTCTCAACTGGACGAACTCATTCTTCAATTGGCGTTGCCTTGAAATATATAGCCTCTGTTGAATTTCTTCCCGTTGGAAAGCTTCCAAAACTGTTCAGTGCTTCAACTGGCTAATTTGACTTCTTTCCATTTTAGTGCAACGCTCCTCTGTAAAGTACCGACAGGGGAACAGTACTTGTGTCCTTTTCTTTTGCAGGCTTCTTGTCGCTTTCGCCATTTGAATTGAGCTCAGCAGTTGACATTCATCTTGATAATTCTTCGTAAGTTGTCAATTGCTTCGCTGCTGATTTATCACTATGACTGCTGCGCTTTGCTACTTCTTCGATTCTTTGCGCCTGGGAATTCATGTCGACTGGATATATAGCAACAGCTGATTCATATAAGCTCTTCGACTGGATGCTGCTGTTGCTTGCGTCTGGTTCATCAATTGCTTCGCCTGAATCTTCTTCAACAACAATAACTTGCGACTGGATGACAACGCAAACTCTTCCTGCTGAATCTTTAGCGCAAGAGCAAAACGCTGTCGTATCAACTTATGTAAACGATATCGTTTTGCTATCGCTATCTCCAAATGCTATCTACTGATGAACAGTAGCTTGCGACTAAATATCTCCTCTACGACGTCGCTTCTCTTGCGTCTGGATGCAAGCTACCTGCTGATTCTTGCGTCTGGATGACGTCACCGATGACGTCATCAACAACTAATCCATCTGCTGAATCTCAACACGACGTCGCATCGTCTTTTGCGCTTCGCTTCATCTGCTGATAGCCAACTGCTGATTGTGATGACATCAAGGCTGATGTCATCACAGCTCATACCATATCTAGCGCATCTCTTCTCATCTGCTGAATCTTCATCTGATTACTGTAGCTTCCTGCTGAATGATGACGTCACTGCTGATGTCATCTACAAAGCACTTCAGCTGATCTTCTTCATAGCTCCAGCTCGCGATTCTTCATAGCTTCTTGCTTCTTGGATAGCGACTGTTGATAGGTTCATCAACAGTACTTATAAACGCTACTGCTAACAGATTCGTCAACAGTAACTTGCGCATCTTCTTCTTCAATCTAATTCTCCAGCAAGCTCCTCAATACATGTTCCAGCTGGTTCACTTTACTCTTTAACGCTTGCAGCTGGTTATCATCGTTTCAGCTGGTTCATCATGCTCCAGCTGATTTCTTGGCCTCCGCCTGATTACGAACAGCTGATATAACTCTGGACTTCTCCATCGCTAATTCAACTGACGATACTATGAACACCAAACCAACTGCTTAATCTTTATATCGTGAACCAACTGCTGGACAGATATAGCTGCTTTTCTTCTTTGCGCAATAAGCTTCTTCTTGCTGAATCTTCTTCGTTCCTAAATCCTGTGCACTTAGGTAGAATTGTTAGAAACACAATAATAGGTTTTGTGTAATTCAAAACTTAATCAGGATCTGTAAAAACAGATCCAACAATCTCTCCCTTTTTGATTTACACAAAACCTCAAATTAACAATGTATGTTCTAACAATTCTCTCCATTTTTGTGGGAATCAAAAAAAGAGTGATTTGCTGGACTTCCCGATTTAAAACAAAATCTCTCCCTACACTGTTACAACAAAAACAATGTAACAGCAGGAGTTTTAAACTTTGAAAAACAAAATCAGCTTTGGGAAGCACCGAATGCAAAATATATGATGTTGAAAAACTGACGCTGATGCATTTGCTCAAATTAACAAAGACAGTGACGCCACTCTCCCTGTCTTTTATAACATGAGCTCAAATCAATTTTAAAAAGAAAGTTTTGCATCAGCTGAAGAACCGCAAAAACAGAACATTTAAACACATCAGAGCATACAAATATTTCAAATAACACGTGCTACTGAGTTACTCAAAATTATGAAGAACCAGTACAGAGAACAGCTCAGATTTTTCCTTCTTCTATCTCGCCCCATGTGCTTGTCACTGAGCCTCGCTCCAAGTGATCATACAAGCACTGTTCATCGTGAGCTTTTCCGGCGAATTCCCGGCGTTTCCGATGGTTGTTTTGCTCGTGCGAGGTAGCGTTGGACTCCTATCGAGAAGCTCTTCCATTTCGTACTAGTTTTAGAAGCTGTAATTAGCTAGTTGAGGAACGGAAGTTGCTGCTGTTCGAGTGTTGCGTCGACCGGGTAGAACTACGTTCTGGTTTTCGGTGAGACCTTGTTCCTAGCCATAGTTTTAAGCTTTCTGTATAATTGTTGAGGTATATTGAGCAGGTGGTTGAGTGTGACTCCCAGCCGTGAGCTTGATTAGCAACCCGTTAGATTTATGTTGTGTATGCCGTGTGTTTAACAGGCTTTTACCAGAGTCTTCGGGATTTCTCGCAGTGTTAATTGTTGCTCAGTATAAGGTACGAATTTGAGCTTATATTACAGCGAGGTTATGGCTTGGATGATTGTAGTTACTGGTATGTGGAATGGCCATGCCTGCTGGTTGTGTCCTGTTGAGGATTCTGTATGCTATTGTGTTGTTGCTGTGTTTCATAGGTGTATATGCTTGTATTCCAGCATGTTGCATACACGCATGGTATTCCTTTTTCCAGCTTTAGTAGTCTTTGTACCTTATTGTATTGTTGTTGTTTCTTACCAGGATGTGAGGGCGAGCGGCAATACCGCACTCTCATCTCCCTGCTGGGATCGTAGCCACCATGCGCCGAGTGGTTAACTACCACAGTTCATGGGCGAGGCAACAGCAGGTTGAGTTGTTTGATGCATCTGGTAAGTGGGTGTAGTGTCATGGCGAGTGGCTCACTACCACACTGTGAACACACCCCGTGGCCACTGTATGTTGTTGATGATTCTTGGAGCTATGTTTGAGTTCCTTAGCTCCCTCGAGGGTCGAGCCTTCCGTTGTTATTCGGCGTCTCATGCATAGAATCTGCATTTTATTCCTTGCTGTTTATTGTTGTTGTATTGTTGCTCTCCGTACTGGGGTTTGACCCCATGTCCCTCCGGGGCTTGGTTTGTTTCTTTGTTGCGTTGTTTTCAGGAAACCCAGGTTCTACAGCTGGTCGTGGTTTTAACCCAGCTGGTGGTGCCCCAGGAGGTGGCTAGCGTGTCCCAGTTGCATATAGCATACTTATATATATGTATCAGTTAGCCAGGGGGATGCCCTGCGCTTTGTTGTTGTACCCGTAGGGGAGTCTGATACATGTTTGAATTATGTATGCTTTATTGTTGGTTGTTTTATGTATTGGGAAACTTATTATAAGTATTGTTGTATTTTAAATTATATGTTTAAAACCGTCGGGCCTAAAAGCGAAAATTTTACCCACTTTTTGATAGCTTCCGCATGTGTTGTCTGTTTAAAGCACGAGGCCTGACAGGAATGACGTCTAATAGCAGCTTTCGATTTCCTGTCATATGTCTTGCACAGCCGCTGTCCAGGTACCACAAGTTTGATACATTAGCTGGTTCGTACCTGTTATCCTGCAATCATAAAACCATCTTTTGGTACCCAATTTTACTTGGGTCCATATCGGATTACCCCTTTCGGGACCCATACTTGAATTACCTTAACATTTTTCCCAGTATGCGGGTCCACAAAGGTCTGTGCATAATTGTGAGATCTATTGAGTTTTGATTTCATCTTCTGACCACTTAGATCTCTCCTCGGCTGAGCCTTTGTCCAACCAGATTTTGCCTTCCTTGAATTACGCCTCGGCTGTTGGGAACAAAATACTTGGAACCAGCTTTCGCTTTATCCTTGTCCAGCTTGTTCTTTAGCCAGCTTGGCTTGGAATTCTCAGGTCCTTGAAAACCGATATCAGCTTTTCCATTATCGCTCAACTTGTGAGAGTTCTGGTCATCAAATATTATCTACTCATAGCAGTCATATATCACGTTGTCTTTGACAAAGCTCATTTTGTTGAACTTGTCATATGCTGGCTGTGATTGAGTACTTGTCTCCCATTCGCTGCTTTCACTACTACTAAAACCCAAGCCAGTTTTATCATATACTGACTTTTGGATTTCATGCAGCTTGTGGAGAGCACGTGCCGATTGGTTCCAGGAGCTCATTTCCTTAGTCAATATTTCAACTTCAGCTTTGAGATCACTGAATTCGTTTCTCAACAAATCATTTTCTATCTTCAGCTTACTCAATTCAGTCTTCAAATTGTCAGTATCCTCAAGCTCATCAGAACTTGATTCAATTGAACTATTTTTCAGACTTGCGTTTTTAGCTTTGATTTCCTCAAATGTGTGAGATAAACCCTTGTACTCATGGACCATATCGTTCAGTGCCTGAACTAGATCCTCACGTGTAAATTCAACATTTGAGAAATCAAATACCTCATCGTCCGAAGTTTGATCAGCCATGAGGCAATGAACTTCCTCCTGTTCACTGTCTCTTGATGAGGAGCTGCTGGATGAAGATTCTGAGTCAGTGTCCGCCCAGCTTTTGGTGCTTTCCTCAGCCACCAATACTTTGCGATCATGCTTGCGGCTGATCCTCTTATCACCTCTTGTCCTCATTCGTCTATCCTTAGATCTCTCCTTGGATCTATCAACAGCTCTTTCATCAGTCTTGTCATCTCGCTTGTATCGCTCCTCCTTCTTGTCATCTCTACTCCTGTATCTATCATCAATTCTCTTGTCATCCCTGGATCTGTCTTCCTTATTTGGCCTATTGCAATCAGCTGCAAAATGCCCTATACGACCACAGTTAAAACAAGTCAGATCAGCATAAACTTTATCAGATTTATGATAATTATTATAAGGAGTAGAAGGGTTGAAGGATCTTCTCATGAATTTCCCAAACTTCTTAACGAAGAGGTACATGACGTCATCGCTGAGTTGATCAGCTGTTTTGCTCATGCTTGGAGAGCACTGTTCAGTAGTTGCAGCAGCTAGTGCTTTCGTTGGCTGGGATGTCGAGGGTCCAGCTTCTGCTCTTGTCTCCAACTCAAACTCGTAGGCCTTAAGGTTGGCAAAATAGATCATGAAGCTCCAGCTTGTTCAAGTCTTTGGACTCCCTCATTGCCATGGTCTTCACATCCCACTCCCTTGGTAACGCTCTCATGACCTTCAACGCTAGCTCTCGGTTACTGTACTCTTTTCCAAGACTGTTCAACTCAATCACTGTCGCGCTGAATCTTTCATCAAACTCTGTCATTGTTTCTCCATCCTTCATTTTTATGGACTCATACTTCTGCTGAGCAACCGTCAGCTTGTTCTCCTTCGTCTCGTCACTTCCCTCACAGATTTGAGTCAGCTTTTCCCAAATGTATTTAGCTGTGGCGCAGGTTTTGATTTTGCTGAACATGTTTTTGTCCTTGTCCAGCGTCTTGTAAAGAGGGGTCGGTCCTCTGCGCCTCCCTGATGTCCCTCACAATCTGCGGTTCCACCTGAAGAGACGAAACGAAGAAATACTGATCACCCGGCTGGAAACGCCAACCAGCAGTACTCAACTCCTCATGAACTTTCGAAATACTCAAGGATGCTAACATCTCAGGCTGGGTCTTTCGACTTAGAGCATCTGCTACCAAGTTCACTCGCCCAGGCTGATACTGAATCTCACAATCGAAATCCTTAAGCAATTCCATCCAGCGTCGCTGCCTCATATTCAAATCCGACTGCGTGAAGATATATTTCAGGCTCTTGTGGTCGGTGTACACCACGAATTCTTCACCATAGACATAATGCCGCCAAATCTTCAAGGCAAACACTATCGCAGCCAACTCCAAATCATGAACCGGGTACCTCGTCTCGTGAGGCTTCAGCTGTCGAAACGCATACGCAATCACGTACCCGTTCTGCATCAAAACACACCCTAAACCACTCAGAGAAGCATCGGAGCACACAACAAATCCTCCGGAGCCAGACGGTAGGGCCAAAACAGGAGCAGAAGTCAACTTCTCCTTCAACGTCTGAAAACTGTACTCGCACTCATCAGTCCAAACAAATCTCTTATCTTTCTGAGTCAACTGCGACATAGGCCTGGCTATCGAAGAAAACTTCTCAATGAAACGCCTATAATAGCCGGCCAATCCCAAGAAACTGCGGATCTCTGAAACATTTCGAGGTCTCTCCCAGATAAGCACTGCTTCGACCTTGCTCGGATCTACCGAAATTCCTTGTGCCGAAATCACGTGACCCAAAAAGATACCCCTGTCTAGCCAAAACTCGCACTTGCTGAATTTAGCATAGAGTTGCGAGTCTCTCAATCTCTGCAAAACAAGTCTCAAGTGCCCTTTGTGCTCTCTCTTGCTCCTCGAGTACACCAAGATATCATCTATGAAGAC
>KQ988203.1:31219-74104 GCA_001598015.1 Dorcoceras hygrometricum
ATGTAAACTCACGTAAGCCACATAACAGCAGTTCACAACATCGAAACATAGTCATGTTCACGCTCAAACTGCTAAGAGCTGCTCAATTCGTACCTCAATTCCCCAATTTACCTAACAGATTCTCCTGGCTCAAATCACGCAGCAGGAACTTCCTGGATTGCTGAAATCCAAAAGCTCAAAGGAAACAGCCGCTGACTCTGCTCAACTAAACCAGCAATTCACGAACGAGCAGGGCATACGGGATTTCTCAACTCGTCGCTCCTAGCTTCCAAATCAGTATCAATTGAAAGAGCACTTCTCAAGGAGTCCAGCGCCACCAAGAACATCAAAAACAAAGGCTGGATGCGATGAAAATCGACGGTGGAAAGTCACGGTGAACAGTAGTCGACGAGGGTTTGGCCGCTGAATCTGCTCAACTAAACCAGCAATTCACGAACGAGCAGGGCATACGGGATTTCTCAACTCGTCGCTCCTAGCTTCCAAATCCGTATCAATTGAAAGAGCACTTCTCAAGGCGTCCAGCGCCACCAAGAACATCAAAAACAAAGGCTGGATGCGATGAAAATCGACGGTGGAAAGTCACGGTGAACAGTAGTCGACGAGGGTTTGGAGAAGAAGAGATAAGAAATATCTGGCTCAAAATAATCTAAGTGTCGATCAACACTTCTATTTATAATTCCCCAAATCAGCAGCTGCTGATCAGCAGATAACAGGACCAGCAGGAAACGATCAGCAGGCACTATCTCTTCCTCTTCGAAACCAAAATCAGCATAAGCAAATCAAATACGCGTTCGCAAGAAAACATTCCAAAACGACACCGTTCCAACTTATCAAAACGACGCCGTAGCAAACACCAGCAGACAACAGCTCTTCATTTCGAAACAAACCATCTGCTGGTCACGCAAAACCACTCAAAACGACGACGTATCAACTAATTCAAACGACATCGTAACAAAAACGTCAGCACAGCTATCGCCTGCTGGTTCACCAGCAGGAACGCATATCTCACAACAAACTCTCGCTGCTGGTTCCAACTGAAATCTCCTAAACGCAGCGTTTCAATCTTAGTGAAACGACGTCGCTTCACGTCTACGACCAAATTCCAAAACCAGCAGCTGGTCATTCTACATACACGCATCTGCTGATCCAAAACCAGCAGCAACACTAAAATCAAACGACGTCACTTCTCAACGCTTTTGCACAAGCGCGCCTGCTGATCAGCAGTAACCATCGCAACGCAAACTACCAGCAGCAAGGAAATACGTCACGCTGACGTCACCTCTGCTGATTCAAAATCCACCAGCAGGAGCTACAGTAACTTTGACCAGCGTTGACTTCACCAAAAATCGATAATTTCTCATTTCCGAGCCAAACGCTGCAACTAAAATTCCAGCAGGACTTTCTTTCTCAAAAATCCTCACAAAACACGTGATTAATCCCAAATCCAACCAATTAATCACAAATCTAAACTCTCAATCCTCACACCTGTCGGTCTGGATTTAACTTGTCTTATTTTGTTATCACCAAAACTATAAATTTTATCCTAACAGTGTTGACCTTCATTATTTTCATTGGTCCATCTGTGATCACCGACCACATATCATAATCTTGTGCGGCCAGATGTGCTTGCATCCGTATTTTCCAATCATCATAATCTACCTTCGAGAACATAGGAATTTTATTGTGAGCAGTAGACATATTGAGATGTACGAAGCGCGAAAGACAAACTGTTCAAAACTGAGATAAGCAGGCTCTGATACCAATTGATAGGATCAATTAGGATCGAAAACAGACCTAGGAGTTAAGAGGGGGGGGGGTTGAATGAACTCCTTTGGATTTTTATTTTTCAAAACCTTCAAAACAATTTTAAAAGAGCCTAGCTTAACTCGTATCTATGTTACCAGATCCGAGGTATCCAGTTCAAGTCTAATCTCTCGACTAACAAATAATGTGTGGAAATAAGTCGATCAACCAGTGAACAGTAAAAATATATATAGGATGCAGTAAAGTAAAAGTGCAAGGTTCAGAGTTTGTTTATGGAAGTTCGGATCTGAAGATCCTACATCTCCCCTTCTTCCTTTGCAGGAAGGTTTCATTAGAAGAATTTGATGCACACAACTTCTGTCTACACCCAGTCACCGAGCCTCGCTCCAAGTGAACTCCTAGAAATCTCCAACTATACGCAGATACAACTGCGGAATTACAAACAATTTGATTTTCTCAAACGGCTTCAAGTAGCACGTTTGTTACAGACTCAACCATGAATAATACAATGAAATACAAAGCTATTGAGTATTGTAAATCTTCTGGTTTCTAAACAGAGAAACTCGATTTACAAATGTAAACTAGAAGGTCTGACTCGAAGATGAAACTATTAAGATCAACGTGAAGTGTTCTTCGAGTTTTGAGAACTGGACTTAGAATATTTCTGCAATAAGGAGTTCCAGTGAATATTCGAGAGTAAATTGACCAAGAGAGTCTTCATTTGAATTCTTCATCTATTTATACTTTTCAACTCCAACGGTCAGTGGATGAATAATACAATGAAATACAAAGCTATTGAGTATTGTAAATCTTCTGGTTTCTAAACAGAGAAACTCGATTTACAAATGTAAACTAGAAGGTCTGACTCGAAGATGAAACTATTAAGATCAACGTGAAGTGTTCTTCGAGTTTTGAGAACTGGACTTAGAATATTTCTGCAATAAGGAGTTCCAGTGAATATTCGAGAGTAAATTGACCAAGAGAGTCTTCATTTGAATTCTTCATCTATTTATACTTTTCAACTCCAACGGTCAGTGGAAACAAATTCCTTTGAATATCTTCATCACCGCATTCAGCCCTTCATTAACGCTATGCCGAAGGTACTTTGCGATAATTAGGGCTTAATTTATTTTCATACCGAATACACATCATATCAATTTTTTTGCGTGATGTGCATCTTTACTCAAAATAGCCCTGAGTTTGTTTCCTTAATCCAAGATGTGTGACCGTTGATATCTTTCGAATAGAGTGAAGGTGTGTTTAAGAAATTTTGAGGCTTATATCTGTTGTAACATTGATATCTGAAAATCACGCTGTATTTGTGAACAGCAGCAAGAAATGTCTCTGTATAGCCGTCACATATGAAATATCTCCTTGAGTATGACGGATATGAATACTGTACTGTTCTTGTAATCAAAACTGATAGCATACATCTGTAAGACACTGAGTCGAATCTGTCCAGTCTAAGTCCGTTATAGAATTCTGAATTATGGTAAAGCTCTTTCAAATTAACTGTCTAATATCTGATATAGCATATTCGGATCTGACTTCCTGTAACTGATATCTGAATTACCCTGTGTAGTTTGTTCACATATAATGCTCTCGAATTTGAATTATAACATCTGAGTCAATATAACGGAATCTATTACTGAAACCTTTAAATCAAGTCTAAAAACTTCACATCTGAAATCCTGACCCGATTACTCAACTGATCCAGATACCCGAATCTGAGAACTTCAACCCGATAGCTGAATTAATCCACTCGATAGCTGATATCTGGAATCCAAAACACTCGAGTCTGAGAACACTTAACTGTAAACCACAATATCTGTATGTTCGGATCTGATTCTTACAATCGATTATAATCTTATTTTTGTTATCACCAAAACTCATAAATTTTATCTTAACAGAATTGTAATGCCTGAGAATTTTGCTACCCAAATCGCATGCCTTATCGTTTTATTTAATTATTTGCATGATTATTTCCTCATGATTTATTTGACTTGGATTTCGAGTCCTTTTAGAGTTTGTATTTAGATGATGCAAGGCTGGAAGGAAGACGACGGGGACACCGAGGTATTGAGGTTTTCAATGAAAAATCTATTTCGAAGTCGTTTTAAAGAATTTAGTAAATTGAGGGATTAAGGATTTTATTCTTTTAAATGAGTAGAATTTTTGCTACTAAAATGACAAGTTTTACACACACTTGCATCATTATTAAAAACCAAATCTTCTTACCTTATTTCAACCCCACATTTTTGAAAATAATAGCTAGGAGGTGAGTTCATTTCACCCAACATGCATTCAAATTTTCTAAGTATGGTGTGAGTGAGGTTGTGTTGAGGTTGTCAAGGGTGGATCTTGAAGGGAGGAGAAGTCTAGTCTGGCTTAGGTTTCGATTCAAAGGGGTTAGCAGGGGTCCTAAGGGTCGTCCATGGGCTGTGTGAGGGGTCGGTCGGGTGCTGGAGTCAAGGAAAGGGGCTGGTTCGAAGTTGTGTTTCTAACCTCTCCCAGATGAGTTCCTGTGCGCGACCAGTCATTTGGGTAAGAAATGAATTTTTTATGATTTTTACGGTTTTGTCGCGCAGAGTGGTTCCTTTCGGGGCATTTTCGGGAAAGCTGGGAAATTGGGTCATAGGGGCTGCCAAAATTCATGAATGACTTTACTATATGTTTTAAGGATATTATGAACTGTGTTTAAG
Organism: Dorcoceras hygrometricum; assembly: GCA_001598015.1. Lineage (NCBI taxonomy): Eukaryota > Viridiplantae > Streptophyta > Magnoliopsida > Lamiales > Gesneriaceae > Dorcoceras > Dorcoceras hygrometricum. Next base: position 35,686 of record KQ988203.1, read on the forward strand.
CATTTTTGTAATTTTTGAGATTTTTGGTCATTTTATGAAAATTAAATGCTTAGAAAATGATTTTTAGCATGTTTGAATATTTAAAGCGAAAATGTTTATTTTTGAAGTATTTATGGGCAGAATGTTCATGAGGTTATGAAGTTTATTTATTTATTGAGTTTTGAGAAAATGATAGAGGAAAGAACGAGGAAAAATGATTTTTGTTGAATGATGAGACTTGATTGTGGTTTTTCTATGACGGATATGGGATCGGGAGACGTTCCGCTTGCCATATCAAAATGACGGGTCTGGACTTCAGATAAGTACTGAAGTGCCTTTCCAACTGACGGATCTGGGCTTCAGATGAGCACTAGAGTGCCTTTCCAACCTAGTACTAGTGTTTATTAGCTTGATCAATCGACTTGAGGTTGAGGAACCACAGTCGAGGAACGGAATTCACGAGGAAAAATGTTTTAGAAAGTTCATTTTATTTATGCAAAGATGTTTAGTTATTTTGAGCATGAACTTGTTTTAATGCATACCTTTTAAGTCAAGAAAATATTTTAAGTAGAAATATTTTAATGCATGTGCATGTTTTATTTAGTACTCGTTATATCTCAGTTTTGTACTTGTTGAGTCTTTAGACTCACTATGCTTGGATAGTGCAGATGAGGCTGAGATCGAGATTGAGGGGTAGGAATCCTGAGCGGATTACAGTAGGGATTGGCACCTATCCAGCGACCTCTTGTTTTTGCTTAGCAACTTCAGTCTTTTTTTAGCATACGTCGACTTGTTTTGAGAAAGATATGTTTTTTTTATGCATGGGGATTTTTATGACTTACTCAAATTTTAGTCATCATGCACGATTATTTTTATTGTTTAAGACTTTTATTATTCTTAGAAACCTTATGACAATGACTTACTATTATCGCTTCATTTACAAATATTTTATTATCTATCATGTGGGAGTTAGTCTATAAAAAAATATTTTCCTAGTATTTTCTTTTCCGCATTTAAGATCTCTTTTCACTTAAATATAATTTAAGAAGTGAGGGACGTTACAGTTCGTATCAGAGCCGACCGGTGTGGTTCAGGGACGAACCAAGCGGAAGCTAGTGGGCATGTGAGGTCCGGGGCTCAAAAGAGGGCAGGGAGTGATCTCCGGTGCCAAGAGGTTGTACGGACAATGAGCGGCTCCTCGCAGGCTTCTAGAGGCGAAGGGACACATGAATGAACCGATCCCACACCGAAATGAGAAGGATGATGAGACTGGGAAGTTATAGATGTAATTGAGGTTAGTTGAGGAAGGATTATCAGATTTAATTGGTACTACTCATACCAACAAGGTGCATCTTCTTTTCGGAAGCTCATCACTTAAGAACCCCAAAGTTAAGCGTGCTTGACTTGGGACAATTTTGGGATGGGTGATCACTGGCAAGTTTTCTCAGGGTGCGCGCGAGTGAGGACAAAACACGCTGAAAAGATCAGTGTTGGTACAGTGGGGACAGTCGTTAAATCTGGGTTGTTACTGTCAGGCCTCGTGCTCACATCAGAGACAAAACATGCAAAAACATGCGGAAGCTACTAAAAAGCGGGTAAAATTTTTGCTTTTGGCCTGACAGAAAGATAACATAATTTAAAATACAACAATACTCAAAATAATCCCAGTTTTATAAATCCTCAACACCACAAACAGTCAAGTACAATAATTGCCCAACGGCTGAATACAACACAAGTATTGATAGACTGCCAACTATATATATCTAAGCATCACCCGGGACATCCCACCCGCGGTGATACCAGTGCATATAGATAATATACATAACTGGAACACTCTATATACCTCCTGGGGCACCTCCAGCTGGGTCAAAGCCACGTCCAGCGGAAAAACCTGAGAAACCTGAACCACAAACAGGCAAACAACACAACAGCCCCAGAGGGACCTCGGGGTCAAACCTCAGTACGGAGAGCAACTATAAAACAGCAATGAATAGCAAAAGATAAGATGCAGATGATATGCATGAAGAAAAGTTCAACAGTCGAAGGCTACAACTAAACAAGGAGCCAAGGAATTCAAGCACAGCACCACAGCTGATAACAAATTCTGCGAAGAAAGGTTAGTGGCCACTGGTGTGTGTACAAGCACACGGGAATTACCCGCTCATCTTTACACTACACCCGAAATACCAGATGCATCAACAACTCAACCTGCTGTTGTCCAAAACCATGAACTGTGGTAGGTAACCACTCGGCGCATGGTGGCTAATAAATACCAGCAGGGAGATGAGAGTGCGGTATTGCCGCTCGCCCTCAAAGTCTGGTAAGAACATAACAGCAATAACAACAGGACAAGGCTGCAACAGCTGAATGGAATGATAATGCGTATGAAATGCAACAGTTAAACCAACACATAAACAACAATGCAATGCATACACAGCAAGCACATAATATCCATGCCAATTCCAGCCGTAATATAAGCTCAACATACGTACCTCTCCAGCTCCTGAACTACAATTACCACACACTGCTGCTACAACGAAGTCCGAGCAACACATATCTGTCACCTGCTAAGCCAACACAAGCTACTGCTCAATGACCAAAACATAAAACAATCGGAAAGCTCTAACAAAGCTTAAAGGTAGCATCTTTACTTACCCCAACGATCTATCGGCACGGCAGGGAACGCTTATGCTAGCAAACTACACAAGGGAGATGTCTTAGCGATCCTGCGATCCTCTTCCAGCTCCTCCAAATCCTTCTAAAGAGGTATAGAACGACGTGCCTTAGTAAGAGGAGTCCAACGCTACCACTCTCACTCTCGTCGGAGCTGTCTACCACCGGCAATTAGGACGGATAAGGTTACGGTGAACAGTAAATAGGGTTCGAGACAAAGATTTGGAATCGAAGGAAATATTTGCTAAGTATCGAGGAACCTTAATAGAGAACAGCAGCCAAGTCCTCTACTAAATACACTTCTCAACAGCCGACAGAAGTTGGAACAGACTCCACCGACAAAACAGTCGCCAACGCTGCTATATCAACCAGCAGTTGAAATCTCGCATCAGCTTTTGCCTATCGCTAAACAGCGAACAACTAAACAAAACAACGTCGCCCGCTATCCACTGCTGATCGCTAACCAACAGCTGATCTACAAACCAGCAGCTGAATAAAACAACGAACCAAATATCTCGACAGCTAATGTCTATCATAACCAACAGCTGGTACAAAGCGCTCCACTCAAAACGTTGTCGTGTTAACTAATCCAAACGACGTAGTTTCGATACCAACTAATAAACACGCTAGCAAAACCAACAGCTGGTTCCTGTTCACAAAACGTCGTCGCTTCAGAGTCCCTTAGCGCTCTCTGCTGATCATCGCAACTAACATACCAACAGCTGATCACACGCAACAGCTGGATACACGCTAATACACCAACGACTGAAATCTAACGAAGCACTGCTGCTGCTTCCTACCAAAACGCAACGACTGAAATATCAACAGCTGACGCGATCACTCAACGGCTGATTCATACTAATACTGCTGATGTCTTTCCAACTACTGATTCTAACACTTAGGCAAATTCGATGTCTACGCCAAGCACATCGACCAACACCTGATTGCGAAAACACAGGTCTCACATCTCTCCCCCACTAAAACACGATTTCGTCCTTGAAATCAACAAGTCCAGAAACAACTCAACTGAACCCAAGAGTTCAAGATAACTGAGCAAACAACTACTGGAATTTGAGGCAACCCTCATGCAAACAGATGCGGCCACTCACGCTGCATCTTCTCTTCCAGCTCCCATGTAGCTTCTTCCCTACCATGTTTACTCCATTGCACCATTACCAAAGGAATGGTTTTTTTCCTCAACTGTTTCTCCTTCTATCTAGGATCTGCAATGGATACTCTACATAGCTCAACGTCTGATCTAACTCAACCTTGTCAGTTCTCAACACATGAGACGGATCTGGCTCATACTTCCTCAACATGGAAACATTAAAGACATCATGTAGAGAAGATAAATATGGTGGCAACAACAGCCGATATGCTAAAGGTCCAATCCTTTCAACAATTTCATACCTTTACCTTGTGTCCAAAGCGCATAACACTGCGAAACGGAGAAACTTTAAGGAAAACGAGATCACCAACCTGAAACTCTAGAGGTCGACACCTCATATTTGCATAACTGACTTGGCGATCCTGGGCAGCTTTCGTCCGCTGTCGAATAAAATCCACATGATCCTTCATCTGCTGCACAAAATCTGGGGAAGACAGCTGCTTCTCCCCCACTTCTTCCCAACATATTGGCGATCTGCACTTTCTACCATACAAAGCCTCAAACGGCGCCATACCAATCGTCACTTTGTAGCTGTTATTGTAGGAAAACTCAACCAAAGACAACGCATCTTGCTAGCTACCACCAAAATCCATCACAACAGCTCTTAAAATATCCTCCAACGTCTGGATAGTTCTCTCAGATTGACCATCTGTTTGGGGGTGATACGCTGTACTCATAGCCAATCTGGTACCCAAAACTGTTGCATCTCTTCCAAAACCTCGAAGCAAACCTTGGATCTCGGTCTGAAATGATCGAAACAGGCACACCGTGCAGTCTAACCAAAAAATCCACGTACAGTTTTGCCATTTTCTTCAAAGAAAACATCATACCATAGGGAATAAAATGTGCAGACTTCGACAATCTGTCGATTACAACCCAAATCTCATCGCAACCTACACTAGAACGAGGCAAATGCGTCACAAAATCCATCGCTATGTGCTCCCAATTCCATTGGGGAACTTCCAAACTATGCAACAGACCACCAGGTCTCATCCTTTCAGCCTTAACTTGCTGACAATTCAAGAAATGAGCAACAAAACCAGCAACGTCACTCTTCAAACCAGCCCACCAGAAGTGCGGCTTCAACGCATGGTACATATTCCGTGCACCTGGATGAACACTGTGTCTACTGCAATGCGATTCTCTAAGGATCTCCTCCCAAAGATCTATCAGATTGGGCACAACCAATCGACCACGGAAACCCAAACAACCATCAGAAGAAACAGAATAGTCCTCAAGCTGGCCAGCCCTGACCTTCAACTTCAACTCGTGGATGGAAGGATCTATCCTTTGAGCGGCTTTAATGCTCGAAATGATCTGTGGCTCAACTTGGAAAGAAGAAACCACTACATAATCCTCAGCCGGGTAAAACCTCCAACCTGTAGTGCTAAGATGCTCACGGTCTTTTGAAACATACAACGACGCAAGCATATCTCCTTGACCCTTCCTGCTCAACGCATCAGCCACTACATTAAATTTCCCAGGCTGGTACTTGATCTCACAATCAAAGTCCTTCAGCAGCTCCATCCATCTACGTTGTCTCATATTCAAGTTAGGCTGTGAAAACAAATACTAAAAACTCTTGTGGTCCGAGTACACCACAAACTGCTCACCATACAGATAGTGGCACCAAATCTTCAACGCAAAGACCACAACTGCTAGCTCCAAATCATGAACTGGGTATCGAGTCTCGTGCGGTTTCAGCTGCCGTGAAGCATACGCAATGACTCGACAATGCTGCATTAACACACAACCTAATCCATTGAGTGAAGCATCGGAACACACGACGTAGCCACCTGAACCAGACGGTAAAGCCAACACAGGCGCAGTAGTCAACTTCTCCTTGAGCAATTGAAAAGCATTCTCGCATTGCTCAGTCCAAATGAACCGCTTGTCTTTCTGAGTAAACTGAGTCCATGGCCTAGCTATACTAGAGAAACGCTCTATAAAACAACGGTAATAGCCAGCCAGACCCAAGAAACTACGAACCTCAGATACATTCCTAGGTCGCTCCCAGTTCAAAACAACATCTACCTTACTGGGATCCACATAAATGACATCTGTGATTTCACCCAGAAACACGACGCGATCTAGCCAGAACTCGCATTTAGAGAACTTAGCATACAGCTGCAAGTGTCTCAATGTCTGAAGGACAACTCTCAAATGCTCCTTGTGCTCCAAAGGAGTCTTTGAATACACCAAGATGTCGTCAATGAACACGATCAAAAACTGATCTATAAACTCTCGGAAGACTCGGTTCATCAAATCCATGAAGACTGCAGGAGCATTAGTCAACCCAAAAGGCATTATCAGAAACTCAAAGTGCCCATACCTAGTACGAAAAGCAGTCTTTGCAACATCTTGATCTCAAACTCTCAACTGATGATACCCTAAACGTAGATCAATCTTCGAAATACAGCAGAACCTTGAAACTGGTCAAACAAGTCGTCGATCCTCGGCAACGGGTACTTATTCTTAATAGAAACTTTGTTCAGCTGACGAAAGTCAATGCACATTCTCATTGTGCCATCCTTCTTCTTGACAAACAAGATAGGTGCTCCCCACGGCGACATGCTAGGTCTAATAAAACCTTTCTCCAGCAAGTCATCCAACTGCACCTTGAGCTCTTTCAACTCAGCAGGCGCTAAACGATATGGTGCACATATGGAAAGAAGACAAATTAGCCATATCGAGCGCTGAACAGATTTGGAATCTATCTAACGGCTAATTCAAACAGAGCTTATATATTCGAGGAGCGCCATTGAAGAAGGTTGATCAAGAGGGTGAAAACCGAGAGTTGTTGTTACACAGAAAAGAAAATCAATAGAAGACAACAACAGAGGGAAAAATGAATCTGAAGTGAAGCTGTCAATTACCATTCGAGAAGAGAGCTTAATTGCAGTTGACAGTGGAGCTGGAATTAGCTAATTAGAGCATTTCCCTAGTGTGTGAGAAAAACAGAGAGTTGAGCGTTTCATTGTATCAATCTCACACACAGAGATTCATTCACAGTTTATTGGTGAATGAATCTCAAAATGTTTCCATCAGTTCCTGAGCAGCACTGATGACGTCATCACAATCAGCAGATGAGAAGAAGATTCCAGCAGCAAGTTACTGTTCACGAAGCTGTTGTCAGTTACTATTCACAAAGCTGTTAGCAGTCGCCATTTATATTACTGCTGACGAATCTGTTAGCAGTCGCAATTATAAGTACTATTGACGAATCTGTTGACAGTCGCTATTCAAGAAACCGTTGACAGCTGATGAGCTATGTTAAACAAGAAACTAACAACAGCAAACGTAACAGTGAAGAACGACGAGAATCAGCAGACGGTTAGAGTTCAGCAGATGAAGTTCCAAGGGAAATCAGCAGGCACAAGCATTTGGTGGATAGCATGTTTTGCTAATGAGTGCAAAACGACAGCGCTTGATTAAAGAGGAACGACGACGTCTTGGACTCTCGAGGAAACCAGCAGATGGCTACAGTAGAATGGAATCAGCAGAAAGCTTCAACCAGCAGTTGGTGTTTGGAGTTGGCGATTGCAAAACGATGTCGCTTGAATAAGTTGATACGACAACGTTTTGCACTCGCGATAAGATTCAGCAGTGCTCACAGCTTCCTCCAATAGATATGCTGACGTCATCATTGCTGCTCACAGCTTCCTCCAATAGATATGCTGACGTCATCATTGCTGCTCACAGCTTCCTCCAATAGATATGCTGACGTCATCATTGCTGCTCACAGCTTCCTCCAATAGATATGCTGACGTCATCATTGCTGCTCACAGCTTCCTCCAATAGATATGCTGACGTCATCATTGCTGCTCACAGCTTCCTCCAATAGATATGCTGACGTCATCATTGCTGCTCACAGCTTCCTCCAATAGATATGCTGACGTCATCATTGCTGCTCACAGCTTCCTCCAATAGATATGCTGACGTCATCATTGCTGCTCACAGCTTCCTCCAATAGATATGCTGACGTCATCATTGCTGCTCACAGCTTCCTCCAATAGATATGCTGACGTCATCATTGCTGCTCACAGCTTCCTCCAATAGATATGCTGACGTCATCATTGCTGCTCACAGCTTCCTCCAATAGATATGCTGACGTCATCATTGCTGCTCACAGCTTCCTCCAATAGATATGCTGACGTCATCATTGCTGCTCACAGCTTCCTCCAATAGATATGCTGACGTCATCATTGCTGCTCACAGCTTCCTCCAATAGATATGCTGACGTCATCATTGCTGCTCACAGCTTCCTCCAATAGATATGCTGACGTCATCATTGCTGCTCACAGCTTCCTCCAATAGATATGCTGACGTCATCATTGCTGCTCACAGCTTCCTCCAATAGATATGCTGACGTCATCATTGCTGCTCACAGCTTCCTCCAATAGATATGCTGACGTCATCATTGCTGCTCACAGCTTCCTCCAATAGATATGCTGACGTCATCATTGCTGCTCACAGCTTCCTCCAATAGATATGCTGACGTCATCATTGCTGCTCACAGCTTCCTCCAATAGATATGCTGACGTCATCATTGCTGCTCACAGCTTCCTCCAATAGATATGCTGACGTCATCATTGCTGCTCACAGCTTCCTCCAATAGATATGCTGACGTCATCATTGCTGCTCACAGCTTCCTCCAATAGATATGCTGACGTCATCATTGCTGCTCACAGCTTCCTCCAATAGATATGCTGACGTCATCATTGCTGCTCACAGCTTCCTCCAATAGATATGCTGACGTCATCATTGCTGCTCACAGCTTCCTCCAATAGATATGCTGACGTCATCATTGCTGCTCACAGCTTCCTCCAATAGATATGCTGACGTCATCATTGCTGCTCACAGCTTCCTCCAATAGATATGCTGACGTCATCATTGCTGCTCACAGCTTCCTCCAATAGATATGCTGACGTCATCATTGCTGCTCACAGCTTCCTCCAATAGATATGCTGACGTCATCATTGCTGCTCACAGCTTCCTCCAATAGATATGCTGACGTCATCATTGCTGCTCACAGCTTCCTCCAATAGATATGCTGACGTCATCATTGCTGCTCACAGCTTCCTCCAATAGATATGCTGACGTCATCATTGCTGCTCACAGCTTCCTCCAATAGATATGCTGACGTCATCATTGCTGCTCACAGCTTCCTCCAATAGATATGCTGACGTCATCATTGCTGCTCACAGCTTCCTCCAATAGATATGCTGACGTCATCATTGCTGCTCACAGCTTCCTCCAATAGATATGCTGACGTCATCATTGCTGCTCACAGCTTCCTCCAATAGATATGCTGACGTCATCATTGCTGCTCACAGCTTCCTCCAATAGATATGCTGACGTCATCATTGCTGCTCACAGCTTCCTCCAATAGATATGCTGACGTCATCATTGCTGCTCACAGCTTCCTCCAATAGATATGCTGACGTCATCATTGCTGCTCACAGCTTCCTCCAATAGATATGCTGACGTCATCATTGCTGCTCACAGCTTCCTCCAATAGATATGCTGACGTCATCATTGCTGCTCACAGCTTCCTCCAATAGATATGCTGACGTCATCATTGCTGCTCACAGCTTCCTCCAATAGATATGCTGACGTCATCATTGCTGCTCACAGCTTCCTCCAATAGATATGCTGACGTCATCATTGCTGCTCACAGCTTCCTCCAATAGATATGCTGACGTCATCATTGCTGCTCACAGCTTCCTCCAATAGATATGCTGACGTCATCATTGCTGCTCACAGCTTCCTCCAATAGATATGCTGACGTCATCATTGCTGCTCACAGCTTCCTCCAATAGATATGCTGACGTCATCATTGCTGCTCACAGCTTCCTCCAATAGATATGCTGACGTCATCATTGCTGCTCACAGCTTCCTCCAATAGATATGCTGACGTCATCATTGCTGCTCACAGCTTCCTCCAATAGATATGCTGACGTCATCATTGCTGCTCACAGCTTCCTCCAATAGATATGCTGACGTCATCATTGCTGCTCACAGCTTCCTCCAATAGATATGCTGACGTCATCATTGCTGCTCACAGCTTCCTCCAATAGATATGCTGACGTCATCATTGCTGCTCACAGCTTCCTCCAATAGATATGCTGACGTCATCATTGCTGCTCACAGCTTCCTCCAATAGATATGCTGACGTCATCATTGCTGCTCACAGCTTCCTCCAATAGATATGCTGACGTCATCATTGCTGCTCACAGCTTCCTCCAATAGATATGCTGACGTCATCATTGCTGCTCACAGCTTCCTCCAATAGATATGCTGACGTCATCATTGCTGCTCACAGCTTCCTCCAATAGATATGCTGACGTCATCATTGCTGCTCACAGCTTCCTCCAATAGATATGCTGACGTCATCATTGCTGCTCACAGCTTCCTCCAATAGATATGCTGACGTCATCATTGCTGCTCACAGCTTCCTCCAATAGATATGCTGACGTCATCATTGCTGCTCACAGCTTCCTCCAATAGATATGCTGACGTCATCATTGCTGCTCACAGCTTCCTCCAATAGATATGCTGACGTCATCATTGCTGCTCACAGCTTCCTCCAATAGATATGCTGACGTCATCATTGCTGCTCACAGCTTCCTCCAATAGATATGCTGACGTCATCATTGCTGCTCACAGCTTCCTCCAATAGATATGCTGACGTCATCATTGCTGCTCACAGCTTCCTCCAATAGATATGCTGACGTCATCATTGCTGCTCACAGCTTCCTCCAATAGATATGCTGACGTCATCATTGCTGCTCACAGCTTCCTCCAATAGATATGCTGACGTCATCATTGCTGCTCACAGCTTCCTCCAATAGATATGCTGACGTCATCATTGCTGCTCACAGCTTCCTCCAATAGATATGCTGACGTCATCATTGCTGCTCACAGCTTCCTCCAATAGATATGCTGACGTCATCATTGCTGCTCACAGCTTCCTCCAATAGATATGCTGACGTCATCATTGCTGCTCACAGCTTCCTCCAATAGATATGCTGACGTCATCATTGCTGCTCACAGCTTCCTCCAATAGATATGCTGACGTCATCATTGCTGCTCACAGCTTCCTCCAATAGATATGCTGACGTCATCATTGCTGCTCACAGCTTCCTCCAATAGATATGCTGACGTCATCATTGCTGCTCACAGCTTCCTCCAATAGATATGCTGACGTCATCATTGCTGCTCACAGCTTCCTCCAATAGATATGCTGACGTCATCATTGCTGCTCACAGCTTCCTCCAATAGATATGCTGACGTCATCATTGCTGCTCACAGCTTCCTCCAATAGATATGCTGACGTCATCATTGCTGCTCACAGCTTCCTCCAATAGATATGCTGACGTCATCATTGCTGCTCACAGCTTCCTCCAATAGATATGCTGACGTCATCATTGCTGCTCACAGCTTCCTCCAATAGATATGCTGACGTCATCATTGCTGCTCACAGCTTCCTCCAATAGATATGCTGACGTCATCATTGCTGCTCACAGCTTCCTCCAATAGATATGCTGACGTCATCATTGCTGCTCACAGCTTCCTCCAATAGATATGCTGACGTCATCATTGCTGCTCACAGCTTCCTCCAATAGATATGCTGACGTCATCATTGCTGCTCACAGCTTCCTCCAATAGATATGCTGACGTCATCATTGCTGCTCACAGCTTCCTCCAATAGATATGCTGACGTCATCATTGCTGCTCACAGCTTCCTCCAATAGATATGCTGACGTCATCATTGCTGCTCACAGCTTCCTCCAATAGATATGCTGACGTCATCATTGCTGCTCACAGCTTCCTCCAATAGATATGCTGACGTCATCATTGCTGCTCACAGCTTCCTCCAATAGATATGCTGACGTCATCATTGCTGCTCACAGCTTCCTCCAATAGATATGCTGACGTCATCATTGCTGCTCACAGCTTCCTCCAATAGATATGCTGACGTCATCATTGCTGCTCACAGCTTCCTCCAATAGATATGCTGACGTCATCATTGCTGCTCACAGCTTCCTCCAATAGATATGCTGACGTCATCATTGCTGCTCACAGCTTCCTCCAATAGATATGCTGACGTCATCATTGCTGCTCACAGCTTCCTCCAATAGATATGCTGACGTCATCATTGCTGCTCACAGCTTCCTCCAATAGATATGCTGACGTCATCATTGCTGCTCACAGCTTCCTCCAATAGATATGCTGACGTCATCATTGCTGCTCACAGCTTCCTCCAATAGATATGCTGACGTCATCATTGCTGCTCACAGCTTCCTCCAATAGATATGCTGACGTCATCATTGCTGCTCACAGCTTCCTCCAATAGATATGCTGACGTCATCATTGCTGCTCACAGCTTCCTCCAATAGATATGCTGACGTCATCATTGCTGCTCACAGCTTCCTCCAATAGATATGCTGACGTCATCATTGCTGCTCACAGCTTCCTCCAATAGATATGCTGACGTCATCATTGCTGCTCACAGCTTCCTCCAATAGATATGCTGACGTCATCATTGCTGCTCACAGCTTCCTCCAATAGATATGCTGACGTCATCATTGCTGCTCACAGCTTCCTCCAATAGATATGCTGACGTCATCATTGCTGCTCACAGCTTCCTCCAATAGATATGCTGACGTCATCATTGCTGCTCACAGCTTCCTCCAATAGATATGCTGACGTCATCATTGCTGCTCACAGCTTCCTCCAATAGATATGCTGACGTCATCATTGCTGCTCACAGCTTCCTCCAATAGATATGCTGACGTCATCATTGCTGCTCACAGCTTCCTCCAATAGATATGCTGACGTCATCATTGCTGCTCACAGCTTCCTCCAATAGATATGCTGACGTCATCATTGCTGCTCACAGCTTCCTCCAATAGATATGCTGACGTCATCATTGCTGCTCACAGCTTCCTCCAATAGATATGCTGACGTCATCATTGCTGCTCACAGCTTCCTCCAATAGATATGCTGACGTCATCATTGCTGCTCACAGCTTCCTCCAATAGATATGCTGACGTCATCATTGCTGCTCACAGCTTCCTCCAATAGATATGCTGACGTCATCATTGCTGCTCACAGCTTCCTCCAATAGATATGCTGACGTCATCATTGCTGCTCACAGCTTCCTCCAATAGATATGCTGACGTCATCATTGCTGCTCACAGCTTCCTCCAATAGATATGCTGACGTCATCATTGCTGCTCACAGCTTCCTCCAATAGATATGCTGACGTCATCATTGCTGCTCACAGCTTCCTCCAATAGATATGCTGACGTCATCATTGCTGCTCACAGCTTCCTCCAATAGATATGCTGACGTCATCATTGCTGCTCACAGCTTCCTCCAATAGATATGCTGACGTCATCATTGCTGCTCACAGCTTCCTCCAATAGATATGCTGACGTCATCATTGCTGCTCACAGCTTCCTCCAATAGATATGCTGACGTCATCATTGCTGCTCACAGCTTCCTCCAATAGATATGCTGACGTCATCATTGCTGCTCACAGCTTCCTCCAATAGATATGCTGACGTCATCATTGCTGCTCACAGCTTCCTCCAATAGATATGCTGACGTCATCATTGCTGCTCACAGCTTCCTCCAATAGATATGCTGACGTCATCATTGCTGCTCACAGCTTCCTCCAATAGATATGCTGACGTCATCATTGCTGCTCACAGCTTCCTCCAATAGATATGCTGACGTCATCATTGCTGCTCACAGCTTCCTCCAATAGATATGCTGACGTCATCATTGCTGCTCACAGCTTCCTCCAATAGATATGCTGACGTCATCATTGCTGCTCACAGCTTCCTCCAATAGATATGCTGACGTCATCATTGCTGCTCACAGCTTCCTCCAATAGATATGCTGACGTCATCATTGCTGCTCACAGCTTCCTCCAATAGATATGCTGACGTCATCATTGCTGCTCACAGCTTCCTCCAATAGATATGCTGACGTCATCATTGCTGCTCACAGCTTCCTCCAATAGATATGCTGACGTCATCATTGCTGCTCACAGCTTCCTCCAATAGATATGCTGACGTCATCATTGCTGCTCACAGCTTCCTCCAATAGATATGCTGACGTCATCATTGCTGCTCACAGCTTCCTCCAATAGATATGCTGACGTCATCATTGCTGCTCACAGCTTCCTCCAATAGATATGCTGACGTCATCATTGCTGCTCACAGCTTCCTCCAATAGATATGCTGACGTCATCATTGCTGCTCACAGCTTCCTCCAATAGATATGCTGACGTCATCATTGCTGCTCACAGCTTCCTCCAATAGATATGCTGACGTCATCATTGCTGCTCACAGCTTCCTCCAATAGATATGCTGACGTCATCATTGCTGCTCACAGCTTCCTCCAATAGATATGCTGACGTCATCATTGCTGCTCACAGCTTCCTCCAATAGATATGCTGACGTCATCATTGCTGCTCACAGCTTCCTCCAATAGATATGCTGACGTCATCATTGCTGCTCACAGCTTCCTCCAATAGATATGCTGACGTCATCATTGCTGCTCACAGCTTCCTCCAATAGATATGCTGACGTCATCATTGCTGCTCACAGCTTCCTCCAATAGATATGCTGACGTCATCATTGCTGCTCACAGCTTCCTCCAATAGATATGCTGACGTCATCATTGCTGCTCACAGCTTCCTCCAATAGATATGCTGACGTCATCATTGCTGCTCACAGCTTCCTCCAATAGATATGCTGACGTCATCTTTGCTGCTCACAGCTTTCTCCAGTAGACATAGTGACGTCATCATTGCTGATAACAGCTCTTGCTAGCGCTCCAGTGAACAACTTCTTCTTCGTCTTATTTCTTCCAGCAGACTTCATAGATTCTGTTCCAGATCACATTTTCGCATGAGGCCTGTGCTGTTCCCTTCGAAACGGTCCAACGAGCAAGACTCACTCCTACGCAGTGAGCTCCTCCGTTTTTGGCCAAATTCCTTCGTTTAGGCCTCCGAAAATACGATTTACTCTTTTCAGCCCTTGGTCTGCTACGGTATCAGCTTCAGCTTCTTCTGTTATAAATCCAGCTAACATCTGCACACTTAGTAGAGACATTAGTAACACAATAAATATGTTTTGTGTAATTCAAAATACATTCTGGATCTGTTATCCAGATCCATCATGCACGTGAAATCGGAGCTGTACCAGGCACCAAATCAATGCTAAAGTCAATTTCCCTCCTCTGAGGAAAACCAGGAATCTCCTCCGGAAACACATCAGGAAAATGACGCACCACTGGAACGTCGCTGAGCTGCACATGCGAAGAAGAAGATGCATCCAATGCGTAAATCATAAAACCAACGTTCTCCGCCGACAACAAGCTGAACATCTCCATCGCTGAGACTAACGGAATCTTTGACTGGGAATCAGCACCGTAGAAATTCCATTTCTCACCGGACTGAGGCCTAAAACGCACGATCCTATGAAAACAATCCACGAAGGCCCTATAACCGGACAAGACGTCCATTCCCACTATGCAGTCGAAATCCCAAAACATCAAATGGAACAAATTCGCCACTAACACATGCTCACCGAACCTCAGAACGCCATCCAACAAAACTTCCTGGGAGTACAAGCTCACACCGCCAGGAGTAGAACAGACACCACATCGCACAAAGAATTGGTATGCAGACCATGATCGACCACAAATGCATCAGAAATGAAAGAATGCGATGCGCCAGTGTCAAACAACACTCGTGCAGGAAAATAAAAAACAAGGCATGTACCTGAAATCACCCTGCTCGGTGTCTCATCCGCTTGCTCCCTAGTAATAGCGTTCGCTTGAGCATGTTGGGGTCCAGAGAAATGCTGCTGAGACGATTGTCTGAAACGCGACGAACCAGACAACTGGAATGGCCTAAACTGCGTCTCTCCAACCCAGGGCTACGGAAACTGAGGGGAACGACCCCTAGACGATCCTCCTCGACCCTGAGGTGGGGCTGCGGCTTGCTGAGATCTAGCCGACGGACACACCCTCGTGAAATGCCCATACTGACCACAGATATTACAAGAGTCCTTAACACCAATGCACTGAATTGACGAATGCTTGCCTCCACAGAAGCCACAAAACTCTGCCCTAGAACCACTGCTACTAGAGCTGCCAGAACCAGAAGAACCAGAACCAGACTTCTTCTTAAACTGATGACCACGAGGTCGGAACCTCTGACGGCCAGACTACTGAGCCAACTGCTGCTGCTGCTGCTGGGATTTATGAGCTGACTGTGAAGATTGAGAAGACTGCACTCCCTGAACAGCGGGACGACCACCCTGAGCACCCTGAGGCCTAGCACGCGACCTCCGGCTCCGTAGACCTTCCTCAATATCAATTGCACTATCCACAACCTCTGCATAGCTCTTTGGTTTTCTCGACAAAACCAAAGTATACAACTCTTCGTTCAAACCCTCAATAAACTTATTCCTCTTGGCCCTCTCCCGGCCAGCAACATGCGGGACATACGCCAATAAGGAAGAAAACCTACGGGCATACTCTCGCACAGACATCGTACCTTGCTCCAAATGATCGAACTCTCGCTCACGAGCGTTCACATACGACTCCGGGACGTACTCCTGTCGAAAGGCAACACAGAAACTATCCCAAGAAATCTCCACACCGGTCTCCTCCAGAGTCCTCGAAGCGCCACGCCACCAACTCTCCGCACTCTTTCTCAGCTGGAAGGTCGCCAAACTTAACCGAAGCATATCATCGTACTGAACACGATCGAACAAACTAGTGATGTGCCGTAGCCACGAATCCGCATCCTCGCTAGACTCGTCACCGTTAAAGATCTGGGGACTCATCCGTTGGAACCTAGCCATCACAATCTCCATGCTCTCCACACGGGTTGTCAGGTCGTCAACTTCATCCTCCATTCGCCTACCGCGACCACGGGAAGGGAAACTACGCTGATCCTCGTTCTGACCTCCAGACTCGTCCTGAAACTGTCCTCTACCTCTACCCCTACGTCTAGCAGGCATCTCTCTACTAAAGCACTAAACAGGATAAGATAACACAGAACAAGTACAGCATAGATAGCACATATCACAAACAATATGCAACACATAAGTCACATAGTCAAGCACAAGAAACACACAAGCTGTGCCTAGACTCAAGTGTGATCAAGGAAATCGAGCTTATCCCAGCTTAAGCTCTGATACCAAAAATGTCTGGCCTCGTGCTCACATCTAAGACAAAACACGCAAAAACATGTAGAAGCTAATAAAAAGCGGGTAAAATTTTTGCTTTTGGCCTGACAGAAAGATAACATAATTTAAAATACAACAATAATCAAAATAATCCCAGTTTTATAAATCCTCAATAGCACAAACAGTCAAGTACAATAATTGCCCAATGGCTGAATACAACACAAGTATTGATAGACTGCCAACTATATAGATCTAAGCATCACCCGGGACATCGGTGATACCAGTGAATATAGATAATATACATAACTGGGACACTCTATCTACCTCCTGGGGCAGCTCCAGCTGGGTCAAAGCCACGGCCAGCGGAAAAACCTGAGAAACCTGAACCACAAACAGGCAAACAACACAACAGCCCCAGAGGGACCACGGGGTCAAACCTCAGTACGGAGAGCAACTATAAAACAGCAATGAATAGCAAAAGATAAGATGCCGATGATATGCATGAAGAACAGTTCAACAGTCTAAGGCTACAACTGAACAAGGAGCCAAGGAATTCAAGCACAGCACCACAGCTGATAACAAATTCTGCGATGAAAGGTTAGTGGCCACTGGTGTGTGTACAAGCACACGGGAATTACCCGCTCATCTTTACACTACACCCGAAATACCAGATGCATCAATAACTCAACCTGATGTTGCCCAAAACCATGAACTGTAGTAGTTAACCACTCGCCGCATGGTGGCTAATAAATACCAGCAGGGAGATGAGAGTGTGGTATTGTCGCTCGCCCTCAAAGTCTGGTAAGAACATAACAGCAATAACAACAGGACAAGGCTGCAACAGCTGAATGGAATGATAATGCGTATGAAATGCAACAGTTAAACCAACACAAAAACAACAATGCAATGCATACACAACAAAAACACAATATCCATGCCAATTCCAGCCGTAATATAAGCTCAACATCCGTACCTCTCCAGCTCCTGAGCTACAATTACTACACACTGCTGCTACAACGAAGTCCAAGCAACACAGATCCGTCACCTGCTAAGCCAACACAAGCTACTGCTCAAAGACCAAAACATAAAACAATCAGCAGCTGGGAGCTACAACTCCACCAGCGCTTATATACCTTCGTAGATCAACGGAAAGCTCTAACAAAGCTTAAAGGTAGCATCTTTACTTACCCCAACGTTCTATTGGCACGGCAGGGAACGCTTATGCTAGCAAACTACACAAGGGAGATGTCTTAGCGATCCTGCGATCCTCTTCCAGCTCCTCCAAAGCCTTCTAAAGAGGTATAGAACGACGTGCCTTAGTAAGAGGAGTCCAACGCTACCACTCTCACTCTCGTCGGAGCTGTCTACCACCGGCAATTAGGACGGATAAGGTTACAGTGAACTAGGGTTCGAGACAAAGATTTGGAATCGAAGGAAATATTTGCTAAGTATCAGGGAACCAATAATAGAGAACAACAGCCAAGTCCTCTATTAAATACACTTCTCAACAGCCGACAGAAGTTGGAACAGACTCCACCGACAAAACATTCGCCAACGCTGCTATATCAACCAGCAGTTGAAATCTTGCATCAGCTTTTTCCTATCGCTAAACAGCGAACAACTAAACAAAAAGACGTCGCCCGCTAGCCACTGCTGATCGCTAACCAACAGCTGATCTACAAACCAGCAGCTGAATAAAACAACGTATCAAATCTCTCGACAGCTAATGTCTATCATAACCAACAGCTGGTACAAAGCGCTCCACTCAAAACGTTGTCGTGTTAACTAATCCAAACGACGTAGTTTTGATACCCACTAATAAACACGCTACCGAAACCAAAAGTTGGTTCTTGTTCACAAAACGTCATCGCTTCAGAGTCCCTTAGCGCTCTCTGCTGATCATCGCAACTAACATACCAACAGCTGATCACACGCAACAGCTGGATACGCCCTAATACACCAACGACTGAAATCTAACGAAGAGCTGCTGCTGCTTCCTACCAAAACGCAACGACTGAAATATCAACAGCTGACGCGATCACTCAACGGCTGATTCCTACTACTACTGCTGATGTCTTTCCAACTACTGATTCTAACACTTAGGCAATTTCGATGTCTATGCCAAGCACATCGACCAACACGTGATTGCGAAAACACAGGTCTCAGAGTTACAGTTTCTTTACCAATAATGTTTTTCGCAACATAGAACTTAAATTGCAGGAGAATGTTGTTTATGCAGATCTTATAGTATTACCTATGCTTGAGTTCGATTTAATATTGGGAATAGATTGGTTGACTACGTATGAAATCATTATAGATTTTAAGCAAAGAACTGTCAAGGTTAAACCACCCAGCGGGAGCTCATTTTTGTTCCAGGCTGGTAGACTTGATAGAACTCCTAAGCTGATATCAACTTTGAAAGCCCAGAGCTATCTAAGGAAGGGATATCAAGGATTTCTAATTAGTGCTATATCAGTAGTGGAAAATGAGAAGATTAAACTGGAATACGTTGCAGTAGTGAATGAATTTCCTGACATATTTCCAGAAGATATATCCGAGTTGCCACCAGATCGGGAATTAGAATTCACTATTGACTTAGTACCCGAAGCTGCTCCAGTTTCCAAGCCGCCCTATAGACTTGCTCCTAAGGAGATGAAAGAATTGAAAGATCAATTCCAATATTTATTGGATAAAGGTTTCATCCGTCCCAGTACATCACCGTGGGGAGCTCCAGTGTTATTCGTAAAGAAAAATGACGGGAGTATGCGTTTGTGTATAGATTACAAGGAGTTGAATAAGTTAACTGTTAAGAATAAATATCCTCTCCCTAGGATAGATGATTTATTCGATCAACTCAAAGGAGCTGCTGTATTTGCGAAGATCGATCTCAGATCTGTTTATCACCATCTTAGAGTAAAGAAGGCAGACGTATATAAGACAGCCTTTAGAACACGATAAGGCCATTACGAATTCTTAGTGATGCCATCTGGGTTAACTAATGCGCCTTCTGTGTTTATGGATTTAATGAACAGAGTATTTAAACCTTTTCTAGATAGATTCGTGATTGTTTTTATAGATGATATTCTTGTTTACTCTAAGAGCAGAGAAGAACACGCCGACCAGCTCAGAGTGATACTGCAAATTTTGAGGACTAAGCAATTATTTGCTAAGTTTAGTAAATGCGAATTTTAGATTGACAAGGTTGCGTTTCTTGGTCATATTATTTCTAAGAACGGAGTAGAAGTAGATCCCTCCAAAGTGGAAGCAGTTCGGGAATGGCCTGTGCCCAAGAGTGTATCAGAAGTACGAAGTTTCTTAGGTCTTGCAGGTTATTACCGGTGTTTTATAAAGGGGTTTTCCAGAATAGCAGTCCCTTTAACGTCATTGACCAAGAAGGACGTTAAGTATAATTGGTCTCCAGAATGCCAGTCCAGCTTTGTGAAGTTAAAACAGGCATTGATAGAATCCCCTGTTTTAACATTGCCATCAGGAAAAGAGAATTTCACGATCTACACAGATGCATCGAAATAGGATTGGGTGCTATTTTGATGCAAGATAAGAAAGTGATTGCCTACGCTTCTAGAAAACTGAAGATTCACGAAAAGAATTATCCTACCCATGATCTTGAATTAACAGCAGTAGTTTTTGCATTGAAAATTTGGAGGCACTATCTTTACGGGAAAAAATACGAAATTTTTACAGACCACAAAAGCCTTAAATAATTCTTTACCTAAAGGAGCTTAACATGACAAAGAATATGGCTTGAATTGGTCAAAGACTACGATTGCGTGATTAGCTATCACCCTGGCAAAGCTAATGTAGTAGCTGATGCACTAAGTAGAAGAGCAGTGGGATTAGCTCAATTTTTCAGTACAAATACCATTAGCAAAAGAAATCGAAAGATTTGAGCTGGAAATAATTACGCAAAGAAATATTGCTAGATTAGCTGTTCTTAAAGTTCAATCTACATTGAAAGATCGGATTAGAGATAGCCAAACGAGGGATGACCAGATACTCAAATGGAAGCAGCAAGATGAAGAAAGGGGTGGAAATCTTTATACTATAGTAGAGGGAATTGTGAAATATCAGGATAGGTTATGGGTACCGCGAGCTGATAACTTGCGTAATGAGATTATGAGCGAATCTCATAACACTCCGTATTCTATTCACCCAGGAGGAACAAAAATGCATAAGGATTTACAACGGCTGTTTTGGTGGCCAGGTATGAAACGAGATATCTCCAATTTCGTTTCTGAGTGTTTAACATGTCAACAAGTAAAAGTAGAGCATCAGAGACCAGCTGGGATGTTAAAACCTCTCCCTATACCAGTATGGAAATTGGATAATATAGCAATGAATTTTGTAGTAGGTTTACCAAAGACACTGCATGAATTTAACTCTATTTGGGTAATTATTGATAGATTAACTAAGTCAGCTCATTTCTTACCGGTAAAGACGACTTATGATCTGAATAAGTATGCTGAACTGTACGTGAAAGAAATAGTGAAATTACATGGAATTCCAAGTTCTATAGTATCAAATCGAAATCCCGGTTTCACTTCTATGTTTTGGAAGAGCATACATAAAGCCCTGGGAACTAAGTTTAACCTTCAGTACAACTTTCCATCCATAGACAGATGGACAATCGGAAAGAGTGATTCAAACACTGGAAGATTTGCTTCGTGCGAGTACTCTAGATGTGGCGCCCGAACCCAACGGGGCCACGAGTTTTGGGGTAAATAAAATTTTCGAAACAAAAGAAGGGCTAAAGGATAATTTGTTATAAGCTGTATTTCTTATACAAGAGAAAGAGAAACGCGAAGACAAAACTAACAAACATTTAATTTGCGCGCCAACTATTGAAACTTGTTTGCGGAAAACAGAGTCTAATATATAACTTTGCAATTGCGATTACAACACCCAAATTTTCAACATGAATAAACAGCTGTTGTAATTGATTTCAATACAGTACTTCTAAGATACAAAACAACGACTGCTACGACACGGAATACGTTGGCCATTGACAAACACACATCACCCAGCAGCTGATTCACATTTCACCACCTGTTCGCTCCTCAGCTGTCGCACCTGCATCATTTTAAAAGCTAATGAGCCTAGGGGCTCAGCAAGTAAAAACCTGAATAATAACAAGTTCGAATACCAGGTGGACATCTGTTCATCACGTAAGTTAAAGGAACATCAATACATAAACATTTCTTAAACATTCGTAAACTTGGAGACAAGGGAATATAACCCAGATCTCAACATTAACATCATTTTCCTTAGATTTATGGCTCAGAAGCTCTCCTTAGGTCCGTGTTGCACCTGATCAAGTGACTACTGATATCAGCCTTAGCCATTGGCTTCTTTACGTTGGGGCAACCGACATATAGACGACTGCTCACCCTTCTCTTTATGACCGTCTGTTATCTTTGCCATAAATCTTAAAATAAACTTTTCCTTTAACATCTTTAGTAAAACTTCTTTCTCAAAATCCTCGGGTTCCATCGTTTTAAAACTTTTGCTTCCGCTTTAGAATTTTACTGAGTATCGGGTTCGGCTTTTGGAAAGATAATCATTAACATGAGACCAGTCGCAAGAGGAACCAGTCGAAATGAATAAAACCAGGTGCAAGGGATTTTTACTAAAAGAAACCAGCCGCAAGGTACGTTTTAAATGAAACGGCGTCGTTAACATATCGACGAGCCGGAGGAAAAATATTAACAACCAGTCGCAATGAACAGTATCAGTCGCAAGACTAATACCAGCTGAAATAAACAGTAGAAACCAAACGCAAAGGATAACCAGTCGCAATGAACAGTACTTTAGAAACGAATATTGCAACTGCTGAAATTTGACAATAAAATGCATCTGCTGATGAACAGTGCATCTACTGGATTTTAATAACAAACATGCACCTGCTGATGAACAGTGCATCTGCTGAATTAACGAAAACAACGCAGCTGCTGGATTTTAACAAGGAAATGCAACTGCTAGAATAAAACAGGATATATGTAACATCAAAACAACAACTATGCTATCAGCCGTTGCCTATCAAACCAAAATTCATAATGGTTCGACTAGCAACTACCGATTACACCGTTATTAAATTCTGATATTACAATTACTAAATTGAAGAACATTCATAAACTTCTTGGGAATAAACTCGAATTCTCAGCACTTTAAAACATCACAAACTTTCTGGAAAACATTTTGGAAGCATCATAAATATCAAAACATCATTTTCGAACCAATCTTCTTTCCCCGTTGCCTATCAAACCAAAATTCATAATGGTTCGACTAGCAACTACCGATTACACCGTTATTAAATTCTGATATTACAATTACTAAATTGAAGAACATTCATAAACTTCTTGGGAATAAACTCGAATTCTCAGCACTTTAAAACATCACAAACTTTCTGGAAAACATTTTGGAAGCATCATAAATATCAAAACATCATTTTCGAACCAATCTTCTTTCCTTTGAACATGTATAAATCGTTTTAAACATGAACACTAAACATAACATAACATATAGGCAAGGAGACTCAAGAACATCAATATATGCTTTAAATGGTGAGTCAAGAATCAGCTTTTACTTGCCTTAAATGAAACTTTGCAACAACAACCGATTCCCCCAGAACTCTTCTCCTAGAGCGATACACGAACTTTTCCGGAAAATATTTGAAGAACACTAAAGATTTTCTTTGCAAATGATAAAGGTCTTGCTTTGAAAACATGTTTAAATATGGAAGGGATTAGTGGCAAGCTACTTGTGAAATCAAGCATGACACACTTAGAAAATTTGGTAAAATTCCCTTCCTCTTATTTTAATTTGTAAAACACTAAATCATTTTCCAAAAGAAATCATTTGTCCTCCTAAAAAATGTTTTCAATCATTTTAAAACCTGCTCGTGCACTACCCTTGGAGTCACCTGCTGAAATCAGCCATGTCACACTTATCTTCTGAAATTAAAAGGTCAGCGATAATAAATATTTCATAATACCCATTATAAAATAAACAATGCATAATGTGGTCCTAAGGATTTTGGGGCGTTACAACTCTACCCTCCTTATTGAAATTTCGTCCTCGAAATTTACGTACCAAATAGGTAAGGGTAAAGACTTAGCATATCAGCTTCTGTTTCCCACGTTGCTTCTCGCTCCGACTGATTAGTCCATTGTACCTTAACCATAGGAATGATACGGTTTCTTAATCTTCTAATTTCTCGGAGGAGAATTCTTTCTGGTCGTTCTTCATAGCTTAAATCTGGTGATAACTGGATTGGTTCATGACTTATCACATGTGAGGGGTTAGGAACATATTTCCTCAAAGCTGATACGTGAAAAACATTGTGCACAGCTGCCAGCTGGGGAGGCAGTGCTAAACGATAGGCTAATGTTCCTATCTTCTCCAAAATCTCATATGGTCCAATATATCTTGGACTCAATTTCCCTTTCTTCCCAAACGCATAACTCCTTTCATTGGAGCTATTCTCAAAAATACGTGATCACCTATCTCAAAATTCAGTTCCCTTCTTCGATTATCTGCATAACTTTTCTGTCGACATTGAGCAGCTTTCATTCTTTCTCTTATTTTTCTAACAGCTGCTGCTGTTTGCTCCACAATGTCTGGTCCTAAGCCAGCTCTTTCACCAACTTCATCCCAATGAAGTGGTGTTCTACACTTTAGGCCATACAGAGCTTCATATGGATCCATTTGAATCGACGCCTGGGAACTGTTATTATAGGCAAACTCTACCAGTGGAAATTTCAAATCCCAACTTTCTGAAAAATCCACAATACAAGCCCTGAGCAAGCCTTCTAAAATTTAAATCACACTTTCTGATTGTCCACCAGTCTGGGGGTGAAACGCAGTACTAAATGTTAGCTTTGTACCCATAGCGTTATGTAGACTTTTCCAAAATGCTGATGTAAACTTAGGATCTCTATCTGATACAATGGAAACTGGAACACCATGTAGCCTCACTACTTCCTTAACATACAAATCTGCATATCTACTCACCTCGTAGGTTGTTTTAACTGGTAAGAAGTGAGCAGACTTAGTGAGTCTATCAATTATAACCCAGATGGAGTTATATCCTTGAGCTGTCCTTGGTAATCCAGTCACAAAATCCATCGCTATACTTTCCCACTTCCATTCTGTAATAGGCAGTGGTTTCAATAATCCAGCTGGTCGCTGATGTTCAGCCTTCACCAGCTGACACGTCAAACATTCAGCTACAAATCTAGCAACATCCATTTTCATTCCTGGCCACCAATACAACTGCTGGAGGTTCTTGTACATTTTCTTACTTCCTAGATGTACTGAATATGGAGCTTTATGAGTTTCTTTCAAAAGATCAGCTCTTATATCATCTACTTGAGGTACCCAGATTCTGTCCAAATACCTAACAATTCCATCCTCTGAAAAATAGAGACTACTGCCTCTTTCTTTATCTTGTTTAACCCATTTCTTCAATTGTTCATCTTGCAGCTGCCCTTCTCGAATTTGGCCTAACAAATTTGATCTCACTGAGAGGTTTGCTAAGATCACATCATTACTACTGCTGGACACTATTTCAATTCCAAACCTTTCAATTTCAGTTTCCAATGGCTTTTGAATAACCAGCTGCGACAATCCCACTGATTTTCTACTCAATGCGTCAGCTACCACGTTTGCTTTCCCTGGGTGATAACTCATAGTACAATCATAATATTTAACCAGCTCCAACCACCGCCTCTGCCTCATATTTAATTCTTTCTGGGTAAAGAAGTATTTTAAACTCTTGTGATCTGTGAATATTTCACACTTCTCTCCATAGAGATAATGCCTCCATATCTTAAGGGCAAAGACAACAGCTGTTAGTTCTAAATCATGCGTTGGGTAATTCTTCTCGTGATCCTTCAGCTGTCTAGATGCATAAGAAATGACTTTATGTTCCTACATCAACACAGCTCCTAGTCCCAACTTTGATGCGTCGGTGTACATTATGAATTTTCCTTAATCAGTCGGCATCGTTAACACAGGTGCTTCTATCAATGCTTGCTTTAGCTTGTCAAAGCTGTTTTGACATTCAACTGTCCAGTTATACTTCACCTGTTTCCTTGTTAACGTAGTCAATGGAACAGCTATCTTAGAGAATCCCTGGATAAATCACCTATAATATCCAGCTAAACCCAAGAAACTCCTTATCTCCGCAACATTCTTTGGTACTGGCCAATCTCTAACAGCTTCTACTTTAGCTGGGTCTACTTCTATTCCATCCTTAGAAATTATATGGCCTAAAAATGATACTTTCTCCATCCAGAAGTCACATTTGCTAAATTTAGCAAACAGTTTCTTATCTTTCAAAATCTGGAGAACGATTCTTAAATGTTGAGCATGCTCCCTTCTGGTCTTAGAATACACTATGATATCATCAATGAAAACCACTATAAACTTGTCTAGGTATGGTTGAAAGACCCTATTCATTAAATCCATAAAAGCCGATGGAGCATTCGTAAGTCCAAAGGACATAACTAAGAACTCATAGTGGCCATATCTAGTTCTAAAGGCTGTTTTGTAAACATCAGATGCCTTAATTTTCAGTTGGTGATACCCGGACCTCAAGTCGATCTTAGAGAAAACTACTGACCCTTTCAATTGGTCGAACAGATCTTCTATCCTAGGTAATGGATACTTATTTTTAATCGTCAATTTATTCAACTCTCGGTAGTCTATACACAACCTCATACTCCCATCCTTTTTCTTAACAAATAAAACAGGGGCTCCCAGGGGGAAGTACTTGGTCTAATAAACCCCTTCTCTAACAAATCTTGTATCTGTTCTTTAAATTCCTTCATTTCCGTTGGAGCTAATCGGTATGGTGGTCTAGATACTGGAGCAGCTCCTGGGACCAAAACAATTGAAAATTCCAGCTCTCTGTCTGGTGGTAGTCCCTGGATGTCTTCTGGAAAAACTTCAGGGAACTCTTTTACTATCTCTACGTCTAATAGCTGAGATCTACCAGTCGTTGATAAGGATGACACAACTCGGGGAACTCTATCAACATGCTTGGCTAAAAACTGGAATGACTTTCCTACAGGTGGGTTAACAACTACCGTTCGTAGTTTGAAATTAATTAATACCCCATACTTAGTTAGCCAATCTATTCCCAAAATCATATCAAACTCTGGCATCGGAAATACAATCAAATCAGCCATAATCTTGTGTCCTTGAAGTTTAAGCTCTAAACTCCTAATCAGCTCATGAGACAGTTCTCCTGAAGGTACTGATACACAATAACCTACCAATACTTGCTCCGGCTGGATAGGCAGTTTCTTAACAAATTCAGCCACAATAAATGAATGTATAGCTCCTGAATCTATTAAAGCCAGAGAAGGAAATCCAGCTATCGAAATTTCACCTGTGACTACTGTCGAGTCTGGATTGGCTTGATCAGTGATTACGTAGGCTCTACTGGTTACCAGCTGCTTGGATTTTGAACAATTCTTCATAATATGTCCTGGCATCCCATATTTATAGCAGACATTTTGTCCAAGTCTGCATTGTCCAGGATGAGATTTCTAGCACTTAGGACACACTGGCCTATTATTACCAGCGGGAACATAACTAATAGGTTGAATCTGTAGAGGCTTTTGCTCCTGAGACCTCTGCTGGCTCTTATTCTGATTCGTGAATGGCCTCTGATCCTTCTGCTGAAAGGCTTGTATCTTCTGTTGCCTTTCCTCATCAAGATCCTTCCAATAACTTTCAATTTGAAGGGCTCTATCCACTGCCTCTCTGTAAGTCCTTGGTACGGATAGCCTAACATTCATTCTGAACATAGGCTTCAATCCTTCGATAAAATGATTCAATTTCTCTTCTGGGTCTCTCCCAATCAATGGCACAAAGTAGCACCCTCTTTCAAATACACGTGCATATTCTTGCACAGTTAAACTTCCTTGTTTAAGGGTCAAGAAATCTCTCTTCAGTTCAGACCTTTTACCAGCTGGGAAGTATTGTTCAAAGAATACTTGTTTGAAATCTGCCCAAGTTAGGTTCAGCAGATCCACAGACAATTTGGCTCCTTCCCACCAAATCATCGCATCTTCCCTTAACATATAGATGGCGCACCTGGGCCTATCTAAATCAGGCGTTTGGAGGTACTCGAAAATAACCTCCATAGATTTGATCCAGCTTTCAGCGATTAGTGGATCAATAGTACCACTAAATTCCTTAGGCTTCTGTCGTCTGAACTTCTCCAGGGGATCATCATTACTTGGTCCCCTACTGCTGGAAGGTTGCCCATTGCCTCTGTTATTTTGCTCTACCAGCAGTCGCAACAATTGAGTGATATTAGTATTATTATCACTTTTAGTTTCTTCTAAAGGAATACTTCTTCTGCCTCGTCCTATTCCTGACATCTTATATTCTATAGCCCACAATCCACCACATATATTTATCAGAACATGCTAAAATAAAAGACAATGCTCTGAAAATAAAACTCACAACTTAGAGGAATAGATGATGAACTTTGATCCAGCTGATGGTGCATGTGTTTATCTCAGGAACGTCGCTCTGATACCATGTTGTGGCGCCCGAACCCAACGGGGCCACGAGTTTTGGGGTAAATAAAATTTTCGAAACAAAAGAAGGGCTAAAGGATAATTTTTTATAAGCTGTATTTCTTATAACTTCAAGAGAAATAGAAACGCGAAGACAAAACAAACAAACATTTAATTTGCGCGCCAACTATTGAAACTTGTTTGCGGAAAACAAAGTCTAATATATAACTTTGCAATTCCGATTACAACACCCAAATTTTCTACATGAATAAACAGCTGTTGTAATTGATTTCAATACAGTAATTCTAAGATACAAAACAACGACTGCTACGACATGGAATACGTTGGCCATTGACAAACACACATCACCCAGCAGTAGATTCACATTTCACCACCTGCCCCGACTTTTGAAAAAGCTGTGACCTTTGAATAAGATGCTGTCGGCCAGAAAAGAGAATGAAAAGTTGGCACGCGTTTCACCGAGAAACTTCTGTCCAGACGAAAGGTTTTTTTTTTTTTGAAACTTCCTTTGATTTTAGAAATCAAAGGGGTCTTGAGAGGCTGGTCCTCCGGATGGGTGAGAGGAGACCGATTCTTCGGACTTGGCTGATTTTGATGAGCATTGGGACATGAATTCAAATAGACGGTTTTGAAATTCTGGATCATTTTTGAACTGTTCCCAGAAAGTTTTTTGAGAAGGATCAACAGTAGATTTAGCTGTTTGAGAAGTTTGGATGTTTGTTTGAACAGGTTTATTTTGCTGTTTATCATCAGATGAATATTTGGGTAATTGGCCTGTAGCTAGGAAATGTCGAACCATGGGTTCATTGCATAGGTGAGTATCATATTTTCCCCACCATTTGATTTTGTGAATCCGTACCAGAGAGTAAGGCACCGGTTCAGGATAGAGCTTTTGGAAATCAAAATCCCAGGCAAAAATCCAGGGAACCTTGAATTGAGCATGAATTTTCAAGGGTTTTGAAAATTTGGAAGGCAGGAATTTTCGGAAAAAATTTCTAAACCTCTTTTGACATTGGTAGGAATTATAGTTGAATCAGATCCCATGAGTTTCCACCACTCATAGAACCAAGTAGGGAAATTTGTATCACAACCAGAATGAAAAGTAAAAAACCATGAATGTGAGTAAGGACGGAAATAAAAATTCCTAAACCAGGCAAGTTTGTAATCAAAGTAATTGAAGGTTGCAGGTTGGAAATTAACGGAGAAAGGACGAAATTTGAAATTATTGATGGGTGGTTCAGAGTCATCCCATTGGGTGGAAGATATGACGTGTTTGATAATACATTTGGAATAAGAGACATTATGTTTTGGATCTTTCTTGTGGACTATTTCCAAGGAATCTGTATCCACTAGGATAAGCTCATAAAATTTTTGATTTTTTGTGGGTTCTGTGGTTTCCTAGTATTGATAGTTGACAAAACGTCTTTGCAAGTAATCTTGCCTTTTGACTTGTTGGGGTATTTCCATGAATGGAGCAAGCCCAAGATTTTAGGGCCACGGTTTATGGGCGTATTTATGATCATCATTTTTCTCTTGGGGGTTTGAAGGAGTGGTTTGAATTTGTTTTGAAGATGAGGCCTGAACTGATTTATAAGGTAGTTCAGGGATATTTTGAAGGGGGCTGAATCGATTGAAGTTTGAGGTAAGGGGAGGAAATTGACCAGTAGATCTTTGAGAAGGGGTTTTTGTAGGTGTTTGAGGAGAATGAAATTGGACTAATTCTTTTGTGGTCGGAGCTTTGGGTAACTCATAATCCTTTGCAGTTTGAATTTTCTGCCTTGGAGGATCCATCTGCAAGAAAGAATTTTGTTTTCCTTGTAAAAATTCTTTGGTCAGGAAGTCAGAAAGAGAATTGTCTTCCCCTTTTATAAATTCAATTTCAAAATCAAACACAGAAAGTATGGCTTGCCACCGGGCAAAAATTTGTTTGGAAACAAGATTTTGAACATCTTTTAAAATGACTTCCTTTGCAGATTTGCAATCAACACGTAAAAGAAAATTTTTATTAAAAAGATCATCTTGAAATTTTGAAATACAAAGAACAATAGATAAAATTTCTTTTTTGATGGTGGAATAATTCTTTTGTGGTCAAATCCAGAGATCGGAATGAAATCTAACTAGTTGTTCTTGGGATTCTAATCTTTGTTTGAGTATACCTCCATATCCTATGTCAGAGACATCGGTTTCAACTATCATGAATGCTATAGGGTTGGGTATGCCTAAACATGGTAATGTTTGAACTTTGGATTTTATATTTTTCACTATGCTTGTATGAAGATCAGTCCATGGAGGGGGATTCTTTTGAAGACGTGTATATAAGGGTTGACAGATTTTGTGTAGGTTAGGGAAAAATTCGGCTATATAGTTAAGGCATCCTAAAAATCTTTGTAGTTGATTTTTATCTTTAATTTGATCAGGGAACTTCTCAGAAAATTGGATAACCCTTTGAATTGGTTTAATTAATCCTTTTGTTATATCATGACCCAACAAACGGATTGAAGTTTGAAATAATTTCATCTTCTTTTGAGAGAGCACAACACCATTTTGTTTAATTATCTGTAGAAAATGCTTTTAAGTGTTTGAAATGTTGGTCTAGATTATCAGAAAATATGAGGATATCGTCTATATAAACAATACTTAAGGAACTATATGGATTGAAAATATCATTCATAGTTCTTTGAAATTCAGAAGGAGCATTTTTTAGTCCAAAAGGCATTACATTCCATTCGTAATGGCCAAAATGAACTGTGAATGCCGTTTTGTAACGGTCAGTTTCAGCAATTTGTATTTGCCAGAAACCAGATTTGAGATCAAATTTTGAGAATATTTTGGCTGAATGCAGTTTATTAATTAAATCTCTTTTATTAGGAATTGGATATCTAATCCATTGAATAACTTTGTTTAAAGGTTTGTAATTAATGACTAAACGCGGTACCCCACGTTCTAGTTCTAATTGTTTTACGACGTAAAAGGCAGAACAGCTCCAAGGTGATTTGGAGGGTCGGATTAAGTTTTTGGATAGGAGATCGTGGATTTCTTTTTGGCAGTGATGTAGAAATTCTTGATTCATTTGAATTGGACGAGCTTTTGTGGGAATATTTCGTTCATTGAAATCTTTTTCATAAGGAAGAGTAACGATATGGATTTTGCGAGCCCAGAAGGCATTTGGAAGTTCACTACATATTTGAGTTGTTATGAAATGCTCTAATTCAGTGATTTTCTTTTTTATTTGAGGATCAAGTAATTGTTCTTCAATTTGAAGGTAAGGAAGTCCTTCTTTCAGAGAATTAATATGTTGTTTTTTATGTTGGATGAGATTTATCTGTTTAAATATTGAAGAATTTTGTAATAATAATATTTCTTTTTGCTTAACAGGTGTTATGAAAGGAAATAGGATATGTCGACCATGAATTTTGGTAAACACACCCTTATCATTTACTTGGAAAGGATATATTTGTGTAAGGAAGGGAGTACCGAGAATCATATCTTGTGATATGTCACGAACAAGAGTGAACACATTTTTGAAACAGTAACCATTATTACAAATATGAGCATTTGATAATTTATATCTTATGTCAAGAGGTTTTGAATTGGATGTATATAGTTTTTCGGTTGTTTTTTCATAATATTTTGATGGAATTACGCCTTCGCGTAGAACATTATGATCTGCCCCAGAATCAACAAGGGCAATAAGAGTGATTTTGAAATCATTGATAACGAGATCTATGTTGACATACCATTTCTGGAATTCAATTTTTTGTATAGAGTTGATGAAATTACTTGGTGATGTTTGATTATGGGGATTTAGATTTGTAGGATCGAGCGCTTGCCGCTTTACCAAAAGCTATAGCTGGTGGTAACGGTGCAACTCCAATCTTTTTAAATCATATAGCTACACAAGCGCCACGGTTCGATCGCTCTACCTAGCAGGGGCAATTATTGCACTCCAACAATCCCCCTCCCAAGGATAGAGCGCTTGCCGCTTTACCAAAAGCTATAGCTGGTGGTAACGGTGCAACTCCAATCTTTTTAAATCATATAGCTACACAAGCGCCACGGTTCGATCGCTCTACCTAGCAGGGGCAATTATTGCACTCCAACAAGATTGATTTCATCAATATCTTCTGGTGTAGGATGGTTTGAACTAATAAGTAATAATTTTGTTTCTAATTCTAAATCTTTTTCTCTTAATGAAAAAAGATCTTTTTGAAGCTGATTAACTTGTTTTAAGCATATTGATTTCTGATTGTAAATCTTTTGTAGTAATTTGTTTGAGAATACTCTGTTGAGGATATTTATCAAACAGAGTGCTTAAACTGAAGTGTTCTTTGACAGGGTCTCGTTTTGAATTTGATTCTTCTATTATTAAGATATTGTTTTTGAATTTCTTGATCTGGAATTTGTTGAACTAAATCAAGTATTGATTCTCTTTTATCCTTTGAAATGACACATAAATGGCAGATGCCTTTTGAAGGTTGATCATGTTCAGATTCGGTTTCATCTTTTGTTGAATTACTAGTATCACTGGGAATATCATCGATTAATTCATTAATTTTTTGTTTTTTATATTTTTTATGAGATTTCTTTGGTTTCTTAGTACAATTATTTGACGTATGTTCTGGTTGGCTACAATTCCAACATTTTAATGTATTTGGCTTTGTAGTAGGTCTTTTATGTTTATGGATTCTTGGATTAGTAAATTTGGATGTTCTATCATATGATTTAAAAGTTTTTTGTTTCTTCTTACGGCGGATTGAAGGAGGATCAATGTTCATTAATCCGAACATTGAACAGAAACTTCCCAACTATTTACGAGTTGTTGTGCGATCAGATCTGTATTTGGCTTGGAGTTTGAGTTCAGTACATAATGCTAATCCTTCTTTTTTGAAGAAGGCAAATAATTGTCCAAAAGTCATGTCCTCGAAAGGAATGTCTTCACTGCCTATGGCCGTTTTTAGTTTTTGAATTATTCTTTCTCCAAAGAGACGGGGTAAACCCATTATGAAACGTTCTTTCCAAAAATACATATTAGAGTCTTCTCGGCGGAGAACATGAGTGAGAAAAACATCCTTGTACCAACGATAGTCAGTTAAGGATGGACATTTGAGATTTGTGAGAATTATTTTTGAGGAATTAAATTCTTCATTTGGATTTCCTATGAAATACATTGATATAGTAACTATTAAAAATTCGCATGAATCATTTTGTTCAGTGATATTTCCGTTCTCATCTTCCATATGAATTGTATGATTTAATATGTTTATTTTGGAGTCAAGGGATAAGGCTTTATCCCACCAATTCCTTAATTGTCCACCTGTGACCTTTGAATAAGATGCTGTCGGCCAGAAAAGAGAACGAAAAGTTGGCACGCGTTTCACCGAGAAACTTCTGGCCAGATGAAAGCTTTTTTTTTTTTCTGAAACTTCCTTTGATTTTAGAAATCAAAGGGGTCTTGAGAGGCTGGTCCTCCGGATGGGTGAGAGGAGACCGATTATTCGGACTTGGCTGATTTTGATGAGCATTGGGACATGAATTCAAATAGATGGTTTTGAAATTCTGGATCATTTTTGAACTGTTCCCAGAAAGTTTTTTGAGAAGGATCTGCAGTAGATTTTAGCTGTTTGAGAAGTTTGGGTGTTTGTTTGAACAGGTTTCTTTTGCTGTTTATCATCAGATGAATATTTGGGTAATTGGCCTGTAGCTAGGAAATGTCGAACCACGGGTTCATTGCATAGGTGAGTATCATATTTTCCCCACCATTTGATTTTGTGAATCCGTACCAGAGAGTAAGGCACTGGTTCAGGATAGAGCTTTTGGAAATCAAAATCCCAGGCAAAAATCCAGGGAACCTTTAATTGAGCATGAAATTTCAAGGGTTTTTGAAAATTTGGAAGGCAGGAATTTTCGGAAAAAATTTCTAAACCTCTTTTGACATTGGTAGGAAGTATAGTTGGATCAGATCCCATGAGTTTCCACCACTCATAGAACCAAGTAGGGAAATTTGTATCACAACCAGAATGAAAAGTAAAAAACCATGAATGTGAGTAAGGATGGAAATAAAAAGTCCTAAACCAGGCAAGTTTGTAATCAAAGTAATTGAAGTTTGCAGGTTGGAAATTAACGGAGAAAGGACGAAATTTGATCACAACCAGAATGAAAAGTAAAAAACCATGAATGTGAGTAAGGATGGAAATAAAAAGTCCTAAACCAGGCAAGTTTGTAATCAAAGTAATTGAAGTTTGCAGGTTGGAAATTAACGGAGAAAGGACGAAATTTGAAATTATTGATGGGTGGTTCAGAATCAACCCATTGGGTGGAAGAGATGACTTGTTTGATAATATATTTGGAATAAGAGACATTATGTTTTGGATCTTTCTTGTGGACTATTTCCACGGAATCTGTATCCACTAGGATAAGCTCATAAAATTTTTGATTTTTTGTGGGTTCTGTGGTTTCCTAGTATTGATAGTTGACAAAACGTCTTTGCAAGTAATCTTGCCTTTTGACTTGTTGGGGTATTTCCATGAATGGAGCAAGCCCAAGATTTTAGGGCCACGGTTTATGGACGTATTTATGATCATCATTTTTCTCTTGGGGGTTTGAAGGAGTGGTTTGAATTTGTTTTGAAGATGAGGCCTGAACTGATTTATAAGGCAGTTCAGGGATATTTTGAAGGGGGTTGAATCGATTGAATTTTGAGGTAAGGGGAGGAAATTGACCAGTAGGTCTTTGAGAAGGGGTTTTTGTAGGTGTTTGAGGAGAATGAAATTGGACTAATTCTTTTGTGGTCGGAGCTTTGGGTAACTCATAATCCTTTGCAGTTTGAATTTTCTGCCTTGGAGGATCCATCTGCAAGAAAGAATTTTGTTTTCCTTGTAAAAATTCTCTGGTCAGGAAGTCAGGAAGAGAATTGTCTTCCCCTTTTATAAATTCAATTTCAAAATCAAACACAGAAAGTATGGCTTGTCACCGGGCAAAAATTTGTTTGGAAACAAGATTTTGAACATCTTTTAAAATGACTTCCTTTGCAGATTTTCAATCAACACGTAAAAGAAAATTTTTATTAAAAAGATCATCTTGAAATTTTGAAATACAAAGAACAATAGATAAAATTTCTTTTTTGATGGTGGAATAATTCTTTTGTGGTCCAAGCCAGAGATCGGAATGAAATCTAACTAGTTGTTCTTGGGATTCTAATCTCTGTTTGAGTATACCTCCATATCCTATGTCAGAGGCATCAGTTTCAACTATCATGAATGCTACAGGGTTGGATATGCCTAAACATGGTAATGTTGAACTTTGGATTTTATATTTTTTACTACGCTTGTATGAAGATCAGTCCATGGAGGGGGATTCTTTTGGAGACGTGTATATAAGGGTTGACAGATTTTGCGTAGGTTAGGGAAAAATTCGGCTATATAGTTAAGGCATCCTAAAAATCTTTGTAGTTGATTTTTATCTTTAATTTGATCAGGGAACTTCTCAGCAAATTGGATAACCCTTTGAATTGGTTTGATTAATCCTTTTGTTATATCATGACCCAAGAAACGGATTGAAGTTTGAAATAATTTCATCTTCTTTTGAGAGAGCACAAGACCATTTTGTTTAATTATCTGTAGAAAATGCTTTAAGTGTTTGAAATGTTGGTCTAGATTATCAGAAAATATGAGGATATCGTCTATATAAACAATACTGAAGGACTATATGGATTGAAAATATCATTCATAATTCTTTGAAATTCAGAAGGAGCATTTTTTAGTCCAAAAGGAATTACATTCCATTCGTAATGGCCAAAAGGAACTGTGAATGCCGTTTTGTAACGGTCAGTTTCCGCAATTTGTATTTGCCAGAAACCAGATTTGAGATCAAATTTTGAGAATATTTTGGCTGAATGCAGTCTATTAATTAAATCTCTTTTATTAGGAATTGGATATCTAATCCATTGAAGAACTTTTTTTAAAGGTTTGTAATTAATGACGAAACGCGGTACCTCACGTTCTAGTTCTGCTTGTTTTACGACGTAAAAGGCAGAACAACTCCAAGGTGATTTGGAGGGTCGGATTAAGTTTTTGGATAGGAGATCGTGGATTTATTTTTGGCAGTGATGTAGAAATTCTTGATTCATTTGAACTGGACGAGCTATTGTGGGAATATTTCGTTCATTGAAATTTTTTTCATAAGGAAGAGTAACGATATGGCTTTTGCGAGCCCAGAAGGCATTTGGAAGTTCACTGCATATTTGATTTGTTATGAAATGCTCTAATTCAGTGATTTTCTTTTTTATTTGAGGATCAAGTAATTGTTCTTCAATTTGAAGGTAAGGAAGTCCTTCTTTCAGAGAATTAATATGTTGTTTTTTATGTTGGATGAGATTTATCGGTTTAAATATTGAAGAATTTTGAAATAATAATATTTCTTTTTGCTTAACAGGTGTTATGAAAGGAAATAGGATATGTCGACCATGAATTTTGGTAAACACTCCCTTATCATTTACTTAGAAAGGATATATTTGTATAAGGAAGGGAGTACCGAGAATCATATCTTGTGATATGTCACGAACAAGAGTGAACACATTTGAAACAGTAACCATTATTACAAATATGAGCATTTGATAATTTATATCTTATGTCAAAAGGTTTTGAATTGGCTGTATATAGTTTTCGGTTGTTTTTTTCATAATATTTTGATGGAATTACGCCTTCGCGTAGAACATTATGATCTGCCCCATAATCAACAAGGGCAATAAGATTGATTTTGAAATAATTGATAACGAGACCTATGTGACATACCATTTCTGGAATTCAATTTTTGTATAGAGTTGATGAAATTACTTGGTGATGTTTGATTAAGGGGATTTAGATTGATTTCATCAATATCTTCTGGTGTAGGATGGTTTGAACTAATAAGTAATAATTTTGTTTCTAATTCTAAATCTTTTTCTCTTAATGAAAAAAGATCTTTTTGAAGCTGATTAACTTGTTTTTTAAGCATATTGATTTCTGATTGTAAATCTTTTGTAGTAATTTGTTTGAGAATACTCTGTTGAGGATATTTATCAAACAGAGTGCTTAGACTGAAGTGTTCTTTGACAGGGTCTCGTTTTGAACTTGATTCTTCTATTATTAAGTCTTTTAACTTATTACGATATTGTTTTTGAATTTCTTGATCTGGAATTTGTTGAACTAAATCAAGTATTGCTTCTCTTTTATCCTTTGAAATGATACATAAATGGCAGATGCCTTTTGAAGGTTGATCATGTTCAGATTCGGTTTCATCATTTGTTGAAGTACTAGTATCACTGGGAATATCATTGATTAATTCATTAATTTTTTGTTTGTTACATTTTTTATAAGATTTCTTTGGTTTATTAGTACAATTATTTGACGTATGTTCTGGTTGGTTACAATTCCAACATTTTAATGTATTTGGCTTTGTAGTAGGTATTTTATGTTTACGGATTCTTGGATTAGTAAATTTGGATGTTCTATCATATGATTTAAAAGTTTTTTGTTTCTTCTTACGGCGGATTGAGGAGGATCAATGTTCATTAATCCGAACATTGAACAGAAACTTCCCAACTCTTTACGAGTTGTTGTGCGATCAGATCTGTATTTGGCTTGGAGTTTGAGTTCAGTACATAATGCTAATACTTCTTTTTTTATGAAGGCAAATAATTGGCCAAAAGTCATGTCCTCGAAAGGAATGTCTTCACTGCCTATGGTCATTTTTAGTTTTTGAATTATTCTTTCTCCAAAGAGACGGGGTAAACCCATTATGAAACGTTCTTTCCAAAAAGACATATTAGA